>JAJJWW010004937.1:0-196862 GCA_023531295.1 Papaver armeniacum
GATATAAAAGGTATGAAATTATTTTGATTTATTTTCTGTCATAAATTTGGCGTATTTACATAGTCTGCATATCATATTCAAGCTCCAAAACCTAGCCGAAGCCACGCATATATGGGCTCAGTATGTTGATAATAACCCGTAATTAAGTGACAGAAAGAAAGAAATATTCATCTACAATATGGTTTCAGCTAGCCGCAGAACTCAGAGGTGACATCGTCCTAACAGTTGCATCATGCGGTGTGTCCTCTTTGCTACTGACAGGAGGACCGACAACACATTCAACTTATAAAATTCCAACATGAGAAGCCAGAGAATCAAAATGTAAAGTGTAAGTATTTTTTTTTTTTGGACACGACGTAAAGTGTAAGTATGGAAACAACCAGAGCCCGAAAAATTGAAGGGAAAATGTGCATATATAAGAATATGTGGTATATGTGGTGTACACTAAAACTTTTTTAAAATAATACTTGATAATATAATAGTCTTGCTAAAATAATAAAATTTTCCAAATTCCGACTAAAAGCTTTTGGTGCTAAAATAATAAATTCGATAAAATTATAATATAATACTTTTCAAAAGTTCCCTTAAATATTAATAGGTCCCAAATATTATATAAAATAATAATTCCATTATAAAATAAAAAATAATTTTCATACACGTAAAATTTTCCCAAAATATGATTCAATGTTGGTTTGTTTTTGTTTAAAGTTCAAATCAAGCTGTATTTCATCCTTAATAGTTCGTAGTGCACTCATAAAACCCGAAGTCATATTCTTGTATTACAAAAATTTCTATATAAAAATCTTTTTTTATGAAAATTAATAAGATTTATTACTTTAAAAACAAATGCATGATGTTCTAAAAAATATTTTCATTAATGTTTTTATTATCTTTTTCTATATTTTCCACTTTGAAAAATCTATTTCGGTATTTATCCTAAGATATTTTAATTTGATTTTTTAATATGGAAATTCTCATTTTTTCCAAGGAAATTCTTAAAATTAAGAATTATTTTTAAAATTAATATATTATTATTATGTGTATAAAATAATAAATTATTATTTTATCGATTAAGTAATACTCCCTCTGTTTTTGGTAGGGGTGGGACTTGGGTCGGGTCAACCCACCCAACCCATGCCCAACCCGAACGTTAGCTGGTATGGGCAATGCATTTTAAAAGTTTGGGCAACCTCGGGTACAATTTTAATAAACCCGAGTTAAACTTGGGCAAACATGGGCACAAATATTTTTAACCCGAGCAACCCACCCAACCCGAGGAACTATAATATAATTATATAAACTATTTTTATAATTGGTAGTATTATCTATTAAAAGCAATTTTAGCCATTATCTTCAAACCTAATAATGAAAATATAAATCATATCTATCTCATTATTAATTTTATATTATTGTCAATAATCATAAGTTATTTGGAAATTTAAGCTAAATACAATAATCAAATCTTATAATTACTAAAATTTGTTATTATCACATTAATAAAAAATAAATTTAAGACTTAAATTAAGGTCATTAGGGTTTATATGTGTGTGTATATATATATATATTAGTCTACTAAATAACCCCATTCTATGTCCACAATTTTTATGTTGTAAAGTATTAGCATGGGTCAACCCGAGGAACCCGGGGAACCCGAGGAATATAACTTGGGCGGGACTTGGGCAGCACCTCCACGGGTTCCATGGGCAATTTGGGCAAAGAATTTCTACTTCGGGTCTGCCTCGGCCAAGCCTTCCAACCCGACCAACCAACCCAAGTCCCACCCCTAGTTTTTGGAAAAGAGATACTTTCATTTTTTCATTTTAGCCTAAAAATAGGCCAAATTGAAAAAGTAAAAGTATCTCTTTCTCATAAACGGAGGGATTATCTCTTTAAAATAATAGGATTTGAATGGTCCCAAGCCCATTATTTTATAGATGTTTTACTGTATAACTAAAGTCTTCAAAATGTCTACATTTTAAACCATTGGGAGTGTACTGCAATGCGGAAATTGTAAATTGCATTAACTACTTGGTGAGTACTATGTTGGCTTAAAAAATGGTAGTCAGTTGTGATGATAACCTTTATATTATGTTAAAGAAAATTACGTAGTTGATGGGTATTGGCTATTTTGGGGACTGCACATCTATAAATTATCCAACTATGGTATTGGATTTGATGGTGCCTGAAGAATGGTGTTGGATTTGATGGTGCCTGAAGAATATGGTGGATCATAAACTATGCATCCAAAAATTCAGACATTTGGATGGAGTTTGCAATTGAATGTCTCATATTAATGCTAACAAGTTGCATAATTCAGTCATTACTAGAAAAAAAAACATGAATTGTTATAAACATTTGGAAGTTTATTTCATATTAATGCTAACAAGATGCCCACTTTAGTAGGACCTCATTATTTGGGCACCAAGTATGTAAACTCTATAAATAGAGTCCCAAACCTTTGTAAACACACACATATTAATAGAATTTCTCTCTCTTCTTCCCCTCTATTTTGTGTCTCCTTCTTTCTTTCTCTATATTACAATACGTCATCAGCGCGTAACTCTAATCACGGAGCATATCTCTATATTACAATACGTCATCATCGCGTAACTCTAATCACCGAGCATATAATAATAGCTATAAACGATTCCCGAAGATTGAAATCATAACAGAAAAATAAAGGATATACGTAGTCGACGGCAGAAAGAGGGATTTTTTTTTCTTTTCGTTTCCCATGCTTTCATTATATTTTATTTGTCTTCATTAATTGATAACGTTACATGTGCAACTATGATTTTTCTTTTAAGTTTTAACTGGATGTTATACTGTTGCCAGGATATTATGAATATATGATCCAACAAAGTGATGACTCAACGGGTCTAAACTTTGATCAAAGTCTTAAACCTCTATCTACTGTACAGGACACACGAAACAACAGGCTTTCTGCTTTGGAGTTTGAACTTTGATGTAAGTCTCAAGCGGCTATGGAAGATTTAGTTTATTCAATTGGTAGTGCTAACGGATTTTTTTTTTATACTCCCTCCGTTTCAAAAGACAGTCTGCTTTGACCTTGTCAAATTATTAAGAAGACCATAGTATTTTACTAGACTATCCTTAATTATTTTATCTATTTTATGTTAATAAAAATGTAAGTATTAAAAACTGCCTAAAATTGTTAAGAGGATTGTAAATAGGAAATCAAAAAGGAAAATTAAAAGATATCGAATTTATGGAGTATAAACTCTATAAAGAATTTAATTCTAGGAGCCAAATATATTGTCTTTTAAAAGGAATGAAGGATATATTTGTTTCCTTAATTATATAAATTTCTTTAATATTTTAGATTATGTCTCATTAAAATGCATTTAAGAATATAATAAATTGAAGGTTATTATAGAGAGTTCATTGGAAAAACACAACTATAAACAAAAGTTGGACACAATTTTGAAACTGACGAAAATGGAATAGAGGACGGTCTTTTTGAAACGGAGGGAGTATATACTAATCAAACTATTACTTCCCTAGCATTTTTTGGGGCCACTCAAAAGGATTCAGGGGCCAACAATAAAACAAAAAAGGTCACCCAAACGAAAATTGTAGCCAGCCCTTATCTCGCGTAATTCGTAATGGTAAAATTGCCCTTACATAATCGGGAGATAATATATGATTAGTTACCTCCGAATACATTCGGACGATAAAATATAACCCAAACGTCCGATTGTAGTCGGTGCAGTATTAGAATGATTTCTGTTTTATTTGTTTCATTTCTGAAAAAAAGAGATTTTTCTGGTTTTGAACTTGCAATAATCGAAAGACACTTCATAAACCTAAACCTCCGAATGTGTGTTGGATAACCTTCTATAATGGCCCTTGGAACCACCTAGAGCCATGGCATGGTTGGTTTTGAACTTGGGAAAAACGAAGATTTTTTCTGGTTTTGAACTTGCAATAATCGGAAGACACTTCATAAACCTAAACCTCCGAATGTGTGTTGGCTAACCTTCTATAATGGCCCTTGGAACCACCTAGAGCCATGACATGGTTGGTTTTGAACTTGTCTTATTCGGAGGATAAGTCATTTGCATAAACCTCCGAATATACGATGGCCCAAAAATCAGAATTTGGGAAAAACGAAGAATTTTTTGGTTTTTAACTTGCAATAATCGGAAGATACTTCATAAACCTATACCTCCGAATGTGTGTTGTCTAACCTTGTATAATGGCCTTTGGAACCACCTAGAGCCATGGCATGGTTGGTTTTGAAATTGTCTTATTCGGATGATAAGTCATTTGCACAA
Source organism: Papaver armeniacum (assembly GCA_023531295.1). Taxonomy (NCBI): domain Eukaryota; kingdom Viridiplantae; phylum Streptophyta; class Magnoliopsida; order Ranunculales; family Papaveraceae; genus Papaver; species Papaver armeniacum. The sequence continues at coordinate 4,299 of JAJJWW010004937.1, forward strand.
ACCTCCGAATATACGATGGCCCAAAAATCAGAATTTGGGAAAAACGAAGAATTTTCTGGTTTTGAACTTGCAATAATCGGAAGATACTTCATAAACCTATACCTCCGAATGTGTGTTGGCTAACCTTCTATAATGGCCCTTGGAACCACCTAGATCCATGGCATGGTTGGTTTTGAACTTTTCTTATTCGGAGGATAAGTCATTTGCATAAACCTCCGATTATACGATGGCCCAAAAATCAGAATTTGGGAAAAACGAAGATTTTTTCTGGTTTTGAACATGCAATAATCTAAGTAATATAATTTACATAAACTCCCGAATGTATGTTTCTTAACCTTCTAAAATGGCCCTTGGAACCACCTAGAGCCATGGCATGGAGGTTCGCCCACAGTAATATTCGGAAGATATGTCATTTGAATAAACTCCCGAATATACGATGATCCAAAAATCAGAATTTTGGAAAAACAAAGATTTTTCAAATTTTGAACTTGTAATAATCGTAGGTAAATTTAGTTAACCAAATCTCCGATTATTGAGTGGCTCAACAATCCAAACCTGCCAAAATCCTTAGGTTTTGGCATTTTGGAACGACCATAATCCTTGGTATTTCCGATTACTGTGTCTCTACATCAATATATTCGGAAGTCAAAAAATTCTTTAAGCTACCAATTATATCCATTTTGTTCACAGGAAGATATGACCAAAAATATTCGGAAGTTAACCTATAATTCTATCTCCCGAATACTGTCGATGTTCTTGAGAAATGAAGAACACGACTACATTCAGGAGTTTAAAATCATGAATATCTCCCGAATCTGGGAAAAAACAGAAAAACCCTAGAAAAAATAAATGAAACAAAATTCATTCAAATACTGCACCCACTACATTCGGACGCATGCTTCTTATTTTGTCTACCGAATGCATTCGGAGGATAAAATTTATAATATATTATCTCCCGATTATATAAGGGCAATTTTGCCATTAAGAAATATGCGAGATATGGGGTAACTCACTTTAGGTTTGGGTGACCCTATTTTGTTTTATTGTTGGCCCCTAAATCCTTTTGAGTGGCCCCTAAAAACGCTAGGATTACTTCCTGTTTGATTTATTTTTATTTCGTCATGTTTAATGACAAACGATGCCTTTCTGTTTCAATACACATCTGGGTATTTTTTTCTGCACCGACCACTATGAGTACTCTCGTACATATTTGTTTTACCCGGTGCAATTGAAATTTAATCCTGAAAAGTCTTGATCTATATTTACGGGATCTGATGTGGGTGATCAGATTTTTTTTCTGGAATAAGTTTATTATTATTTATTTATTTTTTCTCGTATCCCTTTAATAGAAAAAAATAAATAAAATAAAACCCATCGAAAGATGGTTTATAGTTTCTATTCCTTAAATGAAACTATAATTACCAAGAAAATTGGTGTCATCGCGATTTAGCTACCTTACGGTATTTAATCACATGCATGGTTGAAAAACCTACTGCCAATTAAATTTGGTATCTGTAGTTGCAGGATTTCCTACACTACACCCCTCATTAGATTCAACACAATTAATCCATTTGAAGATGAATAACTATGAATTTGATTGATTATTTTCTTGAAATGTTTACAAAGAGAGATAGAACAGAATTAAGGAAATTACAATCACTCTAGATTTTCTCTTTCCTAATGACTTGCTTAACAATTCAAAAAGACCTCCACTACAACAGATTTACTCAACCCTTTATATAGGGTATTACATAATGGATGACAGCTAAGCTGTCCTTTATTTTCGGGATTGACTCGCGAAGTATCGCAAGTGTATAATTGTTTATCTTCGCGACACTCCTAAATCTCGCCAAATCTTCACACTTTTCTCATGTTCTGGCTATCGTCATCCATTGCGTCATTTATATTATTTCCCTGCGACACCTTCGCAATGCTGTCGCTTATTGATCTCGCAAGATATTGATGTCGCGATATTCGATCCTACATCTTGCCTCTTCTCATGTCTTTTCTGCGAAGGAGAAAATGTCATGAGAATTTATATTTTAAAATGCCGCAATTGCTCATCTTTATCTCGCGATTATTCACTTTTATCCGTTTTATTCATGCACGGAATTTATTACAGGTGTTTCTTCTTCCACTCTTTTCTTGACACGTCTCTTTCAACCGCTTATTCTTGACCATTCACGTCCCATCTCGCATTAAATGCATTTGTTTTCTCGAGGATTCTCTTCTCTATATATAGTTTTCTTACCCTTCTGTTTTTCTCTTTTATTTTCCCCTGCAACTTTCCTTCAACCTTCTTCCTCCGCAATTTGCGCTTCTGCTACTGTAATCCTCCCCTTCAATTCTCTCGATCTTTAATTCTCCATTCATTCTCATACTATATTAATGGCTTCACTTGGTCGTACATATAAACCCCTTTTTGAAGAAACTCAAAAGGATTTGCAGGAGAAGGGTTTCACTTTATCAACCATTCCTGATCAAGGATCTTCGTCTATTCTCTCTGCAAAACTGTTTTCTGATCATCAGTGTGATGATCAGAAAATCATAGTCTCGCTAGGTCAACTCCTCGCAGGCCTCCCCATTCCTCTATACAATCCCGAGATACCATTATTCTATGAAATTCTTGCTCATGAGAAATTCTCGCGAGCTATTTATCAATTGAGCGGCGACTACATCCGTCTGATGCTTGAATTCGCCAACCGTGGCGCTGGTAAAGGATATTTATATCCTGATAATGTCAGAGATCCTAAATTCGCAAATTTACAAATAGTCGCTGAGAAATATACCGTGGACAACTTTTTTAAAAATTATAAAGTAATAAATATGAGAAATGATAAATCTCGCTGGGGTGCTCGGTTGAAAAGAAAAGATAATATTTCCGATGACAAGCTGCTTATGCAAGATATTGATTGGCTTTCGGGCAACAATAGTACTCCTCGTCATTCCAAAGATGAGAAATGGTGGGTTGTTCCTTTATTTTTGAATGGACCCTATATCGCAGTTCACACGTACTCCTGCGAATCTCGCAAAACTATCATCCTTGGGAATTTAAGTGGCCCGAGAAGGCAAAAGAGGTATATTTCCTTTTTTCAGGTTTTGCTCTGGCGATATTCCCGATGACAAGCATTTATTGAATTTGCAAAGTTTACAGGTTGACAAACTGAGGAAAAGTTATGAAAGAAACCCAAAGGCGAGTACTCTGGCGATACTCCGATCAATCACGGATGAAGTAAGAAATATTTTCTTTTGTTATTTTTAACAATATTGTTGCCTCTATTTCTTATCTTCATTCGTGTGCGAAGGTTATTGAAGAAACAGACATCCCCGAATCTGCGAAGGTTAAGGGCAAGAATAAAATCACTCTTCGCAAGGACAAGTCTTCTGCTCCATTTTCTAAAAAACGGAAAACCCATCCCTCTTCTCATTCTAATTCTCAAGCCAGCGAGAGCTCTGATGAGGATGAAAATGAGGTTGGTACTTCCTCTGCAAAGGAGAATCACTCGACTATTTCTGCTATGGCGCAATTGTCTAGTGTCTTCTCCGATTCTATGCAAGGATTAGGAGATGATCATTTAACTGCTACTTGCGAAGCTCTCGCTAAAATTTGCGATGCCCCGCTGTTAGAGGATAATGAATCTTTTCGCGGAGTTTCCCGAACATTGACCTCCAGTCATTTAAATGCTCTCACTGCTTTGGTATGTTCATATTCCTTTGCTTCTCTGTAATTTCGATTATAAGCTTTATCTTAACAATTTCTTTATTTTCCTTTATAGTCTGGGAGAGCTTCCTTTGTTGTTGCCTCAGATCTCGAGAAAAGACGCGACAACCTTGAAAAGAAAAATCTCCAACTCAAAAAGAAGATCCAAGAACTAGAAACTGAAGTTGCGATGTCTCGCAAGAAAGATGAAAGAATTCAACAGTTGGAAGTTGAGTCTGCTTCTCAGAAGACTAAAATGTCTACTCTCCAAAGTGCAAATCAACAACTTTATGGTATAAAACTTTTACTCTTCAAGTCGTCTTTATTTTATCATCCGCTTTTCTTTGCTCGATTTATTATTTTATGAGACATATATAATCTCTCTGAAGAAGCCATTCTCCTCCATTCATTTCCCGAACCTATGGACAATGATGTTCTTCTCACTCATCTCAACGAATCTTTAAGCAGTTCGTCAAACAAAATTGATTCCCTTCCGTTAAATGAACTTCAAGCCAAATATCATCTCTTAGATATTGAGCATAGATCTAGTTTAGGTTTAGCCAACCGATTTAAATAGATGTACCTTGATTCCCATAAGAAAACCAAAACTTTAAGGAAGAAAATTAGTGGTCTCATAGATGATAAAGACCGTATTGCTAATAAAGGTGCACAGGCATTAGCAAAATTTCAAAAATCTCTTCTCGAAGTACAAATTGAACGAGACGAATCTCTTCGTCAGAATGCCATACTTAATGAGCGAGAAGATCAAATTCGTTCGCTTCTCGTTATAAATAATAATGATGAATTCGCTTGGGCTGCGAAGGTTCTAGATAATGCCAGGAATAACTTAGGTGTTGATGTTAGCCTTCATGCCGAGCATACTGCCTTGGTTAAAGACATGATATCTGACAGAGAAGGTTGTTTATTATACTTTACTGCTCCTTATCTCTGTAGTATTGTTATTGTATTGTTAATTCATTGTCATATGTTTTGCAGAATCCGAGAAGAGATTTCAAACAAGGATTGAAGAACTTGAGTCTGAAAAAGGGGAACTCGCAGAAGACCTTTCTCTTCGCAATAACAAGTATTCTAAGTTGAAGAAACAATTGCAAGCTACAGTGGCGAATTTCAACAATAATGTTGTTCGTTTTCGCAATCAAACTATTGAAACGGTTTGCAATGATCACCGCATTCCTCTTAGTTCATATCCTTGTCTTCACGATGATATTCCTGAAGATATACCTTTCTTTGATGTCTCTGATAGTGAAGCTAGCGAAGAATATTCTGGCGAAAAGAATGATGGAATTGAAGAATCTGACCAAGAAGAAGAATCCTCAAAGAAATAACTTCTTTTTCTTCTTTCGCTTCTTGTAACATTTGTATATGTACTCTTTTAATCTTCTTACATTGCTAAATATGAATTCAATCTTTGTTTCCTTTACTTGCGCATATTAATCAAGCAATTCTCCTTTATAATTCATCTGGCCAGCATTATGAATACATAAATCCATCATGTGGAAATGAATAACAAGATTTTATCCTATTCATTCCCATACTTGCCTCTGTTATTCATTTTCAAATGAGAGATTTGATCAATTATCTCCGAGTAATGAAATCTCTCGACTTTGGCCCTTATTATTTGTAATTTTATGATGGAACATAATCGTTTTCACAAGCTTATTTGCTTCCTCAATTTTATGTATGTCTATATCTTTAGTTATGTTGAAGTTCATCATTGCGACAAGATCGCAGGATGTCTTCACAAACGAAGAAATCTATTGATCTTGCCTTATCATTCTTGTGTGGTCTTATTTTGCCTTCCTAATTAAAGTATAATAAACAACCTTCTCTGTCAGATATCATGTCTTTAACCAAGGCAGTATGCTCGGCATGAAGGCTAACATCAACACCTAAGTTATTCCTGGCATTATCTAGAACCTTCGCAGCCCAAGCGAATTCATCATTATTATTTATAACGAGAAGCGAACGAATTTGATCTTCTCGCTCATTAAGTATGGTATTCTGACGAAGAGATTCGTCTCGTTCAATTTGTACTTCGAGAAGAGATTTTTGAAATTTTGCTAATGCCTGTGCACCTTTATTAGCAATACGGTATTTATCATCTATGAGACCACTAATTTTCTTCCTTAAAGTTTTGGTTTTCTTATGGGAATCAAGATACATCTGTTTAAATCGGTTGGCTAAACCTAAACTAGATCTATACTCAATCTCTAAGAGACGATATTTGGCTTGAAGTTCATTTAACGGAAGGGAATCAATTTTGTTTGACGAACTGCTTAAAGATTCATTGAGATGAGTGAGAAGAACATCATTGTCCATAGGTTCGGGAAATGAATGGAGGAGAATGGCTTCTTCAGAGAGATTATATATGTCTGCGAAAATAATAAATCAGGCAAAGAAAAGCAGATGATAAAATAAAGACGACTTGAAGAGTAAAAGTTTTATACCATAAAGTTGTTGATTTGCACTTTGGAGAGTAGACATTTTAGTCTTCTGAGAAGCAGACTCAACTTCCAACTGTTGAATTCTTTCATCTTTCTTGCGAGACATCGCAACTTCAGTTTCTAGTTCTTGGATCTTCTTTTTGAGTTGGAGATTTTTCTTTTCAAGGTTGTCGCGTCTTTTCTCGAGATCTGAGGCAACAACAAAGGAAGCTCTCCCGGACTATAAAAGAAAATAAAGAAATTGTTAAGATAAAGCTTATAATCGAAATTACAGAGAAGCAAAGGAACATGAACATACCAAAGCAAAGTGAGAGCATTTAAATGATCGGAGGTCAATGTTCGGGAAACTCCGCGAAAAGATTCATTATCCTCTAACAGCGGGGCATCGCAAATTTTATCGAGAGCTTCGCAAGTAGCAGTTAAATGATCATCTCCTAATCCTTGCATAGAATCGGAGAAGACACTAGACAATTGCGCCATAGCAGAAATAGTCGAGTGATTCTCCTTTGCAGAGGAAGTACCAACCTCATTTTCATCCTCATCAGAGCTCTCGCTGGCTTGAGAATTAGAATGAGATGAGGGATGGGTTTTCCGTTTTTAGAAAATGGAGCAGTAAGACTTGTCCTTGCGAAGAGTGATTTTATTCTTGCCCTTAACCTTCGGCAGATTCGGGGATGTCTGCTTCTTCAATAACCTTCGCACACGAATGAAGATAAGAAATAGAGGCAACAATATTGTTAAAAATAACAAAAGAAAATATTTCTTACTTCATCCGTGATCGATCGGAGTATCGCCAGAGTACTCGCCTTTGGGTTTCTTTCATAACTTTTCCTCAGTTTGTCAACCAGTAAACTTTGCAAATTCAATAAATGCTTGTCATCGGGAATATCGCCAGAGCAAAACCTGAAAAAAGGAAATATACCTCTTTTGCCTTCCGGGCCACTTAAATTCCCAAGGATGATAGTTTGCGAGATTCGCAGGGAGTACGTGTGAACCTGCGATATAGGGTCCATTCAAAAATAAAGGAACAACCCACCATTTCTCATCTTTGGAATGACGAGGAGTACTATTGTTGCCCGAATGCCAATCAATATCTTGCATAAGCAGACTTGTCATCGGAAATATTATCTTTTCTTTTCAACCGAGCACCCCAAATGAGATTTATCATTTCTCATATTTATTACTTTATAATTTTTAAAAAAGTTGTCCACGGTATATTTCTCAGCGACTATTTGTAAATTTGCGAATTTAGGATCTCTGACATTATCAGGATATAAAGATCCTTTACCAGCGCCACGGTTGGCAAATTCAAGCATCAGACGGATGCGCCGCTCAATTGATAAATAGCTCGCGAGAATTTCTCATGAGCAAGAATTTCATAGAATAATGGTATCTCGGGATTGTATAGAGGAATGGGGAGGCCTGCGAGGAGTTGACCTAGCGAGACTATGATTTTTTGATCATCACACTGATGATCAGAAAACAGTTTTGCAGAGAGAATAGACGAAGATCCTTGATCAGGAATGGTTGATAAAGTGAAACCCTTCTCCTGCAAATCCTTTTGAGTTTCTTCAAAAAGGGGTTTATATGTACGACCAAGTGAAGCCATTAATATAGTATGGGAATGAATGGAGAATTAAAGATCGAGAGAAATGAAGGGGAGGATTACATTAGCAGAAGCGCAAATTGCGGAGGAAGAAGGTTGAAGGAAAGTTGCAGAGGGAAAATAAAAGAGAAAAAGAGAAGGGTAAGAAAACTATATATAGAGAAGAGAATCCTCGAGAAAACAAATGCATTTAATGCGAGATGGGACGTGAATGGTCAAGAATAAGCGGTTGAAAGAGACGTGTCAAGAAAAGAGTGGAAGAAGAAACACCTGTAATAAATTCCGTACATGAATAAAACGGATAAAAGTGAATAATCGTGAGATAAAGATGAGCAATTGCGGCATTTTAAAATATAAATTCTCATGACATTTTTTCCTTCGCAGAAAAGACATGAGAAGAGGCAAGATGTAGGATCAGAATATCGCGACATCAATATCTTGCGAGATCAATAAGCGACAGCATTGCGAAGGTGTCGCAGAGAAATAATATAAATGACGAAATGGATGACGACAGCCAAAACATGAGAAAAGTGTGAAGATTTGGCGAGATTTAGGAGTGTCGCGAAGATGAACAATTATACACTTGCGATACTTCGCGAGTCAATCCCGAAAATAAAGGACAGCTTAGCTGTCATCCATTATGTAATACCCTATATAAAGGGTTGAGTAAATCTGTTGTAGTGGAGGTCTTTTTGAATTGTTAAGCAAGTCATTAGGAGAGAGAAAATCTAGAGTGATTGTAATTTCCTTAATTCTGTTCTATCTCTCTTTGTAAACATTTCAAGAAAATAATCAATCAAATTCATAGTTATTCATCTTCAAATGGATTAATTGTGTTGAATCTAATGAGGGGTGTAGTGTAGGAAATCCTGCAACTACAGTATCCTTGTCCGTTAGACAAGGATCATGTATATGGTTTCTATTTATTTACAAGAAACTATACATCGACCACAAAAGTGGATTTTTCCTTTGCGATGACTAAACGAAGTTTTTTTTTTTTACAATACGAGATTTTGATAAATCATATAAACTAATTGGTGCTAATTTTCTCTGTCGTTTCCATAAAATGGAGTGCATATTTGAACCACATAATGGATTTTTTCAAAGTTGGTAACGATAAGATTTCTTATTTTTCTAAAAAAGAAACATAGATTTGGTTTTTCCCTATCGGTCCTAAAGGGACAAAATATCGTTATTATGTTATTCATAATTGCAAACACCAACACGAGGAATTGTTGCATTCCAGAGGTATATCGAGCATTTTTTTTCTCTCCTAACTAATCTCCAAAATTGAGAATGTTCTACTTGTAGTTAGAATACGGTCGGACACTAAAGATCAATGGGTGCGCACCCGGATTGTTTGGCCATATAATTATTCCATGTAATGATTATATCGATCTTGATATAATTTTCTTTGACAAAAAGTGTGTCCATAAATTTATTCTCAATAACTATCTCATCGGCCCAATAGGTCACAAAATTATTGGAGATTTTATTTGCATATTTTTCATGTAACCAATAAAATCTATGGTTGATCTTTACTTTGTATGAACTACAATTTTTGGATATTTTTTTATGGCTTTTGAAGTCATTATCAACAGTCCAACTGGTATTCTAAAAATCCAGAATATATTATAAGTATATGTCCTTGATTTAATCGGATAATACTATACGAAACTTGTTTTTGTAAATTAAAGAGATGACAATATTTCCGCCATAATCAAGGGGAATATACATTACGTTTCTCCCCCCATCTTGATCAAATCGAAAAAGGCTGTCATTTACTAGGCGTGAAAATATCTCTTCTAGCTTTTATATATAAGCTTATGCCGTTTGAAAAGGCAAACTCAATCACATCTAGCAAGCATGTAAAATTTTTGTATACGCCACAGATAGCTCCAATAGAGTCTATCATAATACGATTCACATTCTCAAAATTAATATCTCTTTATTTGAATAATATGAGATTATCACGCCCGTGGGCACTGGTACTAGTAAATTTTGATTTTTTTTTTCTCAAAGTATGCATACACTGGAAATTATGTGAGATCGTGATAAACTAATATGATTGTCGAATATTCATTCATGGTAGCTACTGAAATAATAAAAGATGGTGGTTGTTAACCCCTTTGTAGAGAAATATCGACATATGTGATTGGTTGGCATAAAATCCAAGTTAGGTTGGATTAATTTCTCGATTGATGCAATTTTGGAGCCAAACTTTAACACCTTAAACATGCCAAGCCTATTAATTACAGGTTGGTGTAGTCTTGCGTCTTCATATGAGAAATATTTTCGTTGTAAAAACGATTTGAGGGTTTTATTTTTCTCAAGCCCTAGGATTGATTTAATAATTGTTCTCTTTATATGATGCATTTGGCGTGGTAGTCTTTGAATGACTCGTACGCATCCATAGAATATATTCGTATTTGTAATCCTTGTAGGATTCAAATTATATTCTGGAAGCCACCTGATTTGATTATGCCAGGTTGAACAATCCTTTATGTGTTTTTAAAAATTCGATACAAAAGCAAGAATCCGGATTAATTAATTGATGATATCAACTTTATAGGTCTCTTGAGGAGTCCTTAAAAACACAAAAATCAACGTTTTAGCAGCATATATTCTATTTTTTTTTCTTTCCTTTCTTTCTTAAATCTGCAGTTAGAATTATGCTAGCTTAAACTCGTCTTTGACATAGACTAGAGTTATTATTTTTGGTGCTTGTTTGTATAACACTCATATATATAGTTGAGTTAATTAGCATCTATATTTACGTCAAAAGTTGTACTCTTTTCCCTTCGTTTCAGGTTTTCTCCCATGTGGTTATACTGACAAGGTTTTAACGAGACAACATCTCATTGACGTTTAATTTTCTTTCAAAATGTTGATATTTATGCTCTTTTCCCTTCTCCCAATTTTTTTCCCATCGGGTTTTACTGGCAAGGTTTTAGTAAGGAAATTTAATTCAACATGATGGTCATCCAAAAGGGAGTTGTATCAATTTTGGTTGTTTAGTGGATGCCCACATTTGATTAAACTAAATCAACTTAATCATCTCCTAAGAATTTGGATTTCCTTCTCACAAATACGATTTTTGTTCACGTATGATAAGGTATTCATATCTTGGCACTTTGTTGAAGAAACTACATCAATATTTCTGCAAATCATCTCCAAGAAACTAGCAATCCAAGACACAAGTACTTAATGTATTGAAAGAAACATGAAGACTCGAGAACACTACTATTAGAAGACTAACACAAAAGAAGACTTCATCAACTGACAGATTTCTCACGAACGTATTGCTGTCTCCAGCATTCAAGAATTTCGTTTATCGAAATTGGGAAGTGTCGACTCGAAGATTTGCAAGCCAAGACTTAAATGAAGTACTTATCAGGGGGAGTATCATAGTAAAAGGTATTTTACTGGACTATCAGGTTGTACTCTTTTTCATTCGTCAAGGTTTTGTCCCACTGGGTTTTCCTTGTCAGGGTTTTAACGAGGCAACATATGCATGTCCAACTTTGTTCTAAGTTTTCTCATAATTGTACTCTTTTCCCTTCAGTTAGGTTTTATCCCTTCGGATTTTCCTGATAAGGTTTTAATGAGGCAATTAGCTTAGATACAGTGGTCATCTAGGGGGAGTGTTATAAATGGAAGTTTATTTGGTAGATGCCCACTTTAGTAGGACCCCATTACTTAGGAACCAAGTATGTAAACTCTATATATAGAGTCCCAAACCTTTGTAAACACACACATATTAATAGAATTTCTCTCTCTCTTCTTCCCCTCTATTTTGTGTCTCCTTCTTTCTTTCTCTATATTACAATATAAATGCCTTTTTTTTATGGGAAAAAGAATTATATTAACTAGCAAATATAGTACATAAGATTTACAATTTCGTTTCTATCAAATACATTAGACATAATGCTAGATTGCTTAATTTTTGTTGTAATTTCGTAGACATATGTTGAAGGCTCTTTATTCTTGCTTCCTTGGCAATTCGATCCGCTGCTGAATTGTATTTTCTATTTGTAAACTTTACCTGAGCTTGAGGAAGATCTTTTAAAATTGTCCTGGCTTCTTGAACGGTATTTTCAGCTGTCCATGAGAGATTTGTGTTGTCCTTGTTGATGCTGTCTGCCAAGACTTTACAATCAGTTACTATTGAAACGCTAGACAAGACGTTGTCTCTTAGCCAGATGACCGCTTTTTGTAAAGATTTCGCTTCCGCATGAAGAGCCGAAGTAGCTATCTCCGAACCTGCTGAGATGTGCATAAATGTCCGGTGATCTCTTGAATAAATGATGTGAGCGTATCCCATTGAAAGGTCTTCTTCCTTGAAAGAAGCATCTATAAATATTATCCAGTCTGTGTTTATATCTAACCATTTGGTATTGATCATCATTAACTGATTGTTATGCAGTCCCTTTGTTTTATTTTTTTTTGGGATGGATTGCAAAAATCTGTTGATCTGATCAATTAGTTGCATTGGGTTTGGGGTTATCTGTTCAAAAACCACCGAGCATCTGTATTTCCATATGAACCATAAAATGGTCGAGATTTTTCCTACCAAATTATCCAAATATGGGTTTGAAAGCCACCCTTTAACCCATGAAGTAATTGGATCCGTATTAGCTGAAGGAGTTATATTTCCTAGCGAAAATCTGAACCAAATAGCTCTGGCGAAAGGGCAAGATCCAAATAGGTGATTCTCGGTTTCATGAACTTGAGAATTGCATAGTTGGCAGTTTGGGTCAATTTCCGGGTTATGTGCCCCTAGTCTCGAAGATGTAGGCAAAGCTTTTCCAGCTAGCTTCCACACAAAAAGTTTAATTCTTGGAATTGCTTGAATTTTCCATATACTTTTCCAAGGGAAATCTATTAAAGAATTATTATCTTCTTGCGCTTGATTTGCTAAGAAATTATAAATGTTTATTGCCGAGAAGAGTCCTGAATGATGGTGTAACCATTGGATTTTGTCTTCTTCTTCTTTTCTCGGGGTCATGGCTTTAATTTTCTTTCTAACCTCTGGGCTAAAGTAACTGTCTAGTTTTCCTTGATCCCAATTATTCTCTACAGTTATGAGCTCTTGAACTCTTTTTGGAGCTGTGTCCTGCGAGTCTTGTGGTTGCGGTATTATTTCCGAATTTGGAATCCATCCGTCTTCCCATATTTTAACCGAGTTTCCATTTTTAACGTGCCAGACCAAGTTTCCTTTAATTAAATCTAGACCTTTTCGGATGCTTGTCCAAATCCAAGATAATTTAGAAACTTTAGAAGCTTCCAGAGGATGAGAATTTGGGAAATATTTTGCTTTGAGAAGTGTTGCCCATAGTTGGTCTTTTTCTAATATTAATCTGTTTGGCTAATTTCGTGAGAAGTGCTTGTTTGTGGGTGAAAATGGTTTCTGCTGATTTCGGTAATTTCGGTGTGTGGGTGAGAAACGAATTTAAACCCTAAACAATGTACTTCAAGGGAGTACTTTGGATTCGAGAGATCAATCTGTACAAGTCCGGCCTAAACCAAGAAATGGCCGTTCCAGACTTGCTTCGGTCACAAAGTGGAGGAGAATGGGTTGGTTTTGGGGAGGGAAGCAAGGAAAGTGATGAGACCAGAATAGTTGATTCTGGAAGCGTAGTTGTGTTACGACTTGTATCAGAAAGTGGGAAGCTAACATATGGGAAAGCTAGCAAACATTTTCTGAGTGGTGTATGCTCCTGACTAAACTTGTTGTTCGATGGAAATAGGTAAGACCTATTTATACAAGTCGAAGTGAAACTTCCTCCGGTCTCATTAAGGAATGGATGAGTAAATGGGAGGAGGTGGTATTGTTAACGCATGGAATTGATGTTCCATAAAAACCGTTAACGCATGGAATTGATATTCCATAAAAAGAACGTTTCACCATTAACTCCCTGTATTTACTAACCTCCCCACACTTATGACACTTCCTTATGACGGGCTTAGTGTACGCCGCACGCTGTAAAACGCCAAACCAATACCCAAAGAGGATCCCCCAGTTTGTGATATGTGTTGATGTCTCGAATGTTTTTGTGGAAAACATGTAGCATATTGTTGTTTCCTGGAAAGTCGTGCTTGGGAGACTTGCTAGCTTGGTGACCTCCGACGGTCGAGATTTTGCATCTTAAGACGAGAGTTAGCCGTTGATCGTTACCACTCTTTCGTTTTGGTGGCCGTATAGGGAAAGCCAGCATGTGGCGCGACAAGGTTGGCATGTCGTTGGCATGGAATGCCTTGGCGCGGTTTGGTGTGGCTAAACTAGGGTTTTGGGTCAAAGGTTACCATGTGTTGTCTGGCAACCTCGGACAGCTAGGATTTGCTCCTAGGATTGAAGGGCGACCGTTGATTGTCGCACGCCTTCGTTTTGGTAGCCGCGTAGGGAAGGCAAGCATGGTGGCGCGGCTAGGTTGGCATGCAGTTGGCATGGCATGGTTTGGATTGGCCAAACTTAGGTTTCCAGGCCAAAGGTTACCATGCGTCATCTGGTAACCTTGGATGGCTAGGATTTGCTCCTGGGATTGAAGGGGGACAGTTGATCGTCGCACGCCTTCGTTTTTGGTAGCCGCGTAGGGAAGGCCAGCATGGTGGCGTGGCTAGGTTGGCATGCCGCTGGCATGGCATGGTTTGGCGTGGCCAAACTTAGGTTTTCGGGCCAAAGGTTACCATGCGTCGTCTGGTAACCTTAGATGGCTAAGATTTGCTCTTGGGATTGAAGGGGGACCGTTGATCGTCGCACGCCTTCGTTTTTGGTAGCCGCGTAGGGAATGCCAGGTTGGTGGCGCAGCTATGTTGGCATGCCGTTGTCATGGCATGGTTTGGCGTGGCCAAACTTAGGTTTTCGGGCCAAAGGTTACCATGCGTCGTCTGGTAACCTTAGATGGCTAGGATTTGCTCCTGGGATTGAAGGGGGACCGTTGATCGTCGCACACCTTCGTTTTTGGTAGCCGCGCTGGGAAGGCCAGCATGGTGGCGCGGCTAGGTGCGTTTGGAATGTGGGACCAAGGGCTTAGCATGCCGATGGCACATGGTGCGGCTAGTATGGCTAGGGCCAAGGCAAGGTGCGGTTTGGCTTGGCATGGTGGGGCCAAGGGTTTGGCATGCCGTTGGCACATGGCGCGGATAGCATGGCTAGGGCCAAGGCAAGGTGCGGTTTGGCTTGGTATGGTGGGGCCAAGGGTTTGGCATGCCGTTGGCACATGGTGCGGCTAGCACGGCTAGGGCCAAGGCAAGGTGCGGTTTGGCTTGGCATGGTGGGGCCAAGGGTTTGGCATGCCGTTGGCACATGGTGCGGCTAGCATGGCTAGGGCCAAGGAAAGGTGCGGTTTGGCTTGGCATGGTGGGGCCAAGGGTTTGGCATGCCGTTGGCACATGGCGCGGCTAGCATGGCTAGGGCCAAGGAAAGGTGCGGTTTGGCTTGGCATGGTGGGGCCAAGGGTTTGGCATGCCGTCGGCACATGGCGCGCCTAGCATGGCTAGGGCCAAGGCAAGGTGCGGTTTGTCTTGGCATGGTGGGGCCAAGTGATAGACGCATTTATGTGTCTACTTTGTCTCAATTTTCTATATTGTTAGTGCTCATTTTTGTACTTATTTTACTATTTTTTGTATTTGTAGGTGTTTTTGTGAAATAAAACTCAATGGACTAAAATGTGGAATTTCGCTCGTAAAATGGAGGTAATGAAGTGATTTATAATTTAATGAGCTAGGCCCAAAAGGAAGAAGATGTAGATTTCATTTGTCCAATTATTTGGATATGGGAGCGTGGAAAGTGTGGAGCCCATTATGTCGACATCATTTACAAGATATTAAAAAGATATATGGAGATATTTATTTTAATGAAGAAAATAAAAGTGTTAAGTAAGAAATCTACATGAAGTAATTGATGGGAATTAAATATATAAAGAGTATAGAAAGAATATTATTCTTTATGGTTGGAGTTAATAAAGAATAAATAATTCCCAAATAAGGAAAATTGTAAATGCATGAGAATTATATTATTTGACGCGTGGCACATTCTTATTGGAGGATTTTTCATTGTCTTGACATGTGGCATATTCTCATTCGGCGATGATGTGGCAGTGGTGAATAGAAAAGGAAATTGGATTCCTTTGAAAGCTATAAATACGCTGTGAATACAAGAAAAAGGGGAGGCCCGGAGAGTAGAATTTTTATTTCATTGTTTTAATTTCTCTTTTGTAATAATGGAGTAATTTCTCCGCTAGAGTGGAGGAAGAAACTACTTCTAGCATGTAAGTTTTGATATTTAATTTTCTTTTAATTATTACTCTCCAATTAGTTTTAATTGTCTAGAAATTTTCTCTTCTTTATATGCTTCATAATAATTGTTTTGGGTAGTTTAGCTATCGATCTTTTATAAGCGAAGGAAAATTAGGCCTTAGATTATCGACTCTAGTCGAATTGATATTTTATTAATGATAAATTTTCCAAGGCATGAGATTGGGTTCAAAATTGCCTTGTGCAGTTTTGAGAGTAAATTAAAGAAATTAATTGTTACAACTGTTAGAAGTAGTGGCATCCGAAACCCTAGTCTCTCTCTCCTTGGTAACAAAAATCAATTTTAATTAGTTTGTCTTATTTTTTTTATTAATCAAAAACCAATCTTCATAAAAGTCCGAGAATCGAACCTTCTTTCTTACCACTTGTAAAAACTACATCAGTTTTTGGCGCCGCCGACGCGGACTGTATATAGATTAGGTTTTAGATATTATTTTTTTTAGTTTTTACTAGTATTTTTTTTTTCCTTTTTTTTTCTTTTTTCTATTTTACGTCTTTGGGTATCTTTCTTGTATTTTTGGTGTGCAGATTTTTCTTGAAATTAAAAGTGGAAAGTGGAATAAGCAGCCAAACAGGTAAGTATCTAAGATTTTATTTTTGTTCCCTTTTGTAAATATTTATTTTTGAAAATATTCTGATTTATTTTTAAAATATTTTTATTATTTGTACATATTATTTTTGGATTCTTTTTATTTTTGTAATTTTTTTTTATTCTTTTTATATATAAAAAAAACACGTGCACACACCAATTGCCGTCGATCAGGACTACCAATTTAGGAAAACTCGTGGATTAGTAAGTCGAACCGTGCCTTGGGCCTTATGGGAGTTACCACCGAAAGTCCACAAACCTTAGCCCAAGATCTGTTGACTAGTCTTTGATCGTAGGTATATTGACTTTAAGGTAACCTGAGCCTACCAACTTTAGTCGACCCTGCATTCGCACGTGCACAAAAAAAAAAAAAATGTCGAGATGGTATTATAAAGACCAATACAATGAATATCCGACAAAGTTTCAAAATGGACACTATTACTTTGACCATAGTGTGCATAGTGGTTGGGAGCACCAACCTTTCAAGGTTATGGTTCACACCATGGTGAGCCCAATTACTATTCGCACGTGCACCGGTCATACGAGCAAGAAAATAAGGAATATTATAGTACTAGTACCTCGTCTTTGGACGAATTAATTAAAGAGTTGAAAACTAGTCCTTATTATGATCCTTCCGTTCCTATTCTTCCTCTAGAAGAATCTCTCAAACAAATAGTTGATCCTTCTGGTCCTATTCTTCCCCTATAAGAGTCTCTCAAGCTGATAGCTGAGAATACAAATAGGTTTGTTTTAGAGACGGACAAAAGAATTGCTCGGAATAATCTTGACTTCCAATTTAGCCTTAAAAATGAGAATAGTTATTCGCATAATCAAGATGACGAGGTTAGAATTGATGAGGATAGTGTTGATGAAAAATATGAAACATGTAGGCATAGTAATCAGGAATTTGTTACTCCAGTTGAGCTTTATAATGATAATGTTATTTCTATTTCAAATCCAAATAATTTTAATAATTATTCACCTATTCAAAAGGACGAGGATTTGACTAGAGATACTCCCGTTTTAGACGATGTAGTATTTTCTTTTGATTACGAAGCCGATATTGGCTTAGAGGAACGAGTTTATTCTAAGAATAATATTTTAGAGTCTATAGATTTAGAAACAAAAGATCTTAGACGAAGAAGATGAACTCGTAGAGCTTTTAAACATGTATGAGGATGCGTCCACCGAATATGACCTACAAGAAGCAATTGACCATTTTCAGGATTCTGATGATCTAGAAATTACGGAAATTGTAGCTGGTCTATCTAGAGACACCCAAAACTCTAAGTTTGGGGGTGATTATCATTCTCCATGTTCCTTACCTTTAGCTCTTACAGAGGTCCCTCACTTGGGACTTGACATATGTACCTCTACCAATTTAAAAATCATCTTGAATCGTTTTCCGAACCTAATGATGTCCAAGAAGAAGTTTAGTTATTAGAAACCCATCCTCTGGTTGATGTGGTTTACCCAGGCTATGATACCCGGATTGACTTTGTTTTCCCACCAAATATTTTTCTTCCAGATGTGGGAACGTTTGAATTTGAAATGTGTCAATTATTAAGTTCTGAGACTAAACCTAATTATTTTAGGAAAATAGAATTGACACATTTTCTTAAGAATGACCACTACTCTCATTATGGTCAACTGTGTAAGTCATATCTGATCGACTTAGAGGATCCTCAATTATTCAGGTTATTATTGTGTGCTTCTAAATTTTTCCAGACCTTAGAACCTGATATTTCGGATCTTACTTATGAGGAGGTGCAGCCCATGAAAATATTTTATTTAGACCCCTTTATAGAACCTGAACCTGAACCACAACTAGATGTAGTTGTCTTAAACAGGAAACTAGGCAAGGGTGTGCTATGTTTATTCTTGGTTTGTTGCAGTTTCCTTTTATCCGTGTTAACACTTTTTGATGCAGATGATCCACAGTTGTTTCGGTTATTGCTTTATGATATGAAGTGATTAATTCTTTCTTATGTCTGGCTGAAGAAGTTAAACTTAGCACTTCTTGGGAGGTAACCCATGCTCATGCAACACGGTAATATCTTTCCTTAACTCTTTTACTTCAAATGGTAACAGTTTTTCCTTGTTCATGCTTTTAATTTCATCTTTAGAACATTGAGGACAATGTTAGATTTAAGTTTGGGGGTATGGGAGAAACTTTTTAGTTGCATTGTTAAACTCCAGAGCCTAGAATTTTATGCTTATTAAGGATGGCACTAACCAATCTAAGTGGATGGAAGCATCTTGGTTGTAGGAGTTGAGGAACCAATCTGATTAGATGGAAACATCTAAAGAGTCAATTCATAAAAGCACAGAGCTCAGGTGTTAGAAATAACATGGTAGTTTCGCCATATCTCGTTGAGTCCTTTTCACCTTCTGTTTTTATTTTATTTTTAAAATATGTTTTAAGTGATTTGGTGGGGCTCACGATTCAAGTTGTTACCACTGCTAGGGTGAAATAGAGTGATTGAGTTACTGGGAAAAAAAAAAAAAAAAAAAAGACCAGACCCAATAGACCAAACGGAATAATTCTCAAAAATAAAAAAAAAATAAAAATTAACACTTGGATAACAATATGTGTGTGTTCTCCCTGTCTCCGTCGCCTAAACAAGCGTGGAACGCAGGATCCACGGGAATTACCATGTAATCTGCTGACAAGAAGCATGCGCTTGGATCCGCAAGATCTAATCATGTTGTTAAAAAAAAAATGTTAATGTTCAATAAATCGACCATTTGGTTCCCTTGTATATGCCACCGAGTCGATCTAGAATTAGGATTATCGACCACTTGGTTCCCTTGTATATGCCGGTTGTGTTGATATTATTGTAGATCTCAAATATCTCAAATCCATTAGGATAGGTTCATTTTGGCAAAGTGGCCTTCGACGTATATGAGAAACACCGTTCACCTAGTCAACATCAAAACCATTTATGTTTTTCTCTATATATCCATCTCTTAATCTATCCATGTGATTTGTTGACTCCGGATATTGATGTCCATAGTGCAACTATCTGAGTAGAGCTCTGTCACTTATATATGAATTTTAGTATGCTTGAGTGCAAACTCGTGTACAACAATTGGAATTTCGCATCAGGGTACTTCCTCCTGTAGTCAATAAGTATGCCAACCAAGGATATTCTTTAGTGCCTTCTAAGGTTCTGCGTAAATAGTTAGGGTCTGGAGTAAAGGTTTTGTGGGTACACCTCTGGTAAACCCTCCCGAGACTATAACTCGGCCACTAGGGCCACCTAGGGGTTTAAAGGCTTATTGCATGCGCTAAATGCAATCGACGATGCCTGTGACAGTGAGTTAGAATTTTATTTTATTAGATTTGCTCGGGACTAGCAAACAATAAGTTTGGGGGTATTTGATAGACGCATTTATGTGTCTACTTTGTCTCAATTTTCTATATTGTTAGTGCTCATTTTTGTACTTATTTTACTATTTTTTGTATTTGTAGGTGTTTTTGTGAAATAAAACTCAATGGACTAAAATGTGGAATTTCGCTCGTAAAATGGAGGAAATGAAGTGATTTATAATTTAATGAGCTAGGCCCAAAAGGAAGAAGATGGAGATTTCATTTGTCCAATTATTTGGATATGGGAGCGTGGAAAGTGTGGAGCCCATTATGTCGACATCATTTACAAGATATTAAAAAGATATATGGAGATATTTATTTTAATGAAGAAAATAAAAGTGTTAAGTAAGAAATCTACATGAAGTAATTGATGGGAATTAAATATATAAAGAGTATGGAAAGAATATTATTCTTTATGGTTGGAGTGAATAAAGAATAAATAATTCCCAAATAAGGAAAATTGTAAATGCATGAGAATTATATTATTTGACGCGTGGCACATTCTTATTGGAGGATTTTTCATTGTCTTGACATGTGGCATATTCTCATTTGGCGATGATGTGGCAGTGGTGAATAGAAAAGGAAATTGGATTCCTTTGAAAGCTATAAATACGCTGTGAATACAAGAAAAAGGGGAGGCCCGAAGAGTAGAATTTTTATTTCATTGTTTTAATTTCTCTTTTGTAATAATGGAGTAATTTCTCCGCTAGGGTGGAGGAAGAAACTACTTCTAGCATGTAAGTTTTGATATTTAATTTTCTTTTAATTATTACTCTCCAATTAGTTTTAATTGTCTAGAAATTTTCTCTTCTTTATATGCTTCATAATAATTATTTTGGGTAGTTTGGCTATCGATCTTTTATAAGCGAAGGAAAATTAGGCCTTAGATTATCGACTTGAGTCAAATTGATATTTTATTAATGATAAATTTTCCAAGGCATGAGATTGGGTTCAAAATTGCCTTGTGCAGTTTTGAGAGTAAATTAAAGAAATTAATTGTTACAACTGTTAGAAGTAGTGGCATCCGAAACCCTAGTCTCTCTCTCCTTGGTAACAAAACTCAATTTTAATTAGTTTGTCTTATTTTTTTTTATTAATCAAAAACCAATCTTCATAAAAGTCCGAGAATCGAACCTTCTTTCTTACCACTTGTAAAAACTACATCACCAAGGACTTAGAATTCCGTTGGCACATGGTGCGGCTAGTATGGCTATGGCCAACGCAAGGTGCGGTTTGGCTTGGCATGGAGGGTCCAAGGGTTTAGCATGCCGTTGGCACATGGTGCGGCTAGCATGGCTAGGGCTAAGGCAAGGTGCGGTTTGGCTTGGCATGGTGGGGCCAAGGGGTTGGCATGCCGTTGGCACATGGAACAGCTAGCATGGCTAGGGCCAAGGCAAGGTGCGGTTTGGCTTGGCATGATTTGCCATTGGCACAGCGGTGTGTCTAGCATGGTTGGCATGCCTTGGCGCGGTAGGATGTGTCTGGCATGATGAGCGATTGGCACAGGGGTGCGGCTAGCATGGTTGGCATGCCTTGGCGCGGTAGGTGTGGCTGGCATGATTTGCCATTGGCACAGGGGTGCGGCTAGCATGGTTGGCATGCCTTGGCACGGTAGGATGTGGCTGGCATGATGATCCATTGGCACAGGGGTGCGGCTACCCTTGTTGGCATGCCTTGGCGCTGTAGGATGTGGCTGGCATGATGAGCCATTGGCACGCGCGGTGTGAGAATTAGGGTTTTGGCTTGTCGAAGCCCTAATTAACATTTAAAAAAAAAGTTTCCTGGTAATTTTCTCGCAGACAAATTAAAGGGTTCAATAAATGTGCTTGGTTTGGACATTATTACTCAAGTTCTGTGACGTCACTGTCTGACTAGGGTTTTACGACTTTACCCCTAAGTTAAAAACCACCATCAACAGCGCTATATTAAATTGATGAGGGTTTTTAATACCTAAACCACCTTGAGCAATGGGCTTGCATATGTACTTGCAAGCTCTGATGAATCCTCCTTGTTTTTTTGCCCTTCTTTATTCCACCAGAAATTTCTTTGGATACGATCTAATTGATTCAAGGTTTCTTTCGGTAGGGCAAGCACTCCGTATTTGTACGTTGGGAAAGATTGAATGATAGATTTTATCAGAACTGTCCTCCCCGCTTGAGATAAGAATTTGGATTTCCTGCCCTGTAATGTGGAGTAATATTTTTGTAGAAGCGGCTCGAAGTTCGCTTTCCTATTTTTATCAAAAAATAGAGGTGTTCCGAGATATTTATCATTTTTAGTTATCAGGGGAACTTTAAGAATTCTGGCTATAATTTTTCCATGTTTAGGATGAATTTTTGCGCTGAAGTAGACACTGGATTTTTGTAGGTTTATCATTTGTCCCGTTATATCCCCGAAAAGGGATAGAACCTCTAGGAGATTTTTTGCTTCCCCTAGATCAGCTTTTGTGAAGAGGAAACAGTCGTCTGCGAAGAAGAGATGGGAAATATTTGGAGCATTTTTATTGATTCGGAGGACGGAAATTTTCTTCTCCATTGTCGCGTTTTCTAGAAGCCTAGAAAGAATTTCCATGCAGATCAGAAAAATGTATGGAGAAAGGGGGTCCCCTTGTCTTAAACCTCTCGAGGTTTTGAATTTTGAACCGGGTGTTCCGTTGAGGAGGATTGAGTAAGAAGTAGTGGAGATGCATTGTAATATGAGATCTATCCACTTTTCATCAAATCCAAAGCTAAGAAGGGCCATTTCAATAAAATTCCACCCCACTCTATCAAAAGCTTTGGATAGATCTAATTTAAGGGCCATATACCCTTTTGTCGCTTTTGAAGTTTTCATAGAATGGATGAGCTCATGTGCGATTATAATATTATCGGTGATTTGTCTTCCCGGAAGGAAAGCAGATTGGTTGGGGGAAATAATTTTGTTAAGCATAGATGCGATAATTTTCGAGATTAGTTTGTAGATGGTGTTACTTAGACTTATTGGTCTAAAATCACCCGGAGTTTGAGGAGTTGAAATTTTTGGGATAAGGATAATGAAGGAGTGGTTTATATCAGTATCAAGAATACCAGTTTTGAAGAACTCCTGAATTGTATTAACAATATTCGGACCGAATATTTCCCAATTAGCTTTGAAAAAACCCGGTTGAAATCCATCGGGTCCCGGAGCGCCCCACTGATTCATATTGGATAATGTGAGCCACATTTCATTTTTGGTTGGAATTTCTAGGAGAGAAATATTTTCCTCATCAGATATACAAGGCTTTATGATACTGGATAGGTCAAAGCTACAATTGTTTATCTGGGTTGTACCAATATGGGTAAAGTGGTTTACCAGAAGAGAATAGATTTGATCTCTATCCGAGATCCAAAGGCCAGTAGGTTCTCTAAGGGTATTGATGGAATTTATTCTTTTCCTATCGGAGGCGGTGGCATGAAAATATTCGGTCATTTTTACAATTCTTTGTCGGTGCCAGTTTGGTTGGTTGGCATGACTATTTTTTTTGGTAGGATGATACACTTACGTTGGAATACGTGGCAGCACCACAAGTTGGACTTCTTTTCTAAAACCTGTTTGGACCCTTGGAAACTGACTTTCATTATCTGGAGGAACCAAATGGAATTAGAACACTTAGGAGTTTTTTTGTTTTTTTGTTTTTTTTTGACAACACTTAAGAGTTTGAAATGAGCTTGAAAGGGTGATTCAAGATCAATTGAACACCACAAAAGAGGGGCTAGCAAGACGGCGGAGACAAAGAGTTTTAAATAAATACGGGCATCCACAATACTGCAAAATATAAATTTATACTAAAATAATCAGTTTTTAAAGTCCTACGCCTGGATAGACTACGACATTGGGATAATAACACTCGGTGACAACACTAATTCAACTTTTTTAATCTCAAATTTCAAATTGTTATCCATGATAATAACGGAATTGATTTATCTCCCGCGGGTTGATTCCCACGGGCCATCCCGACAAATGGGAATGTGAGAGAGTGGGGTGGGTCCCACCCAAAACTCACCCCCTACAAAACTGCCGGGTCAAGGGGACTCTGAATTTCTGTGTCTTGCGGGATGGACCGCGGGATTCAACCCGCGGTCAGTGTATTATCTCCGTAGTAATAATGTGCAGGCCCTGATATCTGATAACGCGTGAGCATACGAGTACATACAATAATGTCACATTTTGAGTGAGGTTACTTAGGCCTCTTCCTATGCACATGCCAAAACATGGTATTTGGCATATATGCACCCACTATGGGTATGCCAAACTGCCAAACTCATATGCCAATATGTTTTTCCTGGCATATAGGCATACACGATGATAGAAGTTTCCAACGAGCGATAGAGTCTCGGTCGCTCGATGGTCAAAAATCGTTCGATGGTCTTCCAATCGCGGCTTGATCAAGCTATCGCTCGATACTATGATAATCGCTCATCGGATCTTCATCTAACGGCTACAATTTCCCCCTATAAATACCGATTTCAAACTCATATCAACTCACACCAAAAATTCTAAATCTCTAGAATTTCTTAATTTCTCAATCTTTTTCAAATCTAAAACTATCACAACTCCTCTACAATTATATTTTCTTGTAAAATGGATTCACAAGCACAAACTCAAGGCAAAGGTAAGAAGAACCGAGTCCGTGGTGCAAAATACACATGATAGAAGATGAATGTATTTTTCGTAATTATGTTTTTTTTACCCAAGATTGTATCGGTGGTGCACATCAACATGGTAACACCATGTGGGATAATATATTTCAAAAATATGAAGAACAAACCATGAACATCGATAGTCGTGATGCAAAGGATTGTCGAACACTTCATTGTAATCAACCTAGGAAGTAGCCGCTTATGTTGCATTGATAATGCAAGCCAAGAGAAAAGGAAAGGACAAGAGTCGGACGATGTTGATTTTGAAAGATAAATAAGTAATATCTTTAGAAGCGGTGTGAGTTTTCTGTCGAGGTAAAATGGCGTATATATAGGAACCATAGGGGGAATTAGCCGTTGCAGAATAACTACTTGGCGATAACCATTGTATCGCCAGCGTTATTATTTTTATCGAGCGATAAAGTCTTTATCGCTGGAGATATTATGATTATCGCTCGCTAGGGATTCGATCGCTCACCGGTTTCCCCATAGTGGCGCAAATGGTTTGGCATGCCACCTGGCATGCCAAACACCATTTTTTTTGGCATGTGCATAGGAAGAGGCCTTAGCATATATTTTATGCCCATCGTATTTTCATAATTAAGAAGAGTAACCTAAGAATCATGATAATTGCCAAAAAGAAAACATAAAAGTATTCTTAAAAACTCGAAACGTGTGGTGTGGTAAAAAATGAACCTTAAAAACTCCCAATGTGCGTTCTCATATAAACTTATTTGATTTCTCACACATTTTGCATGGTTTCTTTATTCTGATCTACAAAATTTGTTTTCAAATTTTTACCAGTGGATGGACTATAGAAAATACTAGGTATCACCTCGGCCTACGGCCGAGGCTCAACCTTTTTGTGATAGCCGATTTTTAGAGTTAGGCCCCGGCATGGCCACCAAGTTAAGGTTAGCTTTGGTCGAGCGATTGAGCTAAGAATATAAATTCTTTCACTTTTTGGGTTAGGCGAGAGCTACGTCCCCGGCGTGATTTAACTAAGTTTAGTTTTGGTTCGGCCGTCTTTTGTCCTGTGGACACATCATCCTCTTTTTCGGATAATGTCATGCTACATATACTGTTACTGCCAATGAACTCGGTCCCAAAAAAACGGTCCATGGCAACACTTATGACATATTGACATGTGGTGTATTAGAGAGATTGCTAGTTAGACGCATAGTGATTTAGTTGTCAACATTTAAGCGCATTCAGTTGTCTTTGGTTGTGTTAGCTAGTATATTTCTTGCAATTTCTATGAAAATCTTCGTCGCAGTTTTATTTTTTAGAAAATTTAATTTGTACTGGACCAAAATTTCTTTTAGTTGAAACTCTTACTGATTGAGTATAAATTCACATTTGAACTGCATGCTACTCATAATCATTTTATTAGTTAATATATTAGATAATCCAGACAACATATATACCACCACCTTAGTCACCAATAGTCTTGGACTTACTCTAATGAAGCAGTATTTCTTTATGTAATCAATCCGTAATGCTCTCTTATATCAATTAATTCACACTGCAGGTTTATTATTCGAACATGAAATTTTATTCAACATTATAAAACATAACCTGCAATTTATACTCAAGTATCACAACGAATACTCATGGCCAGGAAGCATCATTCTAACTTTAATTTGTTGATTCTTGGGTTAATTACCTCCTTAGAGATAGATTTGCAAGATCAAAGGTTGCAGATATGGTATTTGTCCAACACCTTCTTACCATCACCACCTTATTAATTACTATCTTTTCTTTCTTTCTTGTGCAAACAAACATCGTTTTAACGTAACCTCTTTTGAGTTGATTAGAATGAATTTCCTGCGATGGTAAATTGTTTGTTTCATCAAAACTCGAAAAGGATAAATAGTATTTAATGACTATTTTCACCATTGGAACTTACAACAACGAATCCTTTTTATTTCCCTTGGACCCTTGCACTAACACACGAAATAGACTTGTGAGAAGTCAGAGAGAGCTCGACTCTTTTATATTTTCACATTATGTTCACTTTGACCTCTAACACGGAATGTTTTCAGTCTGCTTCAATTTTGACTGATTAACGTTTTTGTTTAATCATCTTTAACATTCTCATATGTTTTCGCAAAATTTTTTAAGACAATCACGACAGTCCGTAGCCGATTTCTGATTGAACATAGCCAGAATAAACCGTAAGACAGGTTAGGGACGGGGAGAGACATGGACGTAGGCCCGACGTGTGATTAGTTTAAGATTAAGTGGTTAGGTAAATGTTATATTTTTTCGGACCAATGAATGATCACTTCCATCCAGCCTAGTGTTATATTTCTTAACTTAGTCAAGGAGTTTATAACACAAAATGCAGTTGTTGTTACTTGTTGCGACTTGGCAGTTTAGAGGATTAACATTAGAGATGTAAATCAGCTGACAGAATGTGTTCTAATTTAGTTTGGCGTCAATTGGTTATTAAATGTCTCTCCAGCCCATGATACCACACCTTGTTGATTACTACGGGACATATATGTTGCTAGCAAGACACATTCTTATTTTCTAGCTAGGGCCTCACGTGATTAGGTTAATTAGGCTAAGAAATTTAGGATTAGCCAGACTGGTTAAATAGTTTTGTTAGGTTAGCTACTTTCCGGGCCGCAGCATAATCTCAACGGTCCAACCTAGAATTGATCCTAGCCGTCTTTTCAGGGGCGGAGCCAGGATTTCAAGAGAGGGGGTGCAAAGAAAAAAACACACAGCGAAAAAAAAGGCTATAGAAAAAAAAAACGCTAAAGATTGTGTACCTTTTAAGTATGTTATTAACGATCATTGTCTCCAGCGTCGTAGTATACTAGCAACCTCTAGCAAATCAACCTGTTAGTCACAGAAACATACATTTTCGACCATACAACATGATCTAACTTTTTATATATATATAAAGTTTAAATATAAGAGAATATAGAATCCGTAAGTGTTGTGTCATAATCAAATTTACCAACAACTACTTGAAGCAACAAAAAGAGAGAACATAAAGATGTAACAAAAATATTTTTCATTATCATAACCCCCAAGTGTTCAGTAAAAACAAAATATACACCACATGAGGCATGTTAGATAGTTAATTCTAAAATTTCTGATCATTTCTCTAAATTTATGTCTTTATGCATCATGTAAAAGTGCTTCAAATAACCACAAAAGTCCCAAAAAACTACCTTATAAGCAGCATTGTTACCCAAAAGAACACCTTATATGCTTTACCAAAAAACCCAACTCTTACTATATTCAACAATACCCACGACGTGGTGCCATATCTTGAAATCATTTTCTAATCTTGTCGGTGCTGATACTGCGAAAAATTTCTCGTTCAATATATGTGAGTAAACGATTATTCATATACTCATCACCAATACGACTTCGCAAACGATTCTTCACTATCTTCATAGCGGAAAACATTCTCTC
The DNA here is from genome assembly GCA_023531295.1 of Papaver armeniacum. NCBI lineage: Eukaryota > Viridiplantae > Streptophyta > Magnoliopsida > Ranunculales > Papaveraceae > Papaver > Papaver armeniacum. The sequence goes on from JAJJWW010004937.1 coordinate 32,441, forward strand.
AACGGTGAGTTGTAGCAAACCGGCAATATCAAAGACAATGTAATCAACAAGTACACAAGAGGATATACTATATCTCTTTTGGTCTCAACCATTTTCTTGGCAAGCCCACCGATTGGCCAACTCAAAAAATTCATTACTAGAAAGCACATCACAAAGAAAGGTGTCTAGTTGTCGTTCAAGAATCATGAGATCCATTTCAGAAAAATCAGATGGATATAGTTTGGCAAGACGAATTAACGCACCTTTGTCAAAAGCTGAAAAATTATCTCTTGGATTCAAATGCGACATGCAAAGAAGCAACTCGGTGTTCACTTCATCAAAAAGGTCATTAAGGGCTGCAATTTGCATATCAATGAAATTGTTGAACAAACCAACTTTAAAATGATGTAGATTTGTCTCTTCTTGTAGATTACGTCTACCTCGTCCAAGTGGTACATATGGAGACATCATTTTGAACTGCAATATTAGTTTTAGCACAAAAAAGAAAAATATCATTCATAAGACTATTCCACCCACCATCCCGCATGCCCTCGTAGTCGTTCTTTAGAGATCTTCACCAAGTTCATAGCATTCACAATGTCTTGATCTTTTCGTTGCAATGCTTGCAACAATTCGTTAGTGATTCCTAACAAAGTGCTTACCAGAAACAAAGTAAAGACAAAACCAAATGTCGGCATCAAAATCAGAAAAGCATATGCTTTACCCCTCACTTCACTACTACCTTCTCGACTTACAATCTCCAACATTTCTAAAATTGATGGAAACATCAGAATTAAACTTAGCAGCGTGTTGTAATGTGTACCCCAACGTGTGTCGGAAGGTCGTTTGAGGCAAGTTTCTTGATTCAATCCCGAGCCAGTTAAACGTTCACCTTTTTCAACAAGTTCAACCACGCTAGCAAGTTCTTTTTGTCGAAGAACATCTGCGTTTGCACGAGGAAGAAACAATTGTAACAACTTCACTAACTATAGTAAAGAACAATGCAACCTCACCATGCTTCTGAGCAACATTCATTAATGCCAATTGAAGCTGATGCGAAAAACAATGAACAACATACGCTGAAGGGTTTTCTTTTAGAATGAGTGTTTTAAGTCCGTTGTACTCACCTTGCATATTAGAAGCACCATCGTAACACTGCCCTCTCAATCTCATTATATTTAAACCATATTTAGAAAGTAATGCATCAACTGAATTCTTCAATTAAATTGCCGTCGTTTCAAGGACATGAATGATGCCAATGAACCTTTCAATAATACATCCTTCCTTGCTGACATAACGTATACAAACTTCCATTTGCTCTCTAACGAGATACATCATTTGTTTATGGGTGAAAACTATTCTGCTGAATTTGGTAATTTGGGGTGTGTGGATGAGGAATGAATCTAAACCCTAAACAAATGCACTACGCGGTGAGTGCTTGTAGATTAGGAAATCAATCTTGTCCAAGTCCGGCCTAAACCAAGAAATGGCCGTTCCAGACTTGTTTCGGTCACAAAGTGAAGGAGATGGGGTTGATCTTAGGGAGGGAAGCGAAAAAGGTGTTGAGATTGTGAAGGTGTTGACTTGCTTATGACTTGCAACAGAAAGCTGAACCGGCTTACATGATGCAAACTATCAGTTCCGGTGTTTTTTTATTAACACTTGGTTTCTGTTTTTTATCTGGACTTGCTCCTGTTGGTGGAAATAGGGAGGAGAACCTATTTATACAAGTCATTGAGCCTTATTCACGTCTCTCGTGGGAAGTGGAGGAAGTGGAGTGATGGAGTAGTGGAGTTGTGTGTCGGTGCTACACGATCAGTCTTGCCCACTTCTCCGTCATCGCTAACCGTCCATAACTTCCTAACACGTTCTTGTGATGGCGCGTTGCACGCCGCGCACGCCGTAAACCGCTGGACCAATACCCCGATATGTATCCCCCGATTTGTGACATGATTGATGTCGGAATATGTGGATCGTGGATCCACGAAAGTTAGCATGTAATGCTAAATTGAATAACTTGCGTTATTCGGGAAGTTGATACTTGTGAAGTATCATGTGTATTTTATGCAGTATCGCATCATGGTGTGGTAGAGTGACGGGTGGTGATCACCATGACATCTCACTGACCAATTAACTCCTGACCAGGGTTGTATAACTAAGCTGGTGAAGTTGGACGGATGAGATGATCTTTGAGACGCTCATCTGCGACCATTGATGGAATTAGGGTTTTAGAAGAGGTGCGCAAGCATCCTCTTCATCCCGGTCGAATCCAAGCATGGGATATGAATTTGGCCAGGCCGACCATACATGCGTGTAGACGGCATGACGGTGTAGGCGCCTATACCCATTACCTCACGTAAGTATGATGCGGGCCACTCAATTCGTCCGGTGAAGTTGAGCGGTCGAGATCAATTTGTGACAGAAAAACCAATGCCGCAAGAGCCGCGCGTCATGCCCACCGGGCGCACGTTCCAAGGTAACCAACCTTGGTCGGTCTTGGCCGATTGATCCGGTTTGAAGGTGGTAGGCTGGTGTTCACGCCTATACACGAATATCCCATGAAAACGTGATCCGAGCCATCCAAATCGTCCGGCGAAGTTGAGCGGTCGAGATCGGTTGCGGTTTGGGAGGTGCGACCACGCTAGTTTGGGCGCGCGTCTTGGAGTAACCAGGGCATGATATGCCTTGGCCGATAGGGTGAGGGGATAGATGGGTCCACGGTGGTCATCTTTGGTATGACCGGACCTGCTAATCCCGATCTTGGACCCTCCATTCGTGCCGGAGAAGATGGACGCTCGTGATGCTCAAAACCCTAATTTTGGGTTTCAAGGCCGTGCGTCAATGCTTGATTCGGTGCACGGGTGAGATAACCAACCATGGTTGGTCCTCACCGATTGGTCAGGTATGTAGGCGGACCCACGGTGATTGTGTTGACATGCTCTGGGCCCTTTGAATCTTCATCTACACCCTCCATCTATACCTGCGAAGATGGATGGTTGAGACTGTTTTGCGACACATGTAATATGCCGCAAACCTAATTTAGGGTTTTCCGCCCATACTGCTATGGTTTGGACGTTTTGGCAAGCTAGGCCAATTCTGGAGGAGGCCGACCATGCGGGGTCCGCGTTGGTTCGGCGGTGGATATTCCATACCGCTTGGGGTGATGGAATTGATCCGGGTCATCCAATCATGCTTGTGGAGTTGGATGATCGTGATCATATCCGGACCGATACGGTCAGTCCGGATGCTCAATCGGGCTAGTATAACACACCGAGAGAGGCTCAATCGGTCACAGTATAACACACCGAGAGTCGGCTGTACGGGTATTTCGTACATGGTTTCATTATAATGCTTGGAGGTTCGTGTTGCTCTGTAAGAGCAACACTCGATCGTCATGCCGCACCGATAATGAGTACAGAAATACAAGGATGATTGCGCATTAATTAATAATGCTAGAAATTCACGGGGTATATGGGATTGTTGCTACATGCTCCAACTGGATGAATTTCGTGTATTCCTGAGAATGGGATTGTTGCCACATGCTCCATTACAGGTGAATTAAGTGAGGGAGTATCCAACACTTATTAATGGCCTTATCTTTTACAAGACGTCAGCGCATGATTTTCTGGTTTTTTATAATTTTAACCTTAAATGAAAATCCACTATCAACATTAAGTCCCCTGCCTAGCACATAATGGTTACACTATTGTGGGGTAGGCATGAGATGGTGACATATATATGTGAGAAAGACAGGATAAAGGAAGTTTACCCGGAAGAGTATTAACCGACCCTAGTTGCCCACGCCGTTGTGCTTGTATGGAATCCTTTGGTGGGACCGGTTTCATTCTTTGGGTATTTGAATCAGAAAAGGAATCCAAAAAAGTGGTATCCTTGTTCTATTGGGATTCTTTTAATTTTTTGTCTATAAAAAAAAAGAGCAACCCCTTTGCTTTTCCTCACGATTTTTTTGTTTGTTTGGCTGCTCCCCGCGTGATCTTCTTTGCCGCTTGCCGACCGCCCGCCGCCGGAGCTGTCGTTGCCGGAATCTGCCGCCGTCCGTCCAAGGTAAGTCTCGGTTTTTTTTTTTTTTTTTTTTTTAGGAAAAACCCTAATTTCTTAGGTAAAATCCTTTGATAGATACATCATGATTAGTTCCTCCACCTAAATTGATAGCAAAAACGCCCCAGGATTGCTTAGTAAAACAAGCCGTGAATCCATGTTGTTTTTGCTTCCTTTTTTCACCGTTGCATGCAGAACTTAGCTTTTAGGTTATATCTTGAAAAACCCTTGGCTTGAATCTCGTAGACACGATTCCCATGAATAAAGAAAAATCGTGTTATGATGTGTGCGGATGAACGCGGGCCCGCCGTGTATGCTTGATTGAACGTGGGTCTCACCCACATATGCTTGAGCGAAAGTCAACTTTGTATTAGTCTTGTGCCCGGGCTTGAAACTTGAGTAACACCGAACTTGAGATTTATACCGGACTTGAAATCAATACCAGACTGAAACTTGTACCGGACTTGAAACCAATACCAGACTGAAACTTGTACCGGACTTGAAACCAATACCAGACTGAAACTTGTACCGGACTTGAAACCAATACCAGATCGAAACTTGTACCTGGGACTTGAAACCAATACCGAGACTTGAAACTTGAGTATACGGGTGTTTGGACCTAATCCCGGCTTTTGTGCATTTCAACGTGTCTTGTCGTGCGTGACTACACGCTTCACACGCTTTTCATACAAGTTCTAACTCCTGTCTTTTATTTCATTGTGGAATGAAGAAAATAATTCTGTCGAGATGTCTTAGGAGATAATCTTTGGTGCCAAGCGGGAAGTGTTGACGGATTCAAAGATATACCGAACATCGATGATGAGTTGTTCACCTCGCCTTTTTCAAACATTAGAAGACATCCTTCTCATAAGATAGTCCTGCTTTCCGATTCAGAAAATATGGATCTTTGATCCATTTTCTTCTTCAGCACTTGTGATGAGATTTTGTCTCGGAGAAACGAATATCCGCCTTCCCTATTGACTTCAAGATTTGTCATACTCCACTGGGTTCTTATGAAGGATGGATGAGACGCATGTTGAGTAATAAGGGCATTAAAGACAATTTGACCAAAGCGCAAATCCTCAATGCGGTCATGGCATCTGCTTCACTTGAAATTAAGAAAGACGCTGCGGGTTTGATTACCTTCATTTCTCGATGGCATCCTTCTACTCATCTGACCATATCTAGGTGGGGAGAGATGACTATTACTCCGGAGAGTGTTGTTGTATTAATGAACCTGCCTGTTGCTGGAAGTCTTTCTTACGAGCTCTCTGATATGGAACAACGTAACTATGATGCTATACTTCAAAAGGCAGCGGGTTTCGACAGTCTGGACAAGGAGGAGAAAAAAGATACGAGATGCTTTTACACCTGGTGGGTGTCGGAGTGGTCTCCTGCAGACCCAAAGCCGGATCAAGAGTTGGAAAATGAGCTCGAGCGTGATTGCGTTCCGTCTTTATGGCTATCCGAGATATATTCGATGACGGTTACGGAAAGAAGACCATTAGGAGTGACCTCGTTAAGATCGCTATAAAGCTGGAAAAAGGCGAAGTTCTTCCCCTAGGTGCTTTGTTCCTTGGATCGCTGTATTCTCATCTGGACGCCTTAGCAATGGACATGCATGTTTCTAACGGGTACAAGAAGGTGGAGTTGTACGTTCACTTCGCTTTTCTTCAGGCATTCTTATGGGAATATTTCAAAAGTTATGCTCCTACTCCTGCTCCTGCAAATTCGCTCAGCAACTTGTATGGTGGCTCGTGAATACTCCGTTGGCATAGGAGGCGTCCCAGAACCGGCGCGAGACTTGTGGACATATTCGACAATGTGTCTTCCATAGATTTCCGTCCATGGGGGCCGATCCATCTTTCCATTGTTCAGCCGAAGACTTTTGCTATCGCTTCTGACGGTCCTGATGTTGTGTTGCGTACTGATGCTAAGACTATGAAATTTGGGGAAATTGTTTATCTACGCAGCTGCATCCCGGGATATGTCCCGTCTCTATTTAACGAAAAATTTACTGTGACTCCGTACAATATTGACAGGGCTGCTCGTCAAATGGGATTTGATCAGGGTGTCCCATTTATCCGTCCTCCAGGGGTTCCGAAGGAATTTCTCCCGAATATTCTTAACGCCGATGTGTTTTTAGAGGCGATGAGCCTTCCTTTTCGGCCTATTGGGAGAAACCCGGTGGTAACCGATAAGTACAAGGAATTTTGGAGGAGGCAAGCTGTTGATTTTCCATGGATTCTCGGAGAGTGTTGTGATGATTCTCGTGGTGAGCCATCTTCGACGTTTTGAAAAAGCATTTCCGGTTGAAGCCACTTCCAGCCAAACGGACCGAGCTGAGGATTGCAGTCCCCAAGTAGGAGAGAGATCCAAAAGGCAGGCATGTGGTTCGGTGATCCTCAATTCCTCCAATATGCAGGTATTTAAATCTTTTCCGTTGGTTCCTTCATTTCTCCGAGTAAATTCTTCTAAGAGTGATCCTTGCTTGAAATCGGGGAATTCGGAAGAGAATGTCTTCACAAGGTTGGCGCGCATTCGAGGAATGAGAAGGCCGGTAATTTTATCCTTCATCTTTGAGAAGTGCAGCGTCTCGATCTTCATCTTTGAGAAGTGCGGCGTACCGATCTTCATCTTTGAGATGTCTGGAGAAACCGCTCCTTTTCCCAACCATGACAGAGATGACGCAAGATCAGTTGGACAAGGCGCCTCCCTGAGTGATCTTGTCGATGGGGCCGTGATAGAAATTATCACCCAGAGCGAAGTAGATATCGGGAGGAGTGTAAGAGAGACATCATCCGCTATTGTTGAGGTGGCTCCCCTTGAAGAACGTTCTGAGCAGGTTCCAATCGATAAAGCTGTCATGGTGACTTCTTCTGAGAGACCTCCCTAATCGACAAGGCTCCAGTGACTGGTGAAGTATTGGTAGCGCATCCTGGAGCTTTGTTTGATCCTCCATTCATTGTTCCTTATCCAGGTCATGTGTTGGTCGGAGGGTTCAGTGTGCCAGCTCAGTTCGAAAAGTTGTACACGGCGATATGGGAAAAGCACGGCCACATTGCTACCACTGTGAAGCTCAAAAGTCATCTTGCATTGGTCAACCGCATTCAGGAAGCTTTATTTTCTATCCAGGGGATAAGCGTCACGACTGGTCGAACAGTTTCCGAGGAGATGATTGAAGACGGAAGTGCCATCGAGATGTGTTTGTGCAAGACGACTTCAATGCTCCTTGGTTCCTCAAAAGGTTCTCCGAGATTCAGGGAGCTCCGAAATTACAAGATGAGGCCCCTTCTCGGAATGTGTTACTCGCCGGGGAAGAAGAGGTCGAAAAGTTGTACGAGGAGTTGAAGCCGGGCAGGCTGTACTTCAAAGGATGAAAGCCTCTCTTGCCCAGAAGGATGAGTTGCTGCTGAAGGATTTTCCTTGAAGGATTCGTGCCATATACTTGTCTCTTCTTTTTATTTTTGAGTGATAGTGAGGATCTCTTTTCATAACTTGACTTCTGGTTTTGAATTAATAGGTAATTGAATTGGTTTATTTTGAGATACTTTTGTGAATAACTTTTCTAAAAGAGATTATTTTGAATGGAATTTGCATCTTGGTCATGAATGATTGCACATATCATATGAAATTGAAAATGTCCTGTAAAAGGGAGGTATGAAGGGAAGCAAACATGCGTTTGATCACTGAGTCTCTTTCTCCATGTGTGGGATGCTAAGTCCCCAGTGAATTCCAAAACTATCTTTCTTGTAAAATTGCCGAATAGAACTTACTTGTTTTTGAAGTCTCACTTGTATCAAACCGAAGTAGCTTCTCCAAGGAAGTCATCCGCATTATTTTTTTTAGAGAATGATAGCTATCCTACGAACCAAGTTTCTCCTGAACAATGCGCTTCAAAGCGTTGCATTCACTGGTGGGGTGGTGAAGGAACCGGTGGAAATGACAGTACCTCGGGTCCATTATTTCTTGATCGGTTGGTGGACGCCATACATGAGGTAGTTCCACCTCTCTATTTCGTACCCACATCTCCAACAACTCCAAAATCCTTTCCATCGGAAACGGAAAGTGTAGGTACTTCGAGTCCAGCTTTTCCTGCGTTAGTGGGCGTTGTGATGTCTCTACGTGGCTTTGATGTGGAGCACGTTCCGGAGATGAAGTTGGAAGATTTGCGAGTGCCATCATATCCGCGGATCGCTTGCTTGGGTAAAGGGATGTGGAAGGTGTCGTAATATCACTGCTGAGTGATCGAATTGAACGCTCCCATCCTCTCGTATTCACGTATTTCCGATCGATCTCTCCTTCCTCAAGCATTTCTTCACTTGGATGAAAGGCCGATGCGGATTGGACAGTCTTCCGGGCTTCAACAAGAGTTTTGAGATATAAATCTTCTAACAGGCTCCATAGGCTGTAGGCTCCCTTTCTTTATCTGGTAGACGTTGTAGTACTCCGTACAAGTCCTTCCCTACGTGGAGTTGCCTCGGTTCTTCATTGTTGACCGGACCATGTTGTTCGTCTTTCCCGAGTCTCTTGCGGTTGCGCGCTCTTTTTGCCTCTCCTTTGGTAAAGGTGTGACTCTTGACTAAGGATTCACATTTCTTGCACTGCTTGAGTAGATGCCTGCCGACCCTTCTTGTAATTGTGCTGCTATATCATTCAAAAGGCGAAATGTCTCGCTCTGCCTCCTGGTGATACCGTCTTGATTTTCCAAGACATCCTCCAGCATTCTAGCTACACTTCCCATGATATCTGAACCACCTGTGGTTTCCGGATACATTGCGAGATGGAAATTGAAAAATTAAGAATTCAATTTTTGTGCAACCGAGAGATCAACCTCCCATTTGTGGTCGCCAATTGTTTATGGGTCAAAACTATTCTGCTGAATTTGGTAATTTGGGTTGTGTGGATGAGGAATGAATCTAAACCCTAAACAAATGCACTGCGCGGTGAGTGCTTGTAGATTCGGAAATCAAACTGTGCAAGTCCGGCCTAAACCAAGAAATGGCCGTTCCAGACTTGTTTCGGTCACAAAGTGAAGGAGATGGGGTTGATCTTAGGGAGGAAGCGAAGAAGGTGTTGAGATTGTGAAGGTGTTGGCTTGCTTATGACCGCCAACGAGAAAGTTGAACCAGAAACTTACGGGATGCAAACTATCGATTCCGGTGTTTTTGTATTAACACTTGGTTTCTGTTTTTTGTCTGGACTTGATCTGTTGGTGGAAATAGGGAGGAGAACCTATTTATACAAGTCATTGAGCCTTATTCACGTCTCTCGTGGGAAGTGGAGGAAGTGGAGTGATGGAGTAGTGGAGTTGTGTGTCGGTGCTACCACGATCAGTCTTGCCCACTTCTCCTGTCATCGCTAACCGTCCATAACTTCCTAACACGTTCTTGTGATGGCGCGTTGCACGCTACACATCGTAAACCGCTGGACCAATACCCCGATATGTATCCCCAGTTTGTGACATGATTGATGTCTGGAATATGTGGATCGTGGATCCACTAAAGGTAGCATGTAATGCTAAATTGAATAACTGCGTTATTCGGAAGTTGATACTTGTGAAGTATCATGTGTATTTTATCGGTACTTTGCATCATGGTGTGGTAGAGTGACGGGTGGTGGTCATCACCATGACGTCTCACCGACCAATTAATTCCCGACCGGGGTTGTATAACTAAGTTTGGTGAAGTTGGACGGATGAGATGATCTTTGAGACGCTCATCTGAGGACCGATTGATGGAATTAGGGTTTTAGAAGAGGTGCGCAAGCATCCTCTTCATCCCGGTCGAATCCAAGCGGGATATGACTTTGGCCAGGTCGACCATACATGCGTGTAGACGGCATGACGGTGTAGGCGCCTATACCCATTACCTCACGTAAGTATGATGCGGGCCACTCAATTCGTCCCGGTGAAGTTGAGCGGTCGAGATCAATTTGTGACAGAAAACCAATGCCGCAAGAGCCGCGCGTCATGCCCACTTCGGGCGCACGTTCCAAGGTAACCAACCTTGGTCAGTCTTGGGCGATTGATCTGGTGTGAAGGTGGTAGGCTGGTGTTCACGCCTATACCTGAATATCCCATGAAAACGTGATCTGAGCCATCCAAATCGTCCGGCGAAGTTGAGCGGTCGAGATCAGTTTGCGGTTGGGGAGGTGCGACCACGCTAGTTTGGGCGCGCGTCTTGGAGTAACTAGGCATGATATGCCTTGGCCGTCGGGTGAGGGGATAGATGGGTCCACGGTGGTCATCTTTGGTATGGCCAGGACACTTAACCGATCTTGGACCCTCCATTCGTGCGGAGAAGATGGACGATCGTGATGCTCAAAACCCTAATTTTGGGTTTCAAGGCCGTGCGTCAATGCTTGATTCGGTGCACGAATTGAGATAACCAACCATGGTTGGTCCCGACCGATTGGTCGGGTATGTAGGCGGACCCACGGTGATTGTGTTGACATGCTCTGGGCCCTTTGAATCTTCATCTACACCCTCCATCTATACCTGCGAAGATGGATGGTTGAGAATGTTTTGCGACACATGTAATATGCCGCAAACCCTAATTTAGGGTTTTCCGCCCATACTGCTATGGTTTGGACGTTTTGGCAAGCTAGGCCAATTCTGGAGGGAGGCCGACCATGCGGGGTCCGCGTTGGTTCGGCAGTGGATATTCCATACCTTCTTGGGGTTGATGGAATTGATCTGGGTCATCCAATCATGCTTGTGGAGTTGGATGACTGTGATCATATCCGGACTGATACGGTCAGTCCGGATGCTCAATCGAGCTAGTATAACACACCTAGAGGGGCTCAATCGGGCTAGTATAACACACCGAGAGTCGGCACGTCACGGGTATTTCGTACATGGTTTCATTATAATGCTTGGAGGTTCGTGTTGTTCTGTAAGAGCAACACTCAGTCGTCATGCCGCACTGATAATGAGTACAGGAAATACAAGGCTGATTGCGCATTAATTAATAATGCTAGAAATTCACTGGGGTATATGGGATTGTTGCTACATGCTCCAACCTGGATGAATTTCGTGTATTCACAGAATGGGATTGTTGCCACATGCTCCATTCTGGGTGAATTAAGTGAGGGAGTATCCAACACTTATTGATGGCCTTATCTTTTACAAGACGTCAGCGCATGATTTTCTGGTTTTTTACAATTTTAACCTTAAATGAAAATCCACCATCAACAATCGCGAGACTCGTCAACCATAACAGCAAAAAGGGAATCACCAATATCGTCGCGAATTACATCCATAGTTTCCATTGCAGCTGCACTCACTATTTCTTTTTGGATGTCTGGTGAGGTTAACTTGTTGTTACCAGGAGCTTTTTTCAGAACTTCACTCTTGATAGTATCATTATGTTCAGCTGTGTATTTAAGGAGTTCAAGAAAGTTACCTTGATTATGTGAAGTATCAGATTCATCATGGCCACGGGAAGCTAATCCTTGACATAAGAGAAACCGCATACAGTCAATTGATGCGTTCACACGAATCATGTACCCCAAACCCTCTTCTGTTGTTTGACGTCTAACGATATTCCGAAGATGATGTGACTCCTGTAGTAACTCGCGGCTTTTCATATAAGCATCATTGTGAACACTATTCTGGTTTCCAACATGTTTTTCTAACTTATCAGGTTGACTACAATTTGAATAACCCGCATTTACAAAAGCATCACAAACACCTTTACCCTTACCACAACTTCTAAAAATATAACAAGGCAAACAAAAGGCAGCATCTTTGTAAATGCTATACTCTAGCCAGCTTCCATGTCTTAAGAACCAAGCTTCATTGAAACGTCGGTTTGATGGCTTCTTTTGTCCCATTAGCTTTTGTAGAAAGGGAAAATTCTTAGGTTGGCAAGGTCTTCGGACTTTATCTTGATCATTTGGATGATAACTCGAGATCGGTTTTCTCATTACGGTGCATTTGAAGGTCCCACCTCGATACCTACTCATCTACAACTGTGGACACTTTGCTTGTGGACTAGGAACAGAGGGGCGAGAAGGTATTACGGACCATGAACACTAGAAGATGAAGGTACTTGAGTACTTGGCGAAGGTACTTGTTGTGGATCGGTTCCATCAAGAGTAATAGAAGATGAAAGAAACTCTTACGGAGTTCTCTTTCTCTTAGTCACAAACTTGTCCATTCCTAAACAAAGATGAAGATAAATTGAACAATGAAATACAATTCTAACTATGGAATTGAACTGAATAGATATGATTAAAAGTTAAAAAACTAGATTAGAATAAACAACAGATACCCAGTATCTTAAATTTTCAAACAAGACAAATTATACTAAAACCCCCAAAATTTAACATAAACCCTAACTTTTATTTATATCAAAATCTGAAAATCTCCAAATCAAATTGAACCAAATACATCGATTCAGCATCAATTAAGAAGAGAAAATAGATACCTAATATCTTAATTTACCATACAAGACGAATTAAACTAAACACCCATCAATTTTAACATGAACCCATTTCTTAATTTTGGTCAAAACTCAAATCTTGGATGAGAGAAGAAGGTACCTGCTAATGGCGATGTGATTTACATAAAGTGATCAGCGATGCGATTTACAACAACCCTATTCTTAAGAGAAAAACGTATGAGAGATTAGAGACTGAGAGAATGAGAGTTGATGTGTTTATGGAGAAAACGTATGAGAGACTTTGAACGATGATGGGAGAAAGAAAGCCAAAATGGACTTTTCTTTTGGGTCTGTTTGTTTTTGGGGTGCAAATATTCAGGGGGTGCAAATATTAATATTCAAGGGGTGCAAACCTTTGCTTTTGGTTTTTTTTTTGGCTTGAAATTTCTATACGCTCTATTGATTTTGAAAATCCAAGGGGTGCAACTGCACACGGTTGCAACATGGTACCTCCGCCCATGCGTCTTTTGTCCATCATAGACACCACCTCTCCTTAGAACATTGATTAGTTACCTTCAATTATGTAAAATATTTTTTTTTTGATTTTGTAAATTTTCACAATTGTACTTATTGGGTAGGTAGTATGAATCAATCGTTAACTGTAGTATCATGGTGCAAGAAAGCAAAAAGTCCTTAGCAGGAAAAACTACCATGTGAGGGAAGAACACAACAAAAGAAAGACTAAGGTAGACGGACCAACCAAATATTTATTTGGGGTGTTTTGTTATTTTAATTTAATACACAACTATTTTTATATTTTTAGTTGTAATTAATTTTATATATGCTTGGTATTTATGTAGTAATTTTAATGGCCTTTGACATATAAATATTGGGGTGTTTTGTTATTTTAATTTTATACACAAGTATTATTATATTTTGAGTTATAATTAATTCTATAATTAATTTTAATGGCCTCCGATCATTCATAAACAGAGCAGGGAAAACGATCCTTCATAAACAGATCAACGAAAATGAACTCGTTTGAAAATAAATATAGTTCCAAACATGACAATGACTGGTGGATGTACAAAAGGAATTAACTAGAGCATCTATACAACACATAATTAAAGAACGCGAAATTGGGGATATAAAAAGGAATTAGGGGATATAAGAAAAGGACAAAAATTGGATCCAGATATCAATTCGGGGTCACCCCTTATCTAAGTATTTTACGTAATACCTAATATACCCATCACTAATCAGGATTATTGATTAATAATAATTATTAAAATCATAAGATTTTTTATAAATGATTAGTGTGTGTTTTATTTGAATTTGGGTTAGTGAGGTGAGAGTAGAAGGAGGGAAAAATATTTTGAGAGAGAAATATTTTTGGGAAAAATGGAGGATGATTGTGAAGAGAGAATTCTGTCTTTCTTGAATCTTTAGCTCAACTACAACAAGGAGCATATCTTGAATCTTATTAACGACAACAACTCTCAATTGCAACTCTTTGTTGAGCCAACACCCTTGAATGATGATTTTGACGAGTATGGAGAGTTTCTTGAAGAACTAACACAAGAACGTAAACTTGCACAACATAGTAGTATCCCCAACACACAGGTAAAGCTGCTAGGATGTTGAAAAATAGAGTTTTTTCTTGAACCCCGCCATTTTTTCAACTGAAAAACCTTGGTTCCGGCATATTAGTTGTATGAATCCCATGCCGGTAGTAAGGGTACCGGCATGGTATTCAAACTACGACCATGCCGGTAGTCAGGGTACCGGTATGGTATTCATACTACGACCATGCCGGAAGAACGATATCCCCATTTTGAATATTGATCCGTCATAGCATTCTTCTAAACAACTATGCGTGCAGTTAACCTTTTTACCTAACAAGGAATATACTACGGAATATTCAACCGCATGGTTTCATTGATAGGTTACCATGCCGGTACTGCATGAAAAACATACAGGAAACAATATCATCCCAAACCTAAAACCGGCATTGAAACTTAATAAACATCAACGCCGGTACCATCAATATCGATAATGCCGGCACTGAAACCGGCGTTCAATATCAATAATTGTCAATGCCGGAATTGTGTACCGGCTTGGGACATTAGATTACGAGAATGCCGGCACCCGTGATTCCGGCGTTGTTTTCTAATGAAACATTTATGCAGGAATAGGTTTCAAATTTGGTCTTCCGTTTTGGTTAACTTAGACTATGCCGGAACAATGGTCGAGCATGCCGGTACGGGTTTCCGGCATTGTGTTTTAATTTTGTTTGGAACTAATTTTCATTCGATCTTTAGGTGGTGACATATATTGATCCAACAAATGCAAAGCCGCTTTATTGGGATACGTCGAAATACTATAAAATCCCTCCGGTATGTGACCAAAGAATACTTTTCACCTAGTATCTTGAACTTTACTAATGGATTGCTAGTAATATTGTTCACGTTGGCTTCAAACATGAATGCTTCTCCCTTTTCTTGTAAGTAACGCGTTTTCACGGCTTCATGCTACAAAAACAACACACAAACTTTGTTTGCTACATAAAAATTGAAAATGAGTAGATTGTGTCGAATTAATCATAAAGATACTTATGAGTTGTTGAGGGGACAATCTATTGTGGGTAGCGTGGTTGATCCGGTGTTTCATTTTAGATACTCAACCACCGCATTTAGGATGATGTCGTGTCGTTGCTCGATTTGTTGAGCAGTTCTTCCTTTCGGGTTACCGCAATCGTGAATAAATTTGTTAAAAATCTTCAACCACATGGAATCCCGCGTGCTTTTATCTATAGTTGAAGGACGAGTTTCGGCGTACCATGCTTGGGTGATTGCTAAATCATCCTCCGAGTCGAACGATGCCATTTGTTGTATGTGGGATTAGGTACTATACTAAGCTATTTATTGATGATTATTCTAGGGTTTAGGGTTTCTAAGTTAAGAGGCTCAAGGAGATATATAAGAACACGAGTTTTGGGCTTTTGGGTCCAAGAATTAGCTCTCTTTATATAGAGAAAAACGTCAACGACTAGTATTTTTGAAAATCACCAAAACCGGCATTGAAGTTATTGTGAAATAGGATGCCGGCATATGGTTCCGATACGGTTTATCATAAGATGACAATGCTGGGGTACAAGGGAATTTCTTTACAGAGATTGGGCCAAATATGCAATCAATACTAGGCATGGTTTCAAAAAACTATGAAACGCCGGTGGGTGAGTGGAACCGAGCATTAAATCTATAATAACGACTATCTTAGGCATTTGTTAAATTAAAAAAAAAAAACGGCTAGCTTTTTGAAAAATAAGACCGTTGGAGATTTATTTCTATATAATACCCCCATTCCTTTGGAAAAATCTACACAAACCACCCACCAAATAACAAAAATCATTCTCTCAAGAAAGAAAGCACGGTTAAAGCTTCACAAGGGATGGGGGATTCATCATCAACCTCTATTTGCAAAGTAAGTAGATTTACTAACAATATGATCTTCACTACTATGACGCATGACTAATATAATCTTCTCTTACAGAGTCATCATTGCAAGTGTCAAATTTGCAAGTCACCTTCTCATCTAGCCATGGACTGTCCTTTTATTTATTCAAAGTGTAGAAGCTATGATGGGACACGCCGGTTTTGAATTGCAAAAACTGATGATGCTGAAAATGGAAGAATGTTTCTAAGGTGTTTGAATCACCCAAAGTGCGATGATTTTCAATGGTTTGACAAAGCTGTTGAACTAGCAGAGTCAAGAGAAAACCACAAGGGCCAATGCAAGCCTATCGATGGGTATGATGGGTGTTATATGAAGGGAAAATAATATGTTGAAAGAGAAGAAGAACCAATGAAGATGATCCTTGACACCCCCATCCCGGACGATGTCTTCGAAGAGATTCGGGAAAGGCTCAAAGGTTCTGCAATTGTTGAAAAGGGATGGAAATAGATTATCTTTAACCAAATGTAATCCATTCCATGTTTTTTAGCATGTTTTAATTAAAAGTTTCAAATCCAATGTAATAGATTACTTAGGAATAAAATAAAAGAGCATTCGAAATGGATTATATTCAAAACTAGAAAGAGTACCGGCATAGAAGAAATCAAGCTTATAAAGTCTTAGGTTTTTCGACAACTATGAAAATTTGAAAATATCATAAAACCGACATAAATGTTAGAAAATATAATCTGTCTTGGGGTACCTTCCAATATCTATACGAGGAACATGGAATTTTTAATCTTCTTGTTCCGGTATGGTTTTATAAACAATTTCATTCTTTGGTTTCAAGGACCGGCATTGATTTATAAATATCTTGCATGCCGGAATAGGTACCGGCACTGTTGAACCTAAACTTATCTATGCCGGTGTTGATGGTGGTTTTTAAACAAGGGGTAAAATCGTAAAACCCCATGACCTAGTGTTACCCGCAACACATTAACTAAAAGCATTTAACTCAGTGTAAATAATTAATAGGGGTATTTTTTCAAAATGCAGTTAGGGTTTTCGACCACAGAAACCCTAATTCCAAAAACCAAGCCGCACACTGCGCACCATGGCAACAATGCCAAACCAAGCCGCTGCTGCGCACCATGGCAACAATGCCAAACCAAGCCGCACATCGCGCACCATGGCAACAATGCCAAACCAAGCCGCATACTGCGCACCATGGCAACAATGCCAAACCAAGCCGCATCTTTTGCGCACCATGGCAACAATGCCAAACCAAGCCGCACCTCGCGCACCATGGCAACAATGCCAAACCAAGCCGCACACATCGCGCACCATGGCAACAATGCCAAACCAAGCGACCGCAGCACCATGGCAACAATGCGCACCATGGCAACAATGCCAAACCAAGCCGCATATCGCGCACCATGGCAACAATGCCAAACCAAGCCGCATCTTTGCGCACCATGGCAACAATGCCAAACCAAGCCGCACCATCGCGCACCATGGCAACAATGCCAAACCAAGCCGCATCTACGCGCACCATGGCAACAATGCCAAACCAAGCCGCGCACCTGCGCACCATGGCAACAATGCCAAACCAAGCCGCATCGCGCACCATGGCAACAATGCCAAACCAAGCCGCACCACGCGCGCACCATGGCAACAATGCAAACCAAGCCGCACCTCGCGCACCATGGCAACAATGCCAAACCAAGCCGCATCTGCGACCATGGCAACAATGCCAAACCAAGCCGCATCTTTGCGCATCATGGCAACAATGCCAAACCAAGCGCACCTGCGCACCATGGCAACAATGCCAAATCTCCAAGCCGCTATGCCTTTGGCCCACGCCAAATATAGCGCCCTAGGTTTGCAAGACTTGCAACTAGGTCAACATGGCTGCACGTGCCATTGGCACATGCCAACACGTGTCGCAAGCCATATTTCCAAGCCGCTATGCCTTTGGCCCATGCCAAATATAGCGCCCTAGGTTTGCAAGACTTGCAACTAGGTCAACATGGCTGCACGTGCCATTGGCACATGCCAACACGTGTCGCAAGCCATATTTCCAAACCGCTATGCCTTTAGCCCACGCCAAATATAGCACCCTAGGCTTGCAAGACTTGCAACTAGGTCAACATGGCTGCACGTGCCATTGGGACATGCCAACACGTGTCGTAAGCCATATTTCCAAGCCGCTATGCCTTTGGCCCACGCCAAATATAGCGCCCTAGGCTTGCAAGACTTGCAACTAGGTCAACATGGCCGCACGTGCCATTGGCACATGCCAACACGTGTCGCAAGCCATATTTCCAAGCCGCTATGCCTTTGGCCCACGCCAAACATAGCGCCCTAGGCTTGCAAGACTTGCAACTAGGTTAACATGGCCGCACGTGCCATTGGCACATGCCAAACACACACGCCTGGTAGCCTAACTTGCAAACCGTGCAACCTACCACCAAGGCATTCCGCACATGCCATTGGCACATGCCAAAACACGGTAACTAACTTGCGGTAGCTACCTAACATTCCAAATGCCGTGCAACCTACCACCAAGGCATTGGTAGCACATGCCATTGGCACATGCCACACATGCCACGTACGCCACTAGCAAAAGCGCCACTTGCAACCTACCACCAAGGCACATGCCACACACTCGCCACTTGCACAAGATCCAACACTCGAGACATCGGCGGGGATGCTTCTTTAGGGTTTTGGTTTGGCGGTCACAGCATGCAGCGTACACTACGCTCACATTAAGAAAGCGTGAAAAAGAATAAAGCGGTCAAATAAAAGAGGAAATAATGGTGAAAAACGTTTTCACCCATTAAACCATGCGGTTACCACCTCCTCCCATTATTTCACCCTTTACTCTCTTCCTTCATGAGGCCAGGGTACGTTTCAATCTCGACTTGTATAAATAGGTCTTACCTATTTCCACCAGACAACAAGTCTCGGTCAGGAGAAAAATACTACACTCTCAGAAAGGCAACTTCGCAAGCTCTCCCAAAAAAGCTTTCATCTCTTGCAAGCTTCCTAAGCTTTCACTTTCTGATACAAGTCGAGATACTACTCTCCTCAACACCTTTCTTTGCTTCCCTCCCCAAATCAACCCTTCTCCTCCACTTTGTGACCGAAGCAAGTCTGGAACGGCCATTTCTTGGTTTAGGCCGGACTTGTACAGATTGATCTCTCGAATCTATAAAGTGCTCACGTGCAGCACATTTGTTTAGGGTTTGAACCAGTTTCTCACTCACCTACCGAATTTACCGAAATCGGCGAAACGATTTTTACCCATAAACAATTGGCGACCACAGCGGGAGGATTGATCTATCGGCTACAATGTCAGACTGTCGATCTCGTTCTTCGACCCAGATGTCAAGATGGTAGGGGAAGGCGACTCAATCCGACGCAACTACCAGACGACCCAGTTACTAGTGTTTATGGGTGAAAACTACTCCTGCCGAATTTGGTAATTTGGGGTGTGGATGAGGAATGAATTTAAACCTTTAAACAAATGCACTGCGCGGTGAGTGCTTGTAGATTCGAGAGATCAATCAGTGCAAGTCCGGCCTAAACCAAGAAATGGCCGTTTCCGGACTTGTTTCGGTCACAAAGTGAAGGAGATGGGGTTGATCTTAGGGAGGGAAGCGAAGAAGGTGTTGAGATTGTGAAGGTGTTGGCTTGCTTATGACTTGTAACAGAAAGGTGAGCAGGCTTGCGGTTGATGCAAGCAAGCTCTGGGTGTTGGAATACGTTTTTGTATTAACACTTGGTTTTTCTGTCTCGTCTGAACTTGTGTTGTTGTTTGAAATAGGGCGGAGAACCTATTTATACAAGTTATTGAGCCTCATTCACGTCTCTCGTGGGAAGTGGAGGAAGTGGAGTGATGGAGTAGTGGAGTTGTGCGTCGACCCGGTCTTGCCCACTTCTCTGTTCATCTCTAACCGTCCATGACTTCCCGACACGTTCTTGTGATGGCGCGTTGCACGCTGCACGCCTGTAAACCGCCAGACCAATACCCCAAGTATGTATCCCCGAGTTTGTGACATGATTGATGTCGGAATGTGTGGATCGTGGATCCACGAAAGATAGCATGTAATCTTTGAATTGAATAATTGTGTTATTCAGAAGTCGATACTTGTGAAGTATCGTGTGTATTTTATGCAGGTACTGCATTATAGTGTGGTAAAGTGATGGGTAATGACGCCTCACTAACCAAATAACTCTTGACCAGGGTTGTATAACCAAGCTGGTGAAGTTGGACGGATGAGATGATCTTTGAGACACTCATCTGCGACCGTTAATAAATATTAGGGTTTTTGAAGAGGAGTGCAAGCATGACTCTTCAGTTTGGTCGAAACCAAGTAATGGAAGAATTTTGGAGAGGACCGACCGGACGTGTATGTAGATGGCATGCTGATGTACACGTCCATGTCTTACCGTCCCATGAAGGTGCGATCTAGGCCACTCAATTTGACCGGCAAAGATGAGTGGTTGAGATCGGTTTGCGGCAGAAATCCGTTGCCGCAAAGGAGTTGGAAACCGGCGTGAGATCCCTAGTTAGGGCACGCGTTTCAAGACGACACATCTTGGTTGGTCTTGGTCGATGGGTTTGACGGGAAGATGGCAGGCTGGTGATCATGCCTATACCTGACTATCCCATGAAAACGTGATCTAAGCCATTCAAATCATCCGGTGAAGTTGAGTGGTCGAGATCAATTTGCAATTTGGGAAGTGTAACCACGCATGTTTGGGCGGGCGTTTTGGATTAGCCGGGCATGGGATGCCTTGGCCGATCGCATGAGGAGGTAGATGAGTCCACGGTGGTCATGCTGGTATGACCGGCCCTTGCTTAATCTAATCTGTGACCCTCCATTCGTCTTAGGAGAAGATGGACGCGCGTGATGATTTGAAACCCTAATTTTGGCTTTCAAAAGCCGTGCGCCACTCCTTGTTTGGGTGATGATTTTGTCACGGCCAAACATTGTTGGTCTTGACCGATTGGTCAAGTGTGTAGGCGGTCCCACGGTGATCGTGTTGACATGCTCTGGGCCCTTTAAGTCTACATCTACACCCTCCATCTATACCTGCGAAGATGGATGGTTGAAACTGTTTTGCGACACATGTAATATGCCGCAAACCCTTATTTAGGGTTTTCCGTCCATAATGCTTGGTATGAACGTCTTTTGGCAAGCAAAGGCCAATGGCCGACCATGCGGGGTCGGCCGTGGGTATTCCATACACTGCTTGGGGGTGATGGAATTGATGCGGGGGTCATCCAATCATGCTTATGGAGTTGGATGACTGCGATCGAGATCATATCCGGACCGATACGGTCGGTCAGGATGCTCAATCGGGCTAGTATAACACACCGAGAGGGGCTCAATCGGGCTAGTATAACACACCGAGAGGGCTCGGGCTAGTATAACACCGAGAATCGGCTTGTACGGGTATTTCGTACATGGTTTCATTATAGTGCTTGGAGGTTCGTGTTATTCAGTAAGAGTAACACTCGGTCGTCATGCCACGCGATAATGAGTCTTTGGAAATACAAGGCTGATATGAAATTCACGGGAAGGGATTGTTGCCACATGCTCCAACTGGAGGAATTTCATGTATTCACGAGAATGGGATTGTTGCTACATGCTCCACTCTTGGTGAATTAAGTGAGGGAGTATCCAACACTTATAAATGGCTTTATCTTTTACAAGATGTCAGCGCACGATTTTCTGGTTTTTTACAAATTTAACCTTAAACGAAAATCCACCATCAACATTAAGTCCCCTGCCTAGCACACAATGGTTACACTATTGTGTGGTAGGCATGAGATGGTGACATACATATATACTGAAATGACCAAGCTGAAGTAAGTACGTATTTACCGGATAGTCAGGTGTTGCCCTGAAACTGGTTGGTTCTGATTAAGGATGCGAAGGAAACAGGACTTGTGTCCGGTGAGTCGCTCGGTTCCTCTTGTGCATATTTGAGCTCGGCCACTTCTTCAAGTGTACTTCCTTCACCATACACGGCTCTCCTCAGGTATATCTGATAAGCCTCATCGATTGTTATCCCGAATTAGCAGCCTTCATAGGTGGTAAGTAAAGATTCCTTTTCCTTCTGGGATTCTGTCGACTTGTGAGATTATAAAGAATCGTCTCATGTGGTCGTTTATTCTATATCTCAGGTACTACTCTGATTTTCTGATTAACTGATCGATGGATTTGATGATCTCCTCTCCTTTTTTTTTGTGTGTGCTCATAACTCCCTCTCCTTTGCAGTTTATCATGGAAGCAGTGGACGCTCATTCTGTTGCTTCCCCAGAAAGAAGTTTTGAAGTCGACAAGCCCGAAAACCATGCGCACGAAGAAGTAATGGCTAGGATTGATCTTCCACTTCGCGAAGTCGGCCGTGCTATACAGGGGATGTCTATCTCCCACCTTTGTATTGTCAGAGGACGTATCTGTGCACTTTCAGCTGCAATTGACATGGAGGAGCGGCGGAGGCGCGAGGAAACGCTGCCGACACTAGTAAGCGCAAGGGCAGAGAGATTTGCAGCGCGGTTGAAGAGGCGGAGAGTTGAGCATGAACGACCTCCGAATGAAGGCAAGTGTGATTACCCGGTTCAGGACGGCGTGATAATTCTTGACTCCGACACAGAGGAACCTGAAAACCTGAAAGCAATTGGTACGGCTTCTAATGTTGATGCGCTTTTTAATGCTCCCGCTGGTGATATTGGGATGGAGTGTCTTTTGCTTTGCGGAGGCGTCGATGATAAACTGAGGGAGATCCAGAGAGGGGAGCATCAATAGGTGATGGAGCCGACGGTGATGTAGGCGAGACCGGCCCTCTTGACGACTGAAATCTCTTTTGTTTTTTCTTCTTTCCAAGTATATTGTGCTCGAACATCTTCCTTGTACTCGGTGGCAGTGAGTTCAAGGTCATTCTTCCATTTGATTGTTTGAATAAAGTTTTCTTTTATAATCTTTTGTCAAGATCGCAACTAATCCTTCTCAGTGCAAGGGTGCGCCTTCGCATATAGTTCTTAATGATAAAAGAAACAATATTATAATGGAATATCCACGGACTGTGCTTCCGATGTAAGATCTTCTTGGCTTTGCTGGGGCAGATGTCTCAAATCATTTTCCTTTTGTGCACACGTTCTATTTCCTTCTTCCTGTTCTTCCTGTGAGATATTTGCTTAGGGTTCCCTTTCTTGCTCCAGCGGTTGGTTTAGGCTGACTCAGGAACTTGTGTTTTTTAGGAGTAAAGAGGCTCTCAAATGAAAATAATGCTTCAATTGAAAATTGAAAATTGAAACCCTAACTATGAATGCAAGTATTGCAATCATTTTCTGGAGGAATTACAAATATGATATGGAATTGTAAAAGGAAATACGCTGGAAAAAATAGCACAGCGCTTTAAAGGGTGGAGAACTTATTTGGAAGGTGATAGCACAACATCTTAAGTTCGGTAGGGTTCGAGCCATCGTGAGTGAATTGTTATGCCCTCTAGTTTATCAGCGTTGATGAGCTTACAGTAGCCGCCTAGGATAACATCTCGCTACTGTGTATGGTTCATCTTCTCTTAGGTGAGTGAGTCGGGTGGAGTGATCATTTTCAACGTCATGCTCCCAACCTTGAATGTAGTCATCTTTGTAACCAGATCTCCAATTCCAAATGGGTTTGGTCGTGCGGATACTTGGACCTTGGCCTTATCGTCTTTTACCAAGACAGCCTCTACGCTCTTGATAAAACGTTTGAAAGGACCGGCTTCCCATTCACATCTCCTAGCCGGGGTTGGTTCGTTGGTTGGAGTCAGTCCCCAGGACTTGTCAGGACGAGGGGCGGTAAGTTGTAAGGAAGGTTGCGTGACGAGACTTACTTGAGATCGGAACTTTTCAACGTATGCTGACAGGCTTTATCCGGGAAGTTGTGTCACATTGGCAAGTTGCTGGCGCGGCAATAGACAGCCATCAGGAGGTCCAGAAGGCGTGTTGGAGATTCTTTCAGGTGTCGAAACCGGCAGAGGACAGACTCCCAGTGTTGCTTTGTTTTCGTGCATCCAAGGGCGTCCCAGGATCATGTCGTAGTTGGGGTGATCTTTGACTATGTAGAACTTTGCTTGCGTCGAGGCATCACCCAATTTGACTTCCAGATCAATATATCCGTATGCATCCACAGGCTCTCTGCTGAATCTTTAACCACGATCGAGTGACGGGTAGCTTTCGCTTCGAAATCTTTGCCGCTCTCGGGGTCTTGACAATAATGATGTTAAATTCGGAAGCCGTATCAATCAATACGCTATCGAATTCAACGTTTCTCAAGCGAGTGACGGTTAGGAGTCCCCAGTTTCCATTGCTCATGTCTTTCGGGAAAGGCGGGGTTCCCGGACTGCTACTGGATGCAAACGCCTTCCTGACACAACGTGGTTGAGGGCCGCAAATATGTCTTGGCGCTGTCCTTTGGAGAAGTACAAGATTTCACATATGTGCTCCATCATAGATTGTACGGTCTTGCGAACAGAATCCCCAGAAATCATGCAGTTCCTGATGGGTAAAGGGTCTCTATGAACACCCTCGTTTCCAAGCTGAAGTTCCCCTGTCTCTACCTTTTCCCTGAATATTTGTTTCAACCTGTTGCAATCTTTGGTTGGATGATGGACGAACCTGTGGTAGCAACAATATCTAGGATCTGCCATTTCTTCTTCGGTTGGAGGACGTCTGATAGGGCGGCTTTACGGCGTCGTCTTGGATCCACGCTTCCAAGAGCTCTATCACTTCATTCATGGGAAAGGGAAAACCCGTGTCTTTAGTGTTTTGTGCAGGAGTTTTGTCTGCTCCTTTTCGAGACGAAGTCTTGTGTGCCGGGGATGTCCGCTTGGTTTGTTGTTCCGAAGCTTTCCTCTTTTCTCCTCCGCTTACCACACTCACAGAAGGACCAGTGTTGTATTGTTTGTTCGTGAGACGCCTGCTTCCTCGACTTTCACGCAAATCTTCACTTCGAACAACTCGGTTCTTTCTAGTAGTCTTTGGTGCGATTGTTCTTGAACGTTTTGCGGCTTCGTGGAGTTAGAGAATGTTTGAAAGCCCAGATTCTCCAACAGAGCGCGGTATATGGGTATCATCCCATTGATGCATGATTCCACCAATTGCCGTTCGGTGACATTAGGATCGTGACAATCCAGGCGCTTGGGTTACGAATCTTTTAACGAAGTCATTGGGATGTTCGTTGTTCTACTGGAGAATTCTTCCCAGTGTCGAAAACATGATTTGTTCGGACACGAAGAAATACTTCTGTAGAAAGCACCGACCATCTCGCTCCAATTGGATATCTTTGTTAGGCGCAATATTGTTGTACCGGTATATGCCCTCCCGTGAGTGATTTTGAGAATTCTTTTAGGCGTAAAACATGATTGTATTCATGTTCCCCAAGGCTTCCAAGAATCGAGAAATGTGTTCACGAGCATTACAATGACGTCGTAGAGGGAGAACGGGAGAGGTGTAACCTCTTGGTAGAGGAATCCGTTGCACATCTTGAGGGTACGGTGGCTGATGTTGGTGTACGTCCGTTCGGTCCCCTTTTCCTCGATTTTGGAGAAGTCGCTCTAGATCCTCACGCGTAATGAAGTTGGAAGGCTGGTCTCTCTCCCTTTGGCGCTCAGGAGCAACACGAGTTTCTTCATTCATGTGGGTATGAGTGGAAATGCCTGCTCGGGTGTATTGAATGCATCTCTCGCCGACTCAAGGGTTGCCGTGAATCTTGCGGCAATCGTTCGATCAAAGTTTTAAGGAAAGTGAGTACCTCTTTCTGAGTTGCGGCCATATCTGTTTGAGTTTTAGCAAGAATTTCCTGCTTCTCCATCAAGTCTGCAATGGTACTAGACGGTGGTCCCCCTCTTGTGCCTCCGGCTCCTCGTCCTGATGAAGGAGTGAGAGTTGTTGCTCTGGTAACCACTGGAGGCATTACGCTCGAAGAGATGCCAGGATTTGCGGCTGCTCTGGCTCTGGTGATGAGAGGCGTCACACCTACTGGGATGTCTCCGGCTCCGCTAGTGTTGGTGACAGAGGTAACGGCTCCTCTGGCTCTGGTGATGGGAGGCGTCACACCTACTGGGATGTCTCCGGCTCCGCTAGTGTTGGTGACAGAGGTAACGGCTCCTCGAGATGTGTTGGCTACAGTAGCTCCACTGGCAGGTACGTCAACACCGGGAGTGTTATCCATGCTAGCTCCGTCCGAATTGATTGCTGATCCAGACCTTAGTTCCACCATCTTGAAAATGAATTGCTGATTGAATTGGTCCTAAGATCTACCTTTCTGAAATTGTTGAAATTGAATCGATCTTTGAAGAAATTGACTTTACAACCGAGAGATTAATCTCCCAATGTGGTCGCCAATTGTTTATGGGTGAAAACTACTCCTGCCGAATTTGGTAATTTGGGGTGTGGATGAGGAATGAATTTAAACCTTTAAACAAATGCACTGCACGGTGAGTGCTTGTAGATTCGAGAGATCAATCTGTGCAAGTCCGGCCTAAACCAAGAAATGGCCGTTCCAGACTTGTTTCGGTCACAAAGTGAAGGAGATGGGGTTGATCTTAGGGAGGGAAGCGAAGAAGGTGTTGAGATTGTGAAGGTGTTGGCTTGCTTATGACTTGTAACAGAAGGTGAGCAGGCTTGCGGTTGATGCAAGCAAGCTCGGGTGTTGGAATACGTTTTTGTATTAACACTTGGTTTTTCTGTCTCGTCCGAACTTGTGTTGTTGTTTGAAATAGGGCGGAGAACCTATTTATACAAGTCATTGAGCCTCATTCACGTCTCTCGTGGGAAGTGGAGGAAGTGGAGTGATGGAGTAGTGGAGTTGTGCGTCGACCAGTCTTGCCCACTTCTCCTGTTCATCTCTAACCGTCCATGACTTCCTGACACGTTCTTGTGATGGCGCGTTGCACTGCACGCCGCACGCCGTAAACCGCTGACCAATACCCCAAAGTATGTATCCCCAGTTTGTGACATGATTGATGTCTGGAATGTGTGGATCGTGGATCCACGAAAGATAGCATGTAATGCTGAATTGAATAATTGTGTTATTCAGGAAGTCGATACTTGTGAAGTATCGTGTGTATTTTATGCAGGTACTGCATTATAGTGCGGTAAAGTGATGGGTAATGACGCCTCACTAACCAAATAACTCTTGACCAGGGTTGTATAACCAAGCTGGTGAAGTTGGACGGATGAGATGATCTTTGAGACACTCATCTGCGACCGTTAATAAATATTAGGGTTTTTGAAGAGGAGTGCAAGCATGACTCTTCAGTTTGGTCGAAACCAAGTAATGGAAGAATTTTGGAGAGGACCGACCGGACGTGTATGTAGATGGCATGCTGGTGTACACGTCCATGTCTTACCATCCCATGAAGGTGCGATCTAGGCCACTCAATTTGACCGGCAAAGAGGAGTGGTTGAGATCGGTTTGCTTGTAAATCCGTTGCCGCAAAGGAGTTGGAAACCGGCGTGAGATCCCTAGTTAGGGCACGCGTTTCAAGACGACACATCTTGGTCGGTCTTGGTCGATGGGTTTGACGGGAAGATGGCAGGCTGGTGATCATGCCTATACCTGACTATCCCATGAAAACGTGATCTAAGCCATTCAAATCATCCGGTGAAGTTGAGTGGTCGAGATCAGTTTGCAATTTGGGAAGTGTAACCACGCATGTTTGGGCGGGCGTTTTGGATTAGCCGGGCATGGGATGCCTTGGCCGATCGCATGAGGAGGTAGATGAGTCCACGGTGGTCATGCTGGTATGACCGACCCTTGCTTAATCTAATCTGTGACCCTCCATTCGTGCCGGAGAAGATGGACGCGCGTGATGATTTGAAACCCTAATTTTGGCTTTCAAAAGCCGTGCGCCACTCCTTGTTTGGGTGATGATTTTGTCACGGCCAAACATTGTTGGTCTTGACCGATTGGTCAAGTGTGTGGCGGTCCCACGGTGATCGTGTTGACATGCTCTGGGCCCTTTAAGTCTACATCTACACCCTCCATCTATACCGCGAAGATGGATGGTTGAAACTGTTTTGCGACACATGTAATATGCCGCAAAACCCTTATTTAGGGTTTTCCGTCCATAATGCTTGGTATGAACGTCTTTTGGCAAGCAAAGGCCAATGGCCGACCATGCGGGGTCGGCCGTGGGTATTCCATACCTGCTTGGGGGTGATGGAATTGATCCGGGGTCATCCAATCATGCTTATGGAGTTGGATGATCTGCGATCGGGATCATATCCGGACTGATACGGTCAGTCAGGATGCTCAATCGGGCTAGTATAACACACCGAGAGGGGCTCAATCGGGCTAGTATAACACACCGAGAGGGCTCGGGCTAGTATAACACACCGAGAATCAGCCTGTACGGGTATTTCGTACATGGTTTCATTATAGTGCTTGGAGGTTCGTGTTATTCTCGTAAAGTAACACTCTCGTCATGCCACACCGATAATGAGTACTAGAAATACAAGGCCGATATGAAATTCATAGGAAGGGATTGTTGCCACATGCTCCAACCTGGAGGAATTTCATGTATTCACAGAATGGGATTGTTGCTACATGCTCCACTCTTGGTGAATTAAGTGAGGGAGTATCCAACACTTATAAATGGCTTTATCTTTTACAAGATGTCAGCGCACGATTTTCTGGTTTTTTACAAATTTAACCTTAAACGAAAATCCACCATCAACAACTAGTTATAAAAACTACACAAGAAACTGGGGACTTGCCGAAGATGCTACCACTCGATCCGACTCAACTACCAGACGACCCGGTTACCAGTTGCAAAAACTACACGAGAAAACTGGGGACTCGCCGAAGATGCTATCAACGATTGGGGACTTGCTGACGATGCTACCAGCAAAGCCGCCTTTTACATGGAGAGGGGCGTGTTTACAAAAACCTATGAAGTGAGTAAATTTAGACTGCGCAAGACATACGATCTGTTTTTATGTTCTTAGTAGAACCGTCATACTATTGAGTATTGTGCCTATTGCTAGCACACACTTTCATAAAAGCAATATTCCTTTCCCAAAACATAATCGAGTCATTTTATCAAAACCATTCATCCTTAAATAATCCAATATCCTCAAAAGCTAACATTTATCTATCAACCCAAGAAATCCAGGAAGACAAAAACCATAAACCAGGCGCTTTGTTTGCCTTTCAAAAAAAAAAATTCACCTACCCGTACATACCTACTTTGCACGATAACAATTACCTGTCACTATTAGCGGACGTTACTACGGTGACATTTGAAGAATTATTTATGATGAAGTATTTCCACAAGTTTATGAAAGGCATACCTATGGCTACGGTTTACACAAAGACAAGAAAACAATAAAACAAATTGAAAGGGAAACATTTGGAGTACATAGCTCGGATATGCTTGCCCACTTTGTCACTATCGCGCTACCGCTAACACCATGACGTGATAACAAAGATACGAGGTAAAAAGGGAGCCAACCCATTTCATAAGCATAACACTTTTTGAATTTGAATAAGGAAAGGATTTCTGTTTGAGCTACGTATGGGAAGAGGCAATCGGGCCCGCAGAACAAGTCCAAGCCACGCCAATCCAAAGACCGTGCCAAGCCAATGTTCCACACCATACCGAAATCCAAGCCGGCGTCCACACCAAGTCGGCGCCCATTCCAAGAAGATCCGGCGCCTACCGACGCGTTTCCGGATGCGCTTACTCGACGCGCTTTCCGGACGCGCATGCATGCGCTTGCCGTAAGCGCTTGCGAACGCGCTTGCCGACGCGCTTGCCATGCACACATACCGCACGCGCATGCCGACCAGTGTGCATACCACACTCATGTGCTAAACGGTTCGCATCCTTCCGGCGCTAACATCTTGCGCCCTTCCAAAGACCATCCTCGCCCTTCGAAACAACGCCATGGCTCCAAAGCTTCGTGATCAAAACCGTGTCATCTCTCGCACGATACACTTACGATCACCGTAAGGCAGAGCCACTTCCGCCACCCCAACGGTTCTTCAAGCATGGCAGCTCCAACCGTCACCAGAGACGCTACTCGACCATCAGGACAAGATACTGGAAGATCCGGAAGAAGCCGACCTCCTTGTAGCGCTGTTGATTTGATGAAAAGACAAAAGATACTTCAGCAGGACGCGCGTTTATAGATGAAGAGGCTCGCGTTGCTATTGAGCGACCAGTAGAAGGGGATAAGCAATCCAATTTCGTCACACGTGAAGATCAGCAAAGACTTCTCCAAAATTGAAAGCAAGGGAAATCAACAACTCTCCTGAGTTCACGGAGACCCTTCCTCGTCAAGACCCGCACAATGGGAACTTCGCCCACAAAGTCGCATGATCTATGATGAAACAGGTTGTGTGAGATTCTATGTTTCTCCAAGGCGTAGTGTCAAGACATATTTGCACCCCTCAACTGCACTACATCGGAGAAGCAGGGCGTTTCCATCCGGGAAGCCGTTCCCAAACCCCAACCTCTCATAGGAAGCACGATCGATAGATGGAACTGGGGACTCCTAACCTCTGTTCTCTTGAGGGATGTCGAGTTTGACAAAACGTGACGCGGTCTCCGACTTCAAAATGGTAACCGTCAAGGATCTGAGAGTTGCAAGACGTTGTTTCAACGTTCTCTCCAGAAGTATCTCCGCATCAACGTTCTCTCCAGAAGTAGCTACACATCAACGTTCTCTCCAGAAGTAGCTACACATCAACGTTCTCCAGCAGCGTCTTCGCATCAACGTTCGCTCCAACGCCACTCCTTCCTGCAAAGGGTCATGCCGCCACACTCCCTAGCCAGAGCTCCACCGCAGTAGCAATTACTACAAGGATGGAAACACGTAAACCATACTTGAGGACGGAAGATATACATGGGATCCCTTCACTGTCAAAGCTACGAAGAACAGTCCACCAAAAATCCGTACCCACAACAAGGTCCTCTACTCTTCAAGGGTGCATCGCAAGAACATCATCACCTCTCTGTATAGAAGACGCCTTCAACACTTTACGAGGCCGCGGAGGATCCCGATCCTGCACTATCCAGAATATGTCATCATGTAATTTCTGAGCATCCCAGTGTCACATCCAGAAGAGTACGATAGGCTTATATCCAATCCCGTGGAGGGGGGATTCAAGGCGATATACTGAAAGTAGGTCATGCATGGAGACTACCAGCGTAAGATGCTTTCACTCCCCTCAACCAGGTTATTACTGATTTCAACATCATCACTATCGAGGTTTTACGAGCCACGGGAATTTCTCAACATGAATCCGTACATGTGCACCTAAAACTCCAAAAGCACGCCAGAAGGTTACATTCACGTGTTCATACATTCCATCATATCAAACCGAAGTATGACCAGGGACTTCTCGCTGCATCCCATTTCGTAAGATAGATCCCTAAATCAGCGTCCTCCAAGTCTGCAGTAGTCAACAAGGACGGATTCGAAGGAAGGGGAACGACTAGGTCATCCTCGTCGATAACACTGACGCATGCTCCAACAGGATATCTCTGCACAAAAGGGAAATTTTCCATTTATACAACAAGCGGCGGTAAAGTGTACGACAGTCCGCCAAAGAAGAAGAAAACATACTGGGGTATGATTTTCTTAACCCGAATAACCTTTGTTGGGATGCTCATGCAAGAGTCAGACCTCGCGCCTTCATCTGGAGAACCTGACTGGTTAGAAGATGATTCGAATCTGCGTGACATGACAAAGAGAGAAATTCAACAAGAAGAACCTTTCTCAAACAAGGGAGATGATGCAGTTGCGTTGGGTATGAATACGGAACCTTAAAAAGGAAAGGAAGCAATGAGGGACATAACGCTTCCAGATTTTTTGGCATGGACGATGCCCTAATTGAAGCCGCCAGCGTGAAGTAAAGGCAAAATAAGGAAACTTTGCTATCGAAGAAACTCCCTCCTTATTTACATCGGTCACGCCAAAGCAAGCACGCACAGTTTCCACACCTTGCGCGGTCCCACCAGCTAGCACACTCGTTTTCCCAACTCACGCGACTTCCCAAACGTCGCCCAAGCCGCACCGGCCCCACCAATTGCACCGACTTCCCTATGACCGCCCAAGTCACGCCCGCAAGCACGCACTGCCTTCCACATTGCGCCGGTCCCACCGGCCTAGCACACTCGGTTTCCAACTCACGCGACTTGCCAAACGTCGCCCAAGCTGCACCGGCCCCACCAATTGCACCGACTTCCCTATGACCGCCCAAGTCACGCCTGCAAGCACGCACAGCTTCCACATTGCACCGGTCCCACCAGCTAGCACACTCAGTTTCCCAACTCACGCGACTTCCCAAACGTCGCCCAAGCTGCACCGGCACCACCAATTGCACCGACTTCCCTATGACCGCCCAAGTCACGCCTGCAAGCACGCACAGCTTCCACATTGTGCCGGTCCCACCAGCTAGCACGCTCAGTTTCCCAACTCACGCCAACTTCACAACGTTGCCCAAGTTGCACCGGCCCCACTAATTGTGCCAGCCCTCCCGATTTGTGCAAAACTACAGAGGCAAGGATTCCAAATCCTATTTATAAAAGGTCGACAAGCCTCCTCAATTCTCTTTATGGTTTCTTTGTTGATAGTTTGTCACCATCTTATGCTTACCTCGCAACAAAGCCCCTGTTCCGAGCTAAGCAGGGGACTTAATGTTGATGGTGGTTTTTAAACAAGGGGTAAAACGGTAAAACCCCATGAACTAGTGTTACCCGCAACACATTAACTAAAAGCATTTAACTCAGGTGTAAATAATTAATAGGGGTATTTTTTTCAAAATACCAGATTAGGGTTTTCGACACGTAACCCTAATTCCAAAACCAAGCCGCACATCACGCGCACCATGGCAACAATGCCAAACCAAGCCGCACACTGCGCACCATGGCAACAATGCCAAACCAAGCCGCAATGCCAAACGCACCATGGCAACAATGCCAAACCAAGCCGCATCTGCGCACCATGGCAACAATGCCAAACCAAGCGCGCATCTGCGCACCATGGCAACAATGCCAAACCAAGCCGCATCTGCGCACCATGGCAACAATGCCAAACCAAGCCGCACATCTGCGCACCATGGCAACAATGCCAAACCAAGCCGCACATCTGCGCACCATGGCAACAATGCCAAACCAAGCCGCATATCGCGCACCATGGCAACAATGCCAAACCAAGCCGCACTGCGCACCATGGCAACAATGCCAAACCAAGCCGCACCTCGCGCACCATGGCAACAATGCCAAACCAAGCCGCACCCGCGCACCATGGCAACAATGCCAAACCAAGCCGCACTCGCGCACCATGGCAACAATGCCAAACCAAGCCGCATATCGCGCATTATGGCAACAATGCCAAACCAAGCCGCACCCGCGCACCATGGCAACAATGCCAAACCAAGCCGCACCTACGCACCATGGCAACAATGCCAAACCAAGCCGCATACTGCGCACCACGGCAACAATGGCAAACCAAGCCGCATGCTGCGCATCATGGCAACAATGCCAAACCAAGCCGCACCCTGCGCACCATGGCAACAATGCCAAATCTCCAAGCCGCTATGCCTTTGGCCCACGCCAAATATAGCGCCCTAGGTTTGCAAGACTTGCAACTAGGTCAACATGGCTGCACATGCCATTGGCACATGCCAACACGTGTCGCAAGCCATATTTCCAAGCCGCTATGCCTTTGGCCCACGCCAAATATAGCGCCCTAGGTTTGCAAGACTTGCAACTAGGTCAACATGGCTGCACGTTCCATTGGCACATGCCAACACGTGTCGCAAGCCATATTTCCAAACCGCTATGCCTTTAGCCCACGCCAAATGTAGCACCCTAGGCTTCCAAGACTTGCAACTAGGTCAACATGGCTGCACGTGCCATTGGCACATGCCAACACGTGTCGCAAGCCATATTTCCAAGCCGCTATGCCTTTGGCCCACGCCAAATATAGCGCCCTAGGCATGCAAGACTTGCAACTAGGTCAACATGGCCGCACGTGCCATTGGCACATGCCAACACGTGTCGCAAGCCATATTTCCAAGCCGCTATGCCTTTGGCCCACGCCAAACATAACGCCATAGGCTTGCAAGACTTGCAACTAGGTCAACATGGCCGCACGTGCCATTGGCACATGCCAAACACACGCTGGTAGCCTAACTTGCAAACCGTGCAACCTACCACCAAGGCATTCCGCACATGCCATTGGCACATGCCAAACACACACGCTGGTAATCTAACTTGCAAACCGTGCAACCTACCACCAAGGCATTCCGCACATGCCATTGGCACATGCCAAACACACACGCTGGTAGCCTAACTCGCAAACCGTGCAACCTACCACCAAGGCATTCCGCACATGCCATTGGCACATGCCACACGCGCCACTAGCAGCGCCACTTGCACTCAAGATGCAACCAACATTCGAGACATCGACACAAACGGGGGATGCTTCTTTAGGGTTTTGGTTTGGCGGTCACAAAGACATGCGGCGTACACTACGCTCACATTAAGAAAGCGTGAAAAGGAATAAAGCGGTCAAATAAAAGAGGAAATAATGGTGAAAAACGTTTTCACCCATTAAACCATGCGGTTACCACCTCCTCCCATTATTTCACCCTTTAATCTCTTCCTTCATGAGGCCAGGGTACGTTTCAATCTCGACTTGTATAAATAGGTCTTACCTATTTCCACCGGACAACAAGTCTCGGTCAGGAGAAAAACACTACACTCTCAGAAAGGCAACTTCGCAAGCTCTCCCAAAAAGCTTTCATCTCTTGCAAGCTTCCTAAGCTTTCACTTTCGATACAAGTCGAGATACTACTCTCCTCAACACCTTTCTTTGCTTCCCTCCCCAAATCAACCCTTCTCCTCCACTTTGTGACCGAAGCAAGTCCTGGAACGGCCATTTCTTGGTTTAGGCCGGACTTGTACAGATTGATCTCTCGAATCTATAAAGTGCTCACGTGCAGCACATTTGTTTAGGGTTTGAACCAGTTTCTCACTCACCTACCGAATTTACCGAAATCGGCAGAAACGATTTTTACCCATAAACAGCCGGCAACAGTCGCAAATAAATCTTGCAAGTATAAACATGTTCAACATAAACCAATCACTAGAAACAAAACATGTTCAATATAAACCAAACAACTGGATTCTGCTATTAAATGTTCTTAATCCAGGTATCATAAACCAAAAGCAAACCAAACAACTAAAGAGTTAACCACGAGGTACAAACGAAAACAAGTTTGGAATTGTTCAAGACGTAACAACCACCATCCAAAAAAAAGAAACACAACTAAAGAGTTAATCTTGGGTCTTTTGCTTCTTTTGGGTTGGTTTGTTCTTAGTTTCCCCGAACAAAGCTTTTGCACTAGGGTCGGTTTCTTCAATTCTATCAAGCTTTTCCTCGACTTCCTTCATTTCTTCAAGGGATAGCACCTCTCCTTCCTGGTACTTGCAACCCAACATCTTCTTTAACTTGCCAAGCCGACGCCGCTAGTTTAATACATCAAACACATAATTAGTATACATATAAGATTATGTGTACATTAAAAGACGAAGCAATTAACAATACTTACTAGCAATCCAACGGTCTTATTAAGTTGGGTCATCGTAGGTGGTGCATGTGCGGGAGTTGGAATGGGAGGGTTTTTCTGTGGAGGAACTTGGACGTCATCCGGGCGGATGACATAAGGATGTGACCATTGCAGGTAATCTTCCATGTAGTCGGCATCAACTTCATCACCGTTTTCAGCAATCTCCAACTTCTTCCACTGACTAATATCTACCAAACGATGTGGTTCCCTATCACTCCAATCTGTTGGGTCTGGTTTTGGAACATACTCTACATGCAACCGATTTGCAGTTGAAAAGCACCGAGAAAGATCAAGATCAAAACATTGAAAAGAGGCCGTCTGGAAATGTGCTAATTGCTTATATCCAAGTTTGCGCATCACACGTGTAGGATTAACCATAACATATCCTTTTGGGTGGAACAACGACCCATGGTAAAATGCAACGTTACCAAACCTCAAAACCTGGCGGTTTCCTCTAGCCTCCTTGTAAGGATCGAACACAACATCTTTGGTACTCATTGCGTCCAAAGCCAATCACATATCGATCAGTCGACCTATGTGACCGGGCTTTGGAGTATTGTTGAACTCGTATCTTTTAGCTATAGGCGTATCGGGTTCTGGAAGGTCTATGATCTTCAAGGAGGGGTAGACCTTGAACAAGGTTGAGAAGTGTTCATAAGCCCACACCTATTCCAATGTGAAGCAATAAGTTTTGTTTCTAAGTTCACGATAAGGGTACATGTGAACAATATACATAATAACATAAGTTTAAAAAAAAAATTACCTGCAGTAGAGTGAAATCCCCGACAAATTGGTTGGTTTTAGCCTTAGAGGCCCTTCTCATCTCCGTCATCAAATGTGCCATTACCACGGTGCCCCAAGAATAATTATAGACATCTTCCAACTGATCTAAGTACTGAAGGTAGTTCGCACTAACCCTGTTGCCATTGGTGTCAGGGAATACCCTAGTGCCCAAGATGTATAACAGTAAGCGGCGACAAAAGATAACGAATTTGTTTAGGGTCCCATCCATCCTCCAAACTTCTTTTCTTTGTGTTTTCAAAATTCTTCTTAAGCAACGTCAACTTGATTGTCTTTGTCTTAATAGACGTGGATTCATAAAAGCTCTCCACAAAAGTTTTGTAGTCCCAACCAAACAGCTTGTTAGTCAGACCGTGCAACTTCGACCATTCTAGGTCCAGAGACTCGACTCCTTCTGCAATTGATTTGCCGATAACATTCAACCTAGAATGTTCTGAGCATCTTCAGGGATGAAGGTCATCTCCCCAAAAAGGAAGTGCATGGTATCGGTTTCACCATGATACCTTTCAACGAAGCAATTGACAGTAACAGAATCCGGCTTCACATAATTTTCAACCAAAGCATATAGACCAGAATCCTTTACTATTGTTTGGACCTCTTCACATTCCTCGGACAAATTCCAACCATCCGCGGCTTGGTTTCGGAAAACACGCACATCCTTCTTATGATCCTACAATTAGGAGAGACAATACAATTAAGAGATTTTACATAAATACACAACAATACATAAGATAGAAAATGCTTACATAGGTTTGATAGATAGTACGAGCTCACGAGTGCTTGTATCCAAATAGTGTTTTTGGTTCCGGAGCTTCACCCCAAATTCTACCACGTTCAAGGTCAGGTATCATGTCATTAATATGAGGAAGGTGGGAACCTTTAACTTTCACTTTGACATTGCCCTTCTTGCCATTGCCTCGTGTTGGTTGTTGACTTGGCCCACCAACTTCGCTTTGGCTTGGTAATTGACTTTCCTCTTCATCTTGCTCATCTTGATCATCGTGCTCACGGTTTGCAAGTTGACTACGGTCACCACCACTCTCCCAAATTATCCCTCTTGTACCAGCCCCCAAACGAATCTTACGACCTTCATCTTTCCCTCGAGGAGGCAAAGACTGAGGAGTATCAAGACGTCCTTCCTTCTTCTCTTAGTGACAACATGTTTAGTTTTTCTTTTGTTAGCTTCCTTTGCTTTTGACCTATATCGTAAGCACACGAAAAGAAATGAATATAAGACAACTCAGTCTTCAGTTTTAGTACCGGCAATGATTACCTTAAAATAAACCACACGGTACAATGTTCCGGCAGTACACATTGACTATCGACAGTGCCGGTATCAAGTACCGGCATACAATGCAACCTAAAATCTAATCCGGTATTGGTGACAATTTTCCTGTATGTTTTAAGTCTACTACCGGCATGCTCGAATTATTACAATCGAATGCCGGTACCCAAAACCGGCATACAATGCAACCAAAAATCTATGCTGGTACTGGTGACAAATTCATAAATTCTCCTGTATGTTTTAAGTCCACTACCGGCATACACGAATTATTATCAAAGACTGCCGGTACTAAAAACCGACACTGTATTCATCCTAGATTGAATGCCGGTAGGAAAAATTCAGTTTCTGGTTAATTTGGGGTTGGAAACCGGTACTGTATTCATCCTAGATTGAATGCGGAATACAAAACCGGTACTGTGTTCATACAAATTTCAGTGCCGGTACTCTCTGTAACTCAACTATTTGAGTTAGGGTTCGCGATTCTAACCTAAACTCATTGCTATAAATCGATTTAAACACTCATAAACTAGTTCAAAATCACCTACCTTCTCACAGAAGACATGCTTGCGAGGGGTTGATAGTCAGAAAACGTTGCTTCTTCGTCTTCTTGCTCTTGAGCAATCTTAGCAATTTTTTGTTCCTGTTTTTGTTGAGCAATCGATGTTGAGTTCGATTGGGCATTTGGTTTCTTTCATGGAGGCATTGTTTATGATTCGGGTAGGTTAATCGACGAAGAAATTTTTGAATCGACGATTAATCGACGAAGAACGGATGAAGAACGATGATTTTTTTTTTTCAAAACCTAACCCTAACAGTGCCGGTACTGAAATAGAAATGGGGGATATATGAATTTGGTTTTTGATTTTATTGTTTTAGGGGAAAGGGTAGTATGGTCTTTTCATAAAGTTTTTTAATTAACCAAAGGGTATTTTAGTATTTTCATACCCAAAAATCATCCCTTAACACACACCATGGGTTGGGAGAAGTAATCAATATCCTCAAATTCCTTTTTATATCCCCCAATTTCGCGTTCTAATTAAACTGGAGTGTACACTTTGTAAAGATTAGACATTATGACATTATCTCTGGCATTGACAAAAATTATATTCTCTACTTTGTATTTGATTCCATCAAAAAAAAAAAAACTTTGTATTTGATGTTATCTTTATGTTATATAAATTCTGATTTATTTTAAGTTTGTGTAGAGAAAAATAAAATTAAAAGAAAGTCATTAGGTTTCAGAAGAAAATCGTAGGCCGATATCCATTTACCTTACTAAAATGAGAACATAGTCACATGACATAATCGAGTTGGAGAAATTTATTAAAAAAATCAAAATAGATAAATACGATTATTTAAGATTCTGATGTATCGCTTTTTTTATGACGCTTACGCTGATGAAGAAAAGACAAATAATGATTGGGTGGACCAAAAGATGAAACAGTATATAAAAAACAATAAAATGATCTTCAGAACTTTAATGGATATCAAAATTTGGAGAAAATCTAAAGCGACAAAAGTTTTAATCAACTTATGAAGCTGGAATAAGTATTATGGGTTTTGAAAAATTTGTTCTGCAAACTCATAATTCTAAGATACTCCCTCCGTTCCAATTTAGATGATGTTTTAAGAGTTTTCACGCAGATTAAGAAATAGAGAGAGATATAAAAAAATTATATCTATGCCCTTGAGAAAAGTCTTCAAACATTAATTGCTATTAGTGTATTTAAAAATAAACTTATGGTTTCAAGACAAATTATAAGGGTATTGTTGGTAGTTTTGTGGGAAAATATGAAAACTATCAAGTAATGTGGAACAAAAAAATAACCCTAAACACTCATCTAAAGTGGAACGGATGGAGTATTTTATTTGTTTTCAAGATCACGAGCATAATTATTTTATTAGATTTTTTTGTAAAATAAAATTTAAAACAAGAATCCAATATATTATAAGCGACAAACACACGCGCACGGGTGAAAAACTAGTTGGTCTAACAATTAAGCTGCGTGAGTAAAAAAAGCTAAACATAAGGACCTTCATCAGAAATTAGAAGGGATCGGCTCCATTTAATTTGTCTAAGATGGAAGCACCTTCACTTCATATGCTGGGAGAATTTTCGACCAATTAAGATATACCATTATTATGGAAGGCGGCAGTAGCAAATTCATACTGTATATATCTCTGCGCGTGCGTGCAACAGCAAGCAGGCATTATAAAATCTCAGCCAGAAACACCAATTGCTTCTAGCCAACCAACTGTGTAATGAACCTCCTTCTCATGAAATGATAATTAATTAAATACTGTAACTAGCTAGGAACGAAACACAACTATACTGCAGTTCATGTACATTTCTGCCTTACAATTGATTACGAAAATAGTATCTTTAGAACACACATACTACTATAAGTATATTTATCTTTTCCTTCATCTTCAATTTGCAACAGTATTTCTCTTCATGAAGATGCTTCATTTGCAATTTTACAGTGACTCTGAAAAATTTCAAAGAGGTAATATATTAGAAATTGCAGTTAACTAGTCGGTGTCCAGTTCTCTTCTACTGTTGTAATAATTAATTGTTCGCCTAATTCTATCAGAAAAAAAGAAGAAGCTCGCCTAACCAATTAAAACAGTAAGGAAAGAAGTCGGAGACCTAATACATATAAATTATTGGAACCCTTAGATGAAACTATTTCTTCATGTTCATTTCCTACTATTTTTAGCACCCAAACTAGAACTCGCATACAGTAAACAGGAGTGTCAATTAGCTTGCAGGCCCGGGGTTCAATAAGTACTACATATGTCGACTAATTAATTATTATGAATACTTGAATTCAGCTCCTGCCACTTAATGAAGGATTTCGTACATCTACAGTTTGTATGCACATGCCTAGCTTGCTAACTAAGAGATGTATAAACACGTACCAGAGTTGCAGGCCATGGTGTTGAAGTTGATCAGCAGTAACTACCTCTTGCAAGTTAGGTTGAGTTGGCTGAAGACGATAGGGATGAAGTTGATGATGAAGAAGAGAAGAAAATTCAAGACTGCTACGACTATTGTGCCTACTGCTGCTGCTACACCCTTGATCCACTTGATAAGCTGGATGGTATGGTTGCATTGCAAAGTGAATATCAAATGTGGTTGCCCCCCCTGTTGCAGTAGCCACTGCTGATTGTTCTTCTCCACTTAGTGATAGTTTAGGTTCCAAAAGTAATGACTGAGGACGATGATGCTCCTCCATAGATGCTTGTTGCTCCAACTATATAAATATGCACTGATTTCAGTAAGAATAACTCGTCTTGGAAAAGACTAAACAGTAAAGATATTCAAGGTCAAGGACAATGGATTCGCACATACGGGAACACCACACATATTGATAATTAATTTTAGTGAAGTTATATAATCTTATTACTTACATAATGGCACAAGTAGTTGTGTTGCTGCTCTAGGATTTGCTCCTACACATATATACATCCACATGCATAAGCATTAGCCGAAGTACAAACGTCCACTTAAAGTAGCTCCATAAGAATTTAGTTGCGCGTGTGCAAATTTAACTAGGTTTACCTTTCTACGTAGGTTATCTAGCTGCTGCTGCAAAAGCTGGTTCTGTAAAGATGGTTATCCAGTCATAAGCAAGCATGTCAAGATGCCATAATTTGGAAACAGTTAGTCGAGAGATTAGGGTATAATGAACTGATTAGTAGCCAATTCGATTAAATCAAACTAGTGGTACAATGTAGTAGTTAACTAAGCATGTGCAATGTATACTTGCCTTCCTAGCTCTGACTTTGTTAACGGAGTTTTCAAGTTGAAGTTCCAGTTGTTCCAAATCGTCATAACGTAAGTCATTCAGGTCCTCTCCCGTATGCCGTCTCATGTTAGCCTGAAGTTTATCTGTCTCATGCTTCATCCTCGTCATTTCCGTGAATATTTGCTGTGTAGATTATTACTTACCAATTAGTTATCTCACTTTATGTAATCAATTGACAAAAATTTCAAGCCTAATTTGATATTAAGATAATCGAGGGACAAGTGATTTTGTAACCTGGTTATCGTACTCCTGAATGCGCACTCCTGAAGTCTTCTGGTATAGCTCAATGATTTGTCGCATACTGTAAACATACAATTTAATGGATTTATTAAATCAGAACCTTTCTTCATTTGAAAAGAGAACCAGTAACCAATGAATATTTAGATATACTCATGAAGCAGCTAGGCTAAATTGAGTTTTTCTTTCTAAAACGTGTATATTGAACTGGAACCCTAGCTTAATTAACACTGACACATACAAACGTTGGATTTATTAGCAGTATATACTCTTACTGGTATTTTTCTGAAGCTTCTTGTGACTTGTTCTAAATTAAGAACTTACAGTTGTTTGCCACAAACAAATTCAATAAGTGCAAAATATGCTAGTACTGATAAAAAAATACATCAATCAAAGACAACACTGTCTAATCAAACTGGAAAGATATAATTATCAGTTATTCGTGCAAATCACTAATCGGTACTTGAAATTTATAGAACTTGTCAGATCTTCATTTGCTTTGCTAGACATATCATGATTCATGGTTATCAGTTGAATCTACAGATATATTTATGCCTTAATTAGCTAAGGCTAAAATAAAAGAATTTTATAGATCAACCTTGAGATCATATATACATAACTGGAGCAATCAAAATCTGCATACATATATAACACTCGCGAAATGATCAGATCCAACATATATTTTTATCGAACAGAAGACA
The DNA here is from genome assembly GCA_023531295.1 of Papaver armeniacum. Classification (NCBI taxonomy): domain Eukaryota; kingdom Viridiplantae; phylum Streptophyta; class Magnoliopsida; order Ranunculales; family Papaveraceae; genus Papaver; species Papaver armeniacum. The sequence goes on from JAJJWW010004937.1 coordinate 74,807, forward strand.
TTCTAGCTAGGGAGAGTAAAAGAGAGAGAAGCAATAATCGCCATTCCAGATCTAATAAGAATATTAGTAGAAATTTAGGGTTTTAATTTAATTAAAGAGTAGCAGAAAGGGTAGATAATGAATATACCTGGATGGAGGAGAGCTGTATTCAAACATCTTGCCACTACTTGAGAAGATAATGAGCCCAATCTGGGCATCACAAAGAACTGCAAGTTCATGAGCTTTCTTCAACAATCCTCCTCTTCTTTTTGAAAATGTGACTTGCCTGTTTGTCGAATTTTCAATCCTTCTAATCTCTATCTTACCTCTCCCCATACTTATATACCTGCTGATATGGCGATTACTGTTATCTGTTTCTCTTGTTTAGGGAAAAAAACCTATATACAGCAAAAGTAATTAATTACAAATGTTTTAAACAATTCTGTTCTTGAAATCAGTCTTCTTAATTTAGATATTTAGACATGATAATAATAAGAAAGAAAAAAAAAAGATGAAACTACAAGTAAAGGCTAGATTTAGCTGTGTGATATACCTAGCAGAGTAGCAGTAGAGATAATAAGAACAAGAAAGGATGATTTGTGGAAGCAAACTTAATTTGGTTTAAACAAATTACATTAATCATTATCTATATATATTATTAGTTAGAAAGAACTGTCATCAAAAGTAGATAAAATTGAAGTAGCTATTAATTTTGAAGTCTTGTGATCAAACACCCAAAAATTAATTAGTTCAACCATAGTTATGATAATTATTAAGAGAGTTCAACAAACAAGGAAGATGAAGATGAGAGCAGTACTATCAATAAACTAGGGTTTTCTTTCATCTTACCTTATTGTCTCAATCTTCTTGCATCTTCTTTTTCTTCTCTAATATGATGGGATACATATAATTCTTGATATGACCAGTAAATGTTGAATTCAATGCATAAACTTGTAGTGCATGTATATGATTGTATGAGTGAACAGTGAATCACTTCCAAGTAAGTTCTTACTTTATTCAGTGTATGACACACTATACCGAAATGCCCTTCACTTGTAAACAAAATTACCGGAAAGTCTCAGTCACATATATATATATATATATATATATATATATTCATCCATAGAGATAGAGTTTATGGAACATAGTATTTTTTAAACTTATATGGATCCCAACTAGCTAGAGAAACAATGCATGCATGTACTAGTATATCGAGCCTGATCTTGTTTATAACCATTTGAGAAAAAATGGGATTGAGAGAATGAGCATGTTAAAATTTTGGTTCATAGCCTGATATTCAATTCTGAAACATATTAGTGAGAAAAACCGAGCAGTGGCATGAAAGTAATTTTGAAAAGTATTAGGGTCACAATGAGAAATGACGTGTGCATGTAGGAAGAAGTTTCTTGGGTACGAATTTGAGGTGCAAAGTTATCGTGGGTAGTTACCAATTAGGGTAAATTTGCAGTGGTTTGAGAATAATGGATTACTAAAGAAAACGTACAGGTAAGAAAATAATGGAGGGGTGTTGGCCAAAACCTTAGACCTAAATAAAAGACGACAGATCATCATGATGATTCTGTTGAATAAGACTTCCCTGATAAAATTCATGTTCCGTCTATCAGTGAAGTTAACATAGTAATATCAGTAGTCATAAGGAATTTTGTTGTTTAAGGAACTGTGTACACTGTACACAGGTTAGGTCATCATATTATTCTTCACACTTATTTGACTCTGCTCTTGCTTTCTACCTCTCTGTCTCTTTAATTTTCTTTATTGCTTGCTTTATCTCTCTCATTGAATATTACGTATTGTTTTATTTTTCTACTAAGGTTACGTTTACCTTTAACTAATGGGATGTTCAGATTGAACTCTTTGTCTTTTTGTAACTCTTTTACTAATTGAATTCCAGATCAGATACTGAGATACATATTAAAGCAGCTAGGTTTGAAGATATATATATCTGTAGAGTGTAGACAAAGATTTCGCAATTGTATTCTACATTGAAGATAATCATGTATAGTTAGTTACGAGAATTATTGATCAGGAAAAACAGTGGTGTTTATATTTGTTAGTAATAGCATATCAAATGCACAAGATCAAGACCATAAAAGACATAACATGAGGTTAATTAATAGCATTGGAGATGCTCTGATAATCAACTACTATTAATTACCTCCGATATCCATCAAGTGATCATTTAGATGACTTTTTGTTGGTTTTAGTAGACCATCAGATTGTTAGGCTAAGTCCTATGGGCTAGATTGGACTGCTAGATTGGCCAAAAAGTGTTGCAAATCATGAAAAAAGTGTGGGAAAAAAGTTAACACTCTTTCTGGCTACTTCTCTCTCTAGCATTTGCTTGTGATCGCACTAACAAATGAGATCTGAGATTTAAGCGAACCGTTGGGCGCTCAAAAAGTAACCAAAACGCTGAACCATTCGGCGCTCAGAAAAACGCCGAACCATTCGGCGCTCACAGATGACGTGGATGGCCAAACTAGCAGCTAGATATCTAGCCCATAGGACTTAAGAGGTTGCCCAGGCTGACGTGGATGGCCAATCTAGCCCATAGGACTAATCCTTAGACCATAACTAGGGAATGAAAGTTATATGCAAGCACGGGGAGCAAAATCTCTCTACGTACGTATAAGATAGTCATTCACTGACATGTACCTAATTAAGCCCACAAAGTTAGAATAGGATGTACGTAAAATTGGTAGAAAATAATAACGTCTTAACTATATGTAATCATAGATGATGCATCTATCAGTGGCTGAATATGCATTTAAAAGCATTTCATGTGTACGGTTAAACTGTATGATATAGGTAGTCAGCCATTAAATAATCGAATGTAACGGCCATATTCTACTAAACACATACTTGTAGACTTGTAGTGCATGTGTACATGTGTTTGTTATTTTATTTGATCACCATCTATCACAATCTAACTTTTCATTTAGATCAACTCTCGCTCTCTGTCTCGTCTGTGCTGTGGTGAAATTCAAGCTCAATTGACAGAACAAGTGGAAAGGTTTCTGTTACTGGAGAGCTACTAGCTAGGGTTACCATAATTACGTTGGTCCCCTAATCTGGTCTGGTTTCTATATAGCGCATGAATACAAAAAAACACCCACATGGCCTGCAATTTATTTACTCTAAAACTTAAATTACCAACTTTCAGTGATCGGTTCATTTGAATCGTTGCTAGGATGTGGGGCTCATTAATCCAGTCTTGCTTGAACATTTGTGTAAACCGCTTCCACGTGATTAGTCAGATAAGATGAGCTTACATCATTGGTTTCCTTAAGAATTTAGCTAGTGCTACTCGTCCAAACTATGGAGTATCGACCTGGACGCAACAAAATTGAACTAAAAGAACAAGTTATGCATGTTTTGATCTAATAGGATGAAGTGATATTAACGATACAAAAAGATTAGATCATCAGCATGAATTTATTACTTAGAAAACGCCTTATGTCATAATTTTAAAGGCAAAGTTTAACATGGTATTAGGTAGGAATATTGGCAAGCTACTCAAGCGGCGGAGTCAGGATTTTTACTAGGGTTAGGCATCTTAACATTTTAGTCTTGCTCTTATCGTAAGCTGAGCTCAATACAGTAACAAGATATACCAAAGATAATAAAATTACTAATGATTTGCTAACAAAATTAAGAAAGCTCATCACACCTCTAATTAAAAAGGAAAAAAATTCATAGTTATCCTTTCTGGTTTTTCATTTTAGGAAGCATCCCCCTATTAGCTCATGACTTAAATGGTATTACCTCATGACCTCCAGTTCTCAACTCTTGATTTATGTATAACTCTCAAGCGTTAATTAGCCACCATAGTTATCCTTTCTGGTTTTCATTTTTAGGAAGCATAACTCTCTGCATTACCTCATGACCTCCCAGTTTCAAATTATGCCGTTAATTACACAAAATATAAATATGTGGTGGAAGTGTTTGATAAACCGGCACAAACAAACCTAAATAGAACTGTTTAAAATTGTCCAAACAAGTTATAACAGAAAAAAAGCTTATGGTTAAAATTGTTCTATTGACGTGGTCATACTTTGAACCATTTTTTTTTAGTGTTATAACAAAAAAAGGTTTCTATTGGTCAGAAAACAATTTAGAAAGTGATTTCTAATATCCAAACCAAACAGGTTCCAGTAGTTAGCCTATCTCCACTACGATTTAACGAACAATACATTTCTCCCTCTCATTTTCAACACACTAATACTATTTTATGAGAATTTGGATGGGTCCGGTGTCCAACCCACTCCATTAGTGGCTCCGTCCCGAGCTACTCCATAAATAGGAGCATGAGCATAAAACTACGGTTTGGTCAAGGTTATTCGGAGCATGGACTTGTCAAACGAGATAGGGTTTAAAATCTAAAGAAGGATCAGTGAGCAGGCCAGACATACTCAGAATGGCGTTGGTATCCCAAGAAAAGGTCCCGATCACAGGTGACCGAGGTGAGGAGAGTTGATTGCGGCTAAGTTATGTTTCCCGCAATTTTTCTTGCTAGAGTTTCTACCGGTTTCTTTTCGTTTGGAAATTTTCTTTCAGCCGCGTGTTAGAGTAACCACACGTGGAAGATACACAACTCTTAGATATCGAGACATGATGCTACGTCCCAACACTCAAGGGGCATCTATCATCTACACCTATTCATCGTCAAACCAATCCAACGACGAAGGATCAAGGGGCACCATAAGAGCAAGCTACCGCGAAGTACCATAGAACACCAAGGGATTAACTTTACTCCATCCCGAGGAAGATCCAAGATCAAGGGCTGGGATGAGCCTCGCCGACAGGGATGTGACAGGGGCATCAGACAGCCGCCTGACGCGTGCGGACTGCCCCCACCACCTGCATTAAATACCCTAGTCATAGGGTACGTGTCAAAGATCTCATGGAGAAGAAGAAGGTCTATCTTCGTTTCTGCATAATACCATTGGAAGACGCTGGGTCGGAACGAAGGCATCATCGGGCAGACGCAGTAACCAAGACGATAAGGACAACTGTACTCGAAGAAAGGGACCTACCAAAGAAGCCTATAAATACCCCAACCCACTAAGGGAGAAGGGTGATAGGTGTAGAATACACCTAATTTACTATCTAGTAGTTACGCTTTTTGCAATTTTACGTTTGTTTTTGAGTTATATAGATGTGATGGAGTCATTTGGAGCGAAAATTGCAAAAAGGTCATTTGATTGGCGTGGGGAGTGCATCCGCAGATAAGCGCGATCACCTGGAGTCCCCGTAGAAGTGTTAAAAGCAGACGCACATTTGATCGAGGCTGCCATATGCAAAGTAATTAAGATATTTGAAAAGGGGCTGCCAACCTAGGCTAACCCTTATCTAAACAGTGGGGGTGTCTTAATCCAGTTATCCATTTAACCTTGAAAACCAGATCGAGATGCTTTTCTTATTTGGTCGTCTTCATTACATTTCACCTCAAATTTAGAGAAGACAGAAATGAAGGATGGTTGCACCATTAATCATTTCTGCTAAAAAGATGAAGATCGATGGGGTTCGCTTCGATGCGAGTCAAGAACACGAGATGAGCTTGTTTGCTATTGTTGTTGTTGGTTAATGGAGTTAGGTCATTGAAGTTGAATTCCCAACCGAGAACTCGGTTGAAGAAGACATAAAAGCAGATTCGAGTTGGGTTTGGTTTGATTTAGAGATTGGCGGTGTTGTTGAGAGTGAATCGAAATTGTAGTTGTTGCCATTGATTCAAGCAAGAAATCTCGAGAGGAAGTTAGGGTTTTCATTATAGTGAGATGGAGATTGAAATTGAAATTCAAAGTCTCTGTGGAAATGGGTTTGTATAAGTTTGTGAACAAATGGTGATTAATGGCAGAAATGGGTGATGGTTTGCCGGCAAGAACAAGGGGGTAGTTCGATGGGTTGACCTCGAGATTGATGTGTGGTTGATTTGGTATGATATGGCTCGTGGGTGGTTGAAATGGACTGCAATTGATGATGTTGCTTTGATGGTTTTCATGAATTGGAGATAATAGAAATTGGCTATTTGAACCGGGATTGAATGGTTGAATCAATAAGATGGTGGTATTGCAGGTGAAGAAGCTGAAGTTACAGGAATGGGTCTGTAGAAGATATAAGCCAGAGCTTGCAGCTCAGGTGGCTCTGAGGTGTAGTGAAATGGAATTACAGTGGTGGAACTGAAGAATGATGAAGGTGGTTGTGTAATGCAGGTACCATTGATGTATTGCAGGTGAAAGAAATGAGAAGCAAATGGAACTATGGCTAAAGGGGGTTCTGCTGTGAAAAGGGAATCTGGTGTGTTAACTCACAGGTTCTGGTGCTTTATGTTTGTGGTTTGAGCTTGGCATAGTGCAGCTGTAGTTGTTGCTGCCATGGGCTGTAATTATGCAGTGAGGTAAAGCTGGAGTAATGGCTCCATGGAAGAGTTATGAAATTCAAGGAAGAAGAAGATGCAGAAGAAAATGGATGTGCAGCTAAGAATGGGAAGATTTGGAGTTGTTACTGGCCTTCATTGTTGTTGCCAGTTGTTGATGGTGGTTTTTAAACAAGGGGTAAAATCGTAAAACCCCATGACCTAGTGTTACCCGCGACACATTAACTAAGAGCATTTAACTCAGGTGTAAATAATTAATAGGGGTATTTTTTCAAAATACCAGATTAGGATTTTCGACACAGAACCCTAATTCCAAAACCAAGCCGCACACTGCGCACCATGGCAACAATGCCAAACCAAGCCGCACCCTGCGCACCATGGCAACAATGCCAAACCAAGCCGCATACTGCGCACCATGGAAACAACGCCAAATCAAGCCGCATATTGCGCACCATGGCAACAATGCCAAACCAAGCCGCATATTCCGCACCATGGCAACAATGCCAAACCACTGCGCACCATGGCAACAATGCCAAACCAAGCCGCACCCTGCGCACCATGGAAACAATGCCAAACCAAGCCGCATCTGCGACCATGGCAACAATGCCAAACCAAGCCGCATATCGCGCACCATGGCAACAATGCCAAACCAAGCCGCACTCGCGCACCATGGCAACAATGCCAAACCAAGCCGCATATCTGCGCACCATGGCAACAATGCCAAACCAAGCCGCATATCTGCGCACCATGGCAACAATGCCAAACCAAGCCGCATATATGCGCACCATGGCAACAATGCCAAACCAAGCCGCACCCCGCGCACCATGGCAACAATGCCAAACCAAGCCGCATACTGCGCACCATGGCAACAATGCCAAACCAAGCCGCATACTGCGCACCATGGCAACAATGCAAAACCAAGCCGCATACTGCGCACCATGGCAACAATGCCAAACCAAGCCGCATACTGCGCACCATGGCAACAATGCCAAACCAAGCCGCACCCTACGCACCATGGCAACAAGGCCATATTTTCAAGCCGCTATGCCTTTGGCCCACGCCAAATATAGCGCCCTAGGCTTGCAAGACTTGCAACTAGATCAACATGCAGGTACGTGCCATTGGCACATGCCAACGCGTATCGCAAGCCATGTTTCCAAGCCGCTATGCCATTGGCCCACGCCAAATATAGCGCCCTAGGCTTGCAAGACTTGCAACTAGGTCAACATGGCCGTACGTGCCATTGGCGCATGCCAACACGTATCGCAGGCCATATTTCCAAGTCGCTATGCCTTTGGCCCACGCCAAATATAGCGCCCTAGGCTTGCAAGACTTGCAACTAGGTCAACATGGCCGTACGTGCCATTGGCACATGCCAACACGTATCGCAGCCATATTTCCAAGCCGCTATGCCTTTGGCCCACGCCAAATATAGCGCCCTAGGCTTGCAAGACTTGCAACTAGGTCAACATGGCCGTACGTGCCATTGGCACATGCCAACACGTATCGCAGGCCATATTTCCAAGTCGCTATGCCTTTGGCCCACGCCAAATATAGCGCCCTAGGTTTGCAAGACTTGCAACTAGGTCAACATGGCCGCACGTGCCATTGGCACATGCCAACACGTGTCGCAAGCCATATTTCCAAGCCGCTATGCCTTTGGCCCACGCCAAATATAGCGCCCTAGGCTTGCAAGACTTGCAACTAGGTCAACATGGCCGCACGTGCCATTGGCACATGCCAACACGTATCGCAGGCCATATATCCAAGCCGCTATGCCTTTGGCCCACGCAAAATATAGCGCCTAGGCTTGCAAGACTTGCAACTAGGTCAACATGGCCGTACGTGCCATTGGCACATGCCAACACGTATCGCAGGCCATATTTCCAAGCCGCTATGCCTCTGGCCCACGCCAAATATAGCGCCCTAGGCTTGCAAGACTTTCAACTAGGTCAACATGGCCGTACGTGCCATTGGCACATGCCAACACGTATCGCAGCCATATTTCCAAGCCGCTATGCCTCTGGCTCACGCCAAATATAGCGCCCTAGGCTTGCAAGACTTGCAACTAGGTCAACATGGCCGTACGTGTCATTGTCACATGCCAACGCGTACCACAAGCCATACTTCCAAGCCGCTATGCCATTGGCGCATGCCAAATATAGCGCCCTAGGCTTGAAAAACGTGCAACTAGGTCAACATGGCCGTACGTGCCATTGGCACATGCCAACGCGTACCACAAGCCATATTTCCCAGCCGCTATGCCATTGGCGCATGCCAAATATAGTGCCCTAGGCTTGCAAAACGTGCAACTAGGTCAACATGGCCGTACGTGCCATTGGCACATGCCAACGCGTACCACAAGCCATATTTCCCAGCCGCTATGCCATTGGCGCATGCCAAATATAGTGCCCTAGGCTTGCAAAACGTGCAACTAGGTCAACATGGCCGTACGTGCCATTGGCACATGCCAACGCGTACCACAAGCCATATTTCCCAAACCGCTATGCCATTGGCGCATGCCAAATATAGTGCCCTAGGCTTGCAAAACGTGCAACTAGGTCAACATGGCCGTACGTGCCATTGGCACATGCCAACGCGTACCACAAGCCATATTTCCAAGCCGCTATGCCATTGGCGCATGCCAAATATAGCGCCCTAGGCTTACGAACCATACAACCTAGGCCAAGTCGGCCACGCATGCCATTGGCACATGCCAAACACACACGCTGGTAGCCTAACTTGCAAACCGTGCAACCTACCACCAAGGCATTCCGCACATGCCATTGGCACATGCCAAACACACACGGTGGTAGCCTAACTTGCAAACCGTGCAACCTACCACCAAGGCATTCCGCACGTGCCATTGGCACATGCCAAACACACACGCTGGTAGCCTAACTTGCAAACCGTGCAACCTACCACCAAGGCATTCCGCACATTCCATTGGCACATGCCACGCACGCCACTAGCAGCTCTGGCATTGCCACTTACACTCAACATTCAACCTACCACCAAGGCATTCCGCACATGCCATTGGCACATGCCACGCACGCCACTAGCGGCTGGCATCGTCACTTGCGCTTTCGAAGTACAACCCGCAACAAGGGCATTCCGCACATGCCAATGGCACATGCCACACGCGCCACTAGCGCCACTTGCACTCAAGGTGCAACCAACGAGATATCAACACAAAACTGGGGGATGCTTTCCGGGGTTTTGGTTTGGTGATCACTGACTTTGCGTACACTACGATCACATTAAGAAAGCGTGAAAAGGAATAAAGCGGTCAAATAAATGAGGAAATAATGGTGAAAACGTTTTCACCCATTAACACCATGCGGTTACCACCTCCTCCCATTATTTCACCCTTTACTCTCTTCCTTCATGAGGCCAGGGTACGTTTCAATCTCGACTTGTATAAATAGGTCTTACCTATTTCCACCGAGACAACAAGTCTCGGTCGGGAGAAAAATACTACACTCTCGTAAAAGGCAACTTTGCAAGCTCTCCAAAAAGCTTTCATCTCTTGCAAGCTTCCTAAACTTTCACTTTCTCGATACAAGTCGAGATACTACTCTCTCGAACTATTCTCGGTCTCAACACCTTTCTTTGCTTCCCTCCCCAAATCAACCCTTCTCCTCCACTTTGTGACCGAAGCAAGTCCTGGAACGGCCATTTCTTGGTTTAGGTAGGACTTGTACTGGATTGATCTCTCGAATCTATAAAGTGCTCACGCAAGCACATTTGTTAAGGGTTTGAACCAGTTTCTCACTCACCTACCGAATTTACCGAAATCGCGAAACGATTTTTACCCATAAACAATTGGCGACCACAGCGGGAGGATTGATCTATCGGCTACAATGTCGATTTGTCGATCTCGTTCTTCGACCCGAGATGTCAAGATGGTAGGGGAAGGCGACTCGATCCGATTCAACTACCAGACGACCCGGTTACTAGTTATAAAAAATACACAAGAAACTGGGGACTTGCCGAAGATGCTACCACTCGATCCGACTCAACTACCAGACGACCGGTTACTGTTGCCCAAAAACTACACGAGAAACGGGGACTCGCCAAGATGCTATCAACGATTGGGGACTTGTTGACGATGCTACCAAAGCAAAGCCGCCTTTTACAAGGAGAGGGCGTGTTCACAAAAACCTATGAAGTGAGTAAATTTAGATCTGCGCAAGACATACGATTTGTTTTTAGGCTCTTAGTAAAACCGTCATACTACTGAGTATTGTGCCTATTGCTAGCACACACTTTCATAAAAGCAATATTCCTTTCCCAAAACATAATCGTCAGTCATTTTATCAAAACCATTCATCCCAGAAATAATCCAATATCCTCAAAAGCTAACATTTATCTATCAACCCAAGAAATCGGGGAAGACAAAAACCATAAACCAGACGCTTTGTTTGCCTTTCAAAAAAAAAAAGCCACCTATAAATACGTGCCTACTTTGCACAAAAATAATTACCTGTCACTATTGGAAGATGTTACTACGGTGACATTCGAAGAATTATTTATGATGAAGTATTTCCACAAGTTTATGAAAGGCATACCTATGGCTATGGTTTGCACCAAAGACAAGAAAACAATAAAACAAATTGAAAGAGAAACGCCTGGAGTACATAGTCGGAATATGCTCGCCCACTTTATCACTACCGCGATGCCGCTAACACCATGACGTGATAACAAACATACGAGGTAAAAAAGGGGAGCCAACCCATTTCATGAGCATAACACTTTTGGAATTTGAATAAGGAAAGGATTTCCTGTTTGAGCTACGTATGGGAAGAGGCAACTGGGCCCGCAAGAAAAAGTCCAAGCTAGCGCCCATTCTAAGACGATCCAGCGCCTACCAGACGCGCATGCCAGAAGCTCCTACCAGACGCGCATGCCAGAAGCGCTTGCCAGACGCGCTTACCAGACGCGCTTACCAGACGCGCTTACCAGACACGCTTACCAGACGCACATGCCAGGCACACATGCCGCACGCGCATGCTAGCCCTTGATACCACACTCTGTGCTAACAGTTTGCATCCTTCAGCGCTAACATCTTGCGCCCTTCCAAAGACCATCCTCTCCCTTGAAACAGCGCCATGACTCGAACTTCGTGATCAAAACCGTGTCATCTCTCGCACGATACACTTACGATCACTAGAACTGCAGAGCCGCTTCCGCCGCCCCAACGGTTCTTCAAGCATGGAAGCTCCAACCGTCACCAGAGACGCTACTCCACCATCAGGGCAAGATACTGGAAGATCCGGAAGAAGCCGACCTCCTTTTAGCACTATTGATTTGATGAAAAGACAAAAGATACTTGACGGGACGTGCGTTTATAGATGAAGAGGCTCGTGTTGCTCTTAAACGCCCGATAGAAGGGGATAAGCAATCCAATTTCGTCACACGTAAAGATCGGGAAAGACTTCTCCAAAATCGAAAGCAAAAGGAAATCAACAACTCTCCCGAGTTCACGGAGACCCTTCTTCCGTCGGGACCTTGCACGACGGAACTTCTCCCCACAAAGTCATGCAGTCTATGATGAAACAAGATTGTGTGAGATTCTATGTTTCTCCAAGGCGTAAGCGTCAAGACATATTTGCACCCCTCAACTGCACTACATCGAAAGCGGCGTTTCCATCCGGGAAGCCGTTCCCAAACCCCAACCTCTCATAGGAAGCACGATCGATAGATGGGCGGGGACTCTAACCTCTGCTCTCTTGAGGGATGTCGAGTTTGTGAACGTGACGCGGTCTCCGACTTCAAAATGGTAACCGTCAAGGCTCGAGAGTTGTAAGACGTTGTTTCAACGTTCTCTCCAGTAGCTCCGCATCAACGTTCTCTCGAGGAAGTAGCTACACATCAACGTTCTCTCCGAGAAGTAGCTACACATCAACATTCTCTCCAAGTAGCTACACATCAACGTTCTTCTCGGCTTCGCATCAACGTTCGCTTCAACGCCACTCCTTCTGCAAAGGGTCATGCCGCCACACTCCCCGACGAGCTCCACCGCGGTAGCAATTACTACAAGGATGGAAACACGTAAACCATACTTGAGGACGGAAGATATACATGGGATCCCTTCTTTGTCAAAGCTACGAAGAACAGTCCACCAAAAATCCGTACCCACAACAAGGTCCTCTACTCTTCAAGGGTGCGGCGTAAGAACATCATCACCTCTCTGTATAGAAGACGCCTTCAACACTTTACGAGGCCACGGAGGATCCCGAGCCTGCACTATCCAGAATATGTCATCATGTAATTTCTGTAGGATCATAATATCGCAGCATATAAGGTTCGCGAGATTAATAAACGATGGCACCGCGAGGGAGTCGCAGGGAGCTAAAATAAACGACGCGATGAATAAACGACAAATAAACCATAAGACCTGGCGAGGGTTGAGAAGTGTCGCGAGAATGAATACTCGTGCATTTGCGACACTTCTTGGGACATTCCCGAAAATAAAGGGTAGCTTAGCTGTCATCCACTATGTATTACCCTATATAAAGGGATGAGCGCGTCTGTTGTAGAGGAGGATCTTTTTGGAATTGTTGGGCAAGTCATTAGGAGAGAGAAAGTTTAAGCATGCTTTAATTTCTAAGTGTAATTCTATTTTCTGTGTAAACATTTCATGAATTCAATCAATAAATCTTCTTGATCTTATATCTTTCAATGGATTAATTAAGCAAAATCGAGTAAGGGGGGTGTAGTGTGGGATTTCCGCTACTACATATGCGCTAGAAACGAGGACTGTGCGAGAGATTGACATAGAAATTGGAAGGAATTTGGATTAACGAGAGAAAAGATTTGGAGAAGATACTCAAAAATTCATTAGAGAAGAAAAATGGCTAGAAGAAGAAACGTACAAGAGCAACCAACGATTGTAAGAAGAAGTGGGAGACTTCTTTGGAGAAAGGAGGAATGAAACAGGAGAATCATCAAGAACGAATAGGAGAAATGATGGAAGATCAAAATCAGCCACCAATCTCCCCGATAGCAAACGCGTGCAGGATTATGATAGAGTAAGTATACATACTTGGAGATCCGATTAAAGAAGACGAGAGAGAAGAGGAGCAGCGGTTGGTAAACAATGGACAAGGAGGAGGAGAGCAAGAAATGAATGGAGAAATGAATCCAGTAACGAAGAAATTGCAGCATTAGAAAGATTGAGACAAACAATACACGAAGAGAGACGGCTAGAGGCAGAGGAACGAGCAAACTTGACAAGACAGAATCATGAATTAAGAATGGAAAATATGAGATTGCAAAATAGGAGATCTAGAAGTAGCGTGAGATCAAGTTCAAGATCGAATAGGGAAGAAAGAAGGAGAGTTTTACCAACGAGAAAGTACTGGGGAAGAAACACAAAATCCAAGTATAGAGCATGGCGAGAGAAGAGGGAAATAGAAGATCGTTATATTCCTCAACTCGAAAATCTTCAAAATGAGCGGAATAGGGAAAATCAAGAAAACATGCAACTCCGGGGAACCGAATGACCCACCTTTGAAGGGAGAATAATCTTGCAGGAGAGAGAAGATCGAGAAGAAACCGAGAGATCGAGGATGACATTGAGAGACACTACATTGAACAAGCGCGACTCGCTCGCGAGAGAGAAAGGCTAAGAGAAGAAATGGAAAATCAAGAAATGGAAGAAGCAATCCGACAGAATAACCATGACAACCGCGAAAGAAGAAGGGAACAAAATCGTACCAATAGAAATATTAATGAAGAAATGAGAGGGTGCGAGATGAGAGCTGCGAGACAGCCAAGAGGAGAGAACAACCGATATAATGGCGTGCGGATTGACGAAAGAAACGAAGAACGTCGCGAGGGAAAGAAGAGGAGAAAATAACGAGCGGGAAGGTCAAGATAGGCACGAGCGAAGAAGAAGAGAAGCGAGAGTTGAAAAGACCAATAGAATCAAACTCGAGGCAAATGAACAAATCTTAAGAGAATTAGCGGCTGAAATGAGAGGATTCTTTGAATAGTAGAAGGGAAGGAGGAAGAGAGGCAGGTTGGGCCGAAGCCATCGAGAAAGGCTGCGAAGAATCCTTTCACGTTAGAAGTACAATTGGGAGAGATACCCCCAAATGCAATTTGCCTACATTAGTCGGCATTTTTGACGGAACGACACATGCGATACTGACACATTAAAGCTTATATGAGGTGTATGTTGCAGTGGGAGAGTCATGATGCCATATTGTGCAAGTACTTCGCGTCAAGCTTAACGGGAGAGGCGTTAAAATGGTTTGAAGGTTTACCCAGGAACACGATCACATCGTTTAACAATTTGCAAGCTACATTTTTGGGAGCGTATATAAGCAACAACTCCACGCGACCAGGAATTGAAGACGTATTTGGGTTGAGACAAAGAGTTGGAGAGAGCTTGAGGCAGTTGACAATAAGGTGGAGAACTATGTGCAGCGAAATGGCAGGACGAGTTGAGGAAAGATATCTCATCCTCTCATTTGTGAACGCTCTCTTCGCGACTAACTTGTTATACATTCAAATTTTAGAATCAAAAATACAATCACGATGGCGGAACTACGAGAGTTACGGGAAGAATATATTGCCCTAGAAGAGAGGCGAATGAAATGAATTCTTATCCCGGTCGCGAACCCAAACTCGAATCTGCGAGCGCAAGCTTGTTACCTCAATTCATAAATACAGTGGCGAGTACTTCGCAAGGACATCAGCGGGAAAATCGATGAGGGACAGCGGAAGATAGTAGCTATGGGAAGCCATGACCGGGGAGGAGTTTGAACAAGAAAGGAACTACTATAACCGTAATAAACAATAATAAGATTCGGAGGCTAGATCATGTGCAAGAAACTTACGGTGGATGAAGGCAATATAACCATGGAGGCGGAGAAGCCGCGAGAATAGTATGGGAACCAATCAAGATGCCTCCTTGAATGCTAGTGTGGAAAAGATCCGGGAGGCTATACTTGTGATGGAAGATGTACCGTCACCTTGGAACGCGAGGATGGAACCACCACCGAGCGACGAAGTCATGAGTTTTGTTCTTACCATCGCTTCCATGGGCATCAAACAAACGGCTAGAAACATAAAGAGAATCATTCTCGGGATGATTGATCAAGGGAAGTGAATCACTTTCTAAAGGGAGAAGAAAAAGGCCGGACATTACCACCACCACCAGAGATGCACGGAGGCGGTGTCAGCGAAAGGAAAGGAAACATTTGTGATAGAAGTCGGGACAAAAGCTAAAAATTTGAATTGCAACTCTATTATCCACTCTTATCGCACAGTCGAAGATTTTCATGATAACGTGCTCAGTAGAGTCTTTGCGAGAGATGCTAATGATAAAGAAATAATGAGCCTGGCGAGAACGACGCAGTTAGAAAAGTGGCAGCTGAAGACTATTTCTTTCTCTGCCGGATGAAGTGCTAAAAGGAAGAGAAACACATGATAGCCCGTTGGTTGTGAAACTAGAGATTAACCCGAAACCAGTCGACGGAGAAGATGATGAAGCAGAAGCTTGCTGGGCGATCAACCGAATCCTAATCGACACCGGGAGTTCGGTGAATATTCTCTTCTACCATACTTACAAGACGATGGGAGGAAAAGATGAGGATTTGATCCCCTCTACATACAAGATATATGGCTTTAATGGCACTGCAAACAAACCAAAGGGAGAGGTTCACATGAGAATACCTCTACAAGGATTATCAACGATATCTTATTACGTGTGGTTGACGTAGAATCTCCATATAATGCTGATTGGGAGGCCATGGCTTCATGAAATTTTGGGAGTCGCGTCAACATATCATCAATGTATAAAATTTCCACACCCAAATGGTATTGGTATTATACAGGGAGATTGGAAGGAGTCACAGCAATGTCATGAGGTCGATGTAGAAAGCTGCGAAGAAAGAAATGCCAAAAGAAAGGGTTGGAAACAACATGTGAGAGATGAGCAGAGGAAAGGAAAAATTGATGGTGGATGCCATAGAAGTAAGGACTGAACATATCTCGCGAGGTGAGTGCCTAGAGACGGGGCGAATATTATGGTAATAAAGAAGTAAAGGATATGAGGAACAAAAGGCATAAGAAGTGAATAATCAACAAAAACAGGAGAAAAAGTAGCAATTGAAGTAATGATGTGCGAGAATCTCGCAGACAAGAGTATATGGGAATTCAATTAAGAAAGAAAAATGAAAATACAGAATTGTGCGAATACTTCGCAAACAAGTATCAGCAAATAATAAAACATGAATGATTGAATGATTTAACAAATATGAATGAGTAAAAGAATGGGACGAACCTTTATGGCGTACACCCTAGTTCGCGAATAACATTTCGTAAGAGGCAAATGTAAGACCTAAAGTGCGTCATATAAGGGGGTATCTCGACATGGCTCAGGGGGAAGGTTACACCGCTCCTGAAGCCTGAGTCATGAAAATTTGGGGCCCATGAAAGCCTATCCGGAAGAGGTACCTTGGATTCCCAACTATATATGTAGGTTATACCCTGGTTGGGCGACCGAGGGTCTCTTCTTAGGAGTCGATGTATGCTCAAGGCGCCGAGGTACACGGTTGAGCAGTGCCCGGGATGGATGAACCTACCCCTGGCCATTCTTGGCAAGTCTTGGCATATGTTGCACTCGCCCGAAGAAAACTCCACTTAGGGTGCAGTCTCGTAACCATAAACCCTATAGGTATAAGGGATAAGAGGCTGCGAAAACAATCAGTTGTTGTTAAGACCGGATGGGAGGAGCTAGTCTTGTATGGCCGATGTTTCGCCTCCTTGAAGGGGCAACCGGGAGATGATAAGGCGACGCTCTCCATTAGGGGGTGTCAAAACAGACGCAAATGTCATGAGGCTTTGTTTTCGCAAGGAGACTTAGGCTTGTCATATTTGTGCAATGATCCGAAGAGGCAATAATACTAACGCGAGGGTAAGGCGAGATCAATGGGTCTTTACACGACGGTGTACGGACGTCTCTGCGATTTGTCGCACGACGGCAATGTCATGGGGCTTTATGTTCGCAAGGATATCTAGGCCTGTCATATTGTCGCAACTAAAACATCCTGCAGAGGCAAAAATACTTGGAAAAGGATAAGGCAAGATCAATGGGTCTTTACATGCAAGTGTAAAGACGTCCTACGATTTTGTCGCGATGAAAGGTGGCAGGGGAAGACCTCTAATTAGGGAGGTCTAACTCGGAAGACCACACAAAAATGATAAGGCAGGGTCAATGGGCTCTTACTTGAAAATGTAAGGGCGGCTTGCGACCTTGTCGCAATAAGAAGAGATAAAATACAAAGCAAGTAAAATTCTTGATTTATGAAGATACCGCGACCTCGTCGCAATAATACATTTCAATAACGAGAGGCAAAATACATGATGACAACTAAAATCTTCCATCTCGAAGATAAATAACGAGAGGCAAGTATGGGAATGGGAAAGATGGAATATTGTTATTCATCTTACGATGAAAGAGTTATACATCGATAATGTTAGCCAATTATATTATAAGGAAGAACTACCAAAAGGGGAGTGAAGATTGAATTCAGTGGGGGAAAATCCAAGAAATACACTATAATAAGAATACGAAATGTACGAGATATTACAAGCGAGAGAAAGAAAACAAAAAGATTTATCTCTTTGGTGATTCTTCTTCTTCATCCGATTCTTGATTTCATTATTCTCATCGCAAAAAGATTTAATTTTCTTCTTCACCGGCCTCGCTATCGAGAGACGTCCGAGACAGTGCAGATTCTCGGGAACCTTTTCAAGGAGACGGGGATATGAATGCAAAGGGATGTTGTGGTTCTTACAAACATACTCCATACCTCCATTGCGAAACGAACAAAGATCGTTATTAAAGTTCTCCACTGTCGTTAGAAATTGTTTCTTGACTGGAATATCTATTCTCGCGAAGGGAGAGATTCTTTGCGAGTTGTTCTTTTCGGCTTCAAGTTCTTCAATTCTCATTGAAAATTATTTGGCGAGCTGTTCTTTTTCGATTCAAGCTCTTTAATTCTAACCTGAAGTCTCTTCTCGCATTCTCGCAAATAAGAAACAACAAGTTAACAATTTACAAGCAATACTACAAAAGTAAGAAGCGATAAGGTATAATAAGTAACCTTCTCTATCGATATCATATCTTTAATCAAGGAAGTATTCTCGGCGTGAAGACTAACATCAACACCTAGGTTATTCTGGCATTATCTAAAACTTTCGCAGCCCAGGTGAATTCATCATCATTATTAATAACAAGAAGAGAACGAACTTGCTCTTCTCGCTGCTTAAGCATGGTATTCTGATGAAGGAGTTCATCTCGTTCAACTTGCACACCGAGAAGAGATTTGTGGAATTCTGCTAACGCTTGTGCACCTCTGTTAGTAATGCGATCGTTCTCATCTATGAGATCACTAATTTTCTTCCTTAAAATCTTGGTTTTATTCTCGGAATCAAGGTACATTCGTTTAAAGCGATTGGTTAAATTCAAGCTAGATCGTGTTCGATCTCTAAGAGATGATATTTGGATTGAAGATCTTTTAATGAAAGAAGATTAGTTTTATTTGAGGAACTACTTAGAGATTGATTAAGGTGAGCGAGAAGAAGGTCATTATCCATAGGTTCAGGAAACGTATGGAGAAGAATAGCCTCATCGGAGAGATTATATACATCTGCGAAGGTAATAAGTTAGGAAGCAGTATACGACCGATAAGATAGAAATAATAAGAGAAGGAAAATTCTTATACCATAAAGTTGCTGATTAGCGTTTTGGAGAGTGGACACCCTATCCCTTTGAGAGTCAAGATCGGTATTTAACTTTTGAATTCTCTCGTCTTTATCGCGAGATGACGCAGCTTCAATTTCTAACTCTCGAATCCTCTTGTTCAATTGGGAATTCTTCTTTTCAAGGTCATTGCGTCTTCTCTCAAGGTCTGAGGCAACTACAAAGGAAGTTCTTCCGACCTATGAAAGAAGATAGAAAAATCATTAAAACATATATATACTTAAATAATTTAAAGTTAGCAAGGAAGTATGACTGCACACATACCAGAGACCCAAGTGCATTCAAAAGGTCAGGAGACACAACTCTAGAGACTCCATTGAATGAATTATTGCCTTCCGAAAGCGGCATTACACACGTTTGCGAGAGCCCCGCAAAGGAAGCTAGGGAGCATCTCCCATTCCTTGAAAGGAGTCCGAGAAGATCTTTGGACAACCGATCCATAGAAGAACTAGTCGATGGAATCTTCTTGGCGAGAGAAGGATTCGAGTCATGGTTATCCTCGTCAGAAGATTCAGTGCTTGAGCTAAGGCGAGAAGAAGATTGGACTTTTCGCTTCTTAGTTAATGGAGCAGAAGATTTACCCTTGCGAATGATAGTTTTACTCGTACTTTTAATCTTCGCAGACTATAGCTTCTTCAAATTGAAACCTTCGTCATACGGTTAAAAGATAAGAAACAGAGGCAAACAATATTGTTTCAAATAACACAGAAATGTTTCTTACTTCATTCGTTAATGATCGAAGTATCGATAAAGTACTCTCCAACGGATCATCCTTGTACTTTCTTCTCAATTTGGCGATCTAAGAAATTACGCAAACTTAGCAAATATAAAGAAAAATTGCAAAGGCAAGATTTGAAGAGAAAAACATACCTCTTTTGCTTGATCAGGCCATTTGAATTCCCAAGGATGATACTCTGCGAGATTCGCAGGAAGAACGTGCGACCCCGCGATATAAGGGCCATTTAAAATCAAGGGTACAACCCACCACTTCTCATCTTTGGAGTGGCGAGGAGTAGTATTATTGCCTGGGTGCCAATCAATATCCTGCATGAGCAATTTATCCTCAAGAACATTATCCTTCTTTTTCAGGCGAATTCCCCAGCGAGATTTCGCATTAACCATCTGTATCACTGAATAGTTTTCAAAGAAGCTCTCTACAGTGTACTTCTCAGCAGCTATTTCCAAATCTTTGAAATCGGGATGTCTAACAAGTAGTAGGGTATAAAGATCCTTTGCCAAAGACCACGATGCGCGAACTCAAGCATTAGGCGAATGCAATCGCCACTCAATTGATAAACAGCCCGAGAGAATTTTTCATGGGCCAAGATTTCATAAAATAAAGGCATCTCGGGGATTGTACAAGGGAATGGGAAGTCCTGCGAGAAGCCGACCTAGCGAGACTATAATCTTTTGATCATCACATTGATGATCGGAAAATAGCTCATAAAGTAAGAATAGATGAAGATCCTTGATCAGGAATGGTTGATAGAGTAAAACCCTTTTCGAGCAACTTCTGTTGAACTTCATCAAAAGAAGCTTTGTATGCACGACTAATGGAAGCCATTATCAGTATGGGAATGGATGAGATGTCAAAAGTTAGGATCAACGCTAGAAAGGATGAAGAAAAGATTTGCAGTAGCAGGAGCGCAAATTGCGGAAGGAGAGAGAGTCAAAGAAAAATTGCAGAGAGAAACTAAAGAATGAGAAGAAGGGGAGAAGAAAACTATATATATGGAAAAAGATCCTCGAGAAAAACGGGGTCACTTAATGCGAAGAGACGTGAATGGTCAAGAATAAGCGGTTGAAAGAGACGTGTCAAGAAAAGACATTAATAATCAAAATTCGTGTAAAAGTACAAAACTGAAACAGATAAAGATAAGTAGTTGCGGCAAAACAAAATATTGATTCCCATGACATTCTCTCTCTCGCAGAGGAGATATGAGGAGAAGCGAGAGCCGACATTTCATATCTGTTTCACAGAAGCTTCGGAACTTCGCCAAAGAATAGAGGCAAGTACGTACTTTTCAAGAAAGGTATTCTTTCGCTCGTTCCTTCACCAACTAAAGTCAAAGGCTGCTACAACAATGGATTTTTCCTTAAAATCGCTCTTCAAGCAATATTCAAGGAAAAAGAGGCAAGATGTAGGATCATAATATCGCAAACATATAAGGTTGCGAGATTAATAAACGATGGCACCGCGAGGGAGTCGCAGGGAGCTAAAATAAACGACGCGATGAATAAACGACAAATAAACCATAAGACCTGGCGAGGGTTGAGAAGTGTCGCGAGAATGAATACTCGTGCATTTGCGACACTTCGCGGGACATTCCCGAAAATAAAGGGTAGCCATTGTCATCCACTATGTATTACCCTATATAAAGGGATGAGCGCGTCTGTTGTAGAGGAGGATCTTTTTGGAATTGTTGGGCAAGTCATTAGGAGAGAGAAAGTTTAAGCATGCTTTAATTTCTAAGTGTAATTCTATTTTCCTGTGTAAACATTTCATGAATTCAATCAATAAATCTTCTTGATCTTATATCTTTCAATGGATTAATTAAGCAAAATCGAGTAAGGGGTGTAGTGTGGGATTTCCTGCTACTACACTTGAGGGATGTCGAGTTTGACAGAACGTGACGCGGTCTCCGACTTCAAAATGGTAACCGTCAAGGCTCTGAGAGTTGTAAGACGTTGTTTCAACGTTCTCTCCAGAAGTAGCTCCGCATCAACGTTCTCTCCAGAAGTAGCTACACATCAACGTTCTCTCCAGAAGTAGCTACACATCAACATTCTCTCCAGAAGTAGCTACACATCAACGTTCTCCAGCAGCGGCTTCGCATCAACGTTCGCTTCAACGCCACTCCTTCCTGCAAAGGGTCATGCCGCCACACTCCCCAGCCAGAGCTCCACCGCAGTAGCAATTACTACAAGGATGGAAACACGTAAACCATACTTGAGGACGGAAGATATACATGGGATCCCTTCACTGTCAAAGCTACGAAGAACAGTCCACCAAAAATCCGTACCCACAACAAGGTCCTCTACTCTTCAAGGGTGCAGCGCAAGAACATCATCACCTCTCGTATAGAAGCGCCTTCAACACTTTACGAGGCCGCGGAGGATCCCGAGCCTGCACTATCCGAATATGTCATCATGTAATTTTCGAGCATCCCGGTGTCACATCCGGAAGAGTACGATAGGCTTATATCAAATCCCGTGGAGGGGGATTCAAGGCGATATAATGAAAGTAGGTCATGCATGGAGACTACCAGCGTAAGATGCTTTCACCCCCTCAACCAGGTTATTACTGATTTCAACATCATCACTATCGAGGTTTTACGAGCCACGGGAATTTCTCAACATGAATCCGTACATGTGCACCTAAAACTCCAAAAGCACGCCGAAGGTTACATTCACGTGTTCATACATTCCTTCATATCAAACCGAAGTATGACCAGGGGACTTCTCGCCGCATCCCATTTCGTAAGATAGATCCCTAAATCAGCGTCCTCCAAGTCTGCAGCGAGTCAACAAGGACGGATTCTAAGGAAGGGGAACGACTAGGTCATCCTCGTCGATAACAACGACGCATGCTCTAACAGGATATCTCTGCACAAAAGGGAAATTTTCCATTTATACAACAAGCGGCGGTAAAGTGTACGACAGTCCGCCAAAGAAGAAGAAAACATACCGGTATGATTTTCTTAACCCGAATAACCTTTGTTGGGATGCTCATGCAAGAGTCAGACCTCGCGCCTTCATCTGGAGAACCTGACTGGTTAGAAGATGATTCGAATCTGCGTGACATGACAAAGAGAGAAATTCAACAAGAAGAACCTTTCTCAAACGAGGGAGATGATGCGGTTGCGTTGGGTTTGAATCTTTGAACCTTTAAAAAGGAAAGGAAGCAATGAGGGACATAACGCTTCCATTTTTTGGCATGAACGATGCCCTAATCGAAGCCCGCGCGTGAAGGAAAGGCAAAATAAGGAAACTTTTCTATCTGTAGAAACACCTACTCCCTCCTTGTTCACACCGATCCCATCAAGTCACGTCAGCAAGCACGCATAGCTTCCCTACCTTGCGCCGGTCCCACCAGCTATCACAATCAGCTTCCCAACTCACGCCAATTTCCCAACGTCGCCCAAGTCACGCCCGCAAGCACGCACAGCTTCCACACCTTGCGCCGGTCCCACCAGCCCAAGACAATCGGCCTTCCCAACTCACGCCAATTTCCCAACGTCGCCCAAGTCACGCCCGCAAGCACGCACGACTTCCACACCTTGCGCGGGCCCACCGCCTAGCACAATCGGCTTCCCAACTCACGCCAATTTCCCAACGTCGCCCAAGTCACGCTGCAAGCACGCACAGACTTCCACACCTTGCGCCGGTCCCACCCGGCTAGCACAATCGCCTTCCCAACTCACGCCAATTTCCCAACGTCGCCCATGCCGCATAGGCCCCACCAATTGTGCCGGCCTCTCCGATTTGTGCAAAACTACCGAGAGGCAAGGATTCCAAATCCTATTTATAAAAGGTCGACAAGCCTCCTCAATTCTCTTTACGGTTTCTTTTGTTGATAGTTTGTCACCATCTTATGCTTACCTCGCAACAAAGCCCCTGTTCCGAGCTAAGCAGGGGACTTAATGTTGATGGTGGTTTTTAAACAAGGGGTAAAATCGTAAAACCCCATGACCTAGTGTTACCCGCAACACATTAACTAAGAGCATTTAACTCCGGTGTAAATAATTAATAGGGGTATTTTTTCAAAATACCAGATTAGGGTTTTCGACACAGAACCCTAATTCCAAAACCAAGCCGCACACTGCGCACCATGGCAACAATGCCAAACCAAGCCGCACCCTGCGCACCATGGCAACAATGCCAAACCAAGCCGCATACTGCGCACCATGGCAACAACGCCAAACCAAGCCGCATATTGCGCACCATGGCAACAATGCCAAACCAAGCCGCATATTGCGCACCATGGCAACAATGCCAAACCAAGCCGCATACTGCGCACCATGGCAACAATGCGCACCATGGCAACAATGCCAAACTAAGCCGCATCTCGCGCACCATGGCAACAATGCCAAACCAAGCCGCATATCGCGCACCATGGCAACAATGCCAAACCAAGCCGCACCTCGCGCACCATGGCAACAATGCCAAACCATGCCGCATCTGCGCACCATGGCAACAATGCCAAACCAAGCCGCATCTTGCGCACCATGGCAACAATGCCAAACCAAGCCGCATATGCGCACCATGGCAACAATGCCAAACCAAGCGCGCACTGCGCGCACCATGGCAACAATGCCAAACCAAGCCGCATATCGCGCGCACCATGGCAACAATGCCAAACCAAGCCGCATACTGCGCACCATGGCAACAATGCCAAACCAAGCCGCATCTCGCGCACCATGGCAACAATGCCAAACCAAGCCGCATCTCGCGCACCATGGCAACAATGCCAAACCAAGCCGCACCCTCGCGCACCATGGAAACAAGGCCATATTTTCAAGCCGCTATGCCTTTGGCCCACGCCAAATATAGCGCCCTAGGCTTGCAAGACTTGCAACTAGGTCAACATGGCCGTACGTGCCATTGGCACATGCCAACGCGTATCGCAAGCCATGTTTCCAAGCCGCTATGCCATTGGCCCACGCCAAATATAGCGCCCTAGGATTGCAAGACTTGCAACTTGGTCAACATGGCCGTACGTGCCATTGGCGCATGCCAACACGTATCGCAGGCCATATTTCCAAGTCGCTATGCCTTTGGCCCACGCCAAATATAGCGCCCTAGGCTTGCAAGACTTGCAACTAGGTCAACATGGCCGTACGTGCCATTGGCACATGCCAACACGTATCGCAGGCCATATTTCCAAGCCGCTATGCCTTTGGCCCACGCCAAATATAGCGCCCTAGGCTTGCAAGACTTGCAACTAGGTCAACATGGCCGTACGTGCCATTGGCACATGCCAACACGTATCGCAGGCCATATTTCCAAGTCGCTATGCCTTTGGCCCACGTCAAATATAGCGCCCTAGGTTTGCAAGACTTGCAACTAGGTCAACATGGCCGCACGTGCCATTGGCACATGCCAACACGTGTCGCAAGCCATATTTCCAAGCCGCTATGCCTTTGGCCCACGCCAAATATAGCGCCCTAGGCTTGCAAGACTTGCAACTAGGTCAACATGGCCGTACGTGCCATTGGCACATGCCAACACGTATCGCAGCCATATTTCCAAGCCGCTATGCCTTTGGCCCACGCCAAATATAGCGCCCTAGGCTTGCAAGACTTGCAACTAGGTCAACATGGCCGTACGTGCCATTGGCACATGCCAACACATATCGCAGGCCATATTTCCAAGCCGCTATGCCTCTGGCTCACGCCAAATATAGCGCCCTAGGCTTGCAAGACTTGCAACTAGGTCAACATGGCCGTACGTGCCATTGGCACATGCCAACGCGTACCACAAGCCATACTTCCAAGCCACTATGCCATTGGCGCATGCCAAATATAGCGCCCTAGGCTTGCAAAACGTGCAACTAGGTCAAAATGGCCGTACGTGCCATTGGCACATGCCAACGCGTACCACAAGCCATATTTCCAAGCCGTTATGCCATTGGCGCATGCCAAATATAGCGCCCTAGGCTTGCAAAACGTGCAACTAGGTCAACATGGCCGTACGTGCCATTGGCACATGCCAACGCATACCACAAGCCATATTTCCAAGCCGCTATGCCATTGGCGCATGCCAAATATAGTGCCCTAGGCTTGCAAAACGTGCAACTAGGTCAACATGGCCGTACGTGCCATTGGCACATGCCAACGCGTACCACAAGCCATATTTCCAAGCCGCTATGCCATTGGCGCATGCCAAATATAGCGCCCTAGGCTTACGAACCATACAACCTAGGCCAAGTCGGCCACGCATGCCATTGGCACATGCCAAACACACACGCTGGTAGCCTAACTCGCAAACCGTGCAACCTACCACCAAGGCATTCCGCACATGCCATTGGCACATGCCAAACACACACGCTGGTAGCCTAACTTGCAAACCGTGCAACCTACCACCAAGGCGTTCCGCACGTGCCATTGGCACATGCCAAACACACACGCTGGTAGCCTAACTTGCAAACCGTGCAACCTACCACCAAGGCATTCCGCACATGCCATTGGCACATGCCACGCACGCCACTAGCAGCTCTGGCATTGCCACTTACACTCAACATTCAACCTACCACCAAGGCATTCCGCACATGCCATTGGCACATGCCACGCACGCCACTAGCAGCTCTGGCATCGTCACTTGCGCTCGAAGTACAACCCGCAACAAGGGCATTCCGCACATGCCAATGGCACATGCCACACGCGCCACTAGCAGCGCCACTTTCACTCAAGGTGCAACCAACGAGATATCAACACAAAAGCGGGGATGCTTTCCAGGGTTTTGGTTTGGCGGTCATGACTTGCGGCGTACACTACGCTCACATTAAGAAAGCGTGAAAAGGAATAAAGCGGTCAAATAAATGAGAAAATAATGGTGAAAACGTTTTCACCCATTAACACCATGCGGTTACCACCTCCTCCCATTATTTCACCCTTTACTCTCTTCCTTCATGAGGCAGAGGCACGTTTCAATCTCGACTTGTATAAATAGGTCTTACCTATTTCCACCGAGGACAACAAGTCTCGGTCGGAGAAAAATACTACACTCTCGTAAAAGGCAACTTTGCAAGCTCTCCAAAAAGCTTTCATCTCTTGTAAGCTTCCTAAGCTTTCACTTTCTGATACAAGTCGAGATACTACTCTCTCGTAACTATTCTCGGTCTCAACACCTTTCTTTGCTTCCCTCCCCAAATCAACCCTTCTCCTCCACTTTATGACCGAAGCAAGTCTGGAACGGCCATTTCTTGGTTTAGGCCGGACTTGTACAGATTGATCTCTCGAATCTATAAAGTGCTCACGTGCAGCACATTTGTTTAGGGTTTGAACCAGTTTCTCACTCACCTACCGAATTTACCGAAATCGGCAGAAACGATTTTTACCCATAAACACCAGTGAGAGTTGGTGTGTGTGCAGAGTGTGTTACTGGGAATGTCTATAAGAGTTGAGAGATGTACCAGGTGCAGCTGAAGCAATGGAATGAATTGGTTTATGTTGGTTCTGGTTTTGGCAGCATCTGGAGTTAAGTATGAACTCAATTGCAGGCAAGTGAGATTACAGCTGGGGTAGAAGGCTATGAACTAGAAGAAGCAGGTGGTAATGTTAGTGATGGCTTGAGGTTCTGGTGATGCTGTGAAGAGATGATGGTTCCTGAGAAGTCAGGTGGGGTGTGAGTGTCTTGCAGCTGATATTGGAGTGACTGTCCATTGCAAGGAGATAAGAACTGAAATTGGTGTAAGCTCAGAAATTGATGCAATTGCAGAACTGGGAGTAAGTAGATGGCAGTGTCATGATGGTGCAGAACAATGGAGCTACAATGGAATTTGTATGATTGAAGGTGCAACAATGGCTCTGCTATATTTTTTTTAGAAACTGATATTGGCTAGGGGTGATGATGAACTGAAGAAGAACAAGGAATTGATGTGCAACAAGCAGCCATTAGGGCTGGATGTGTGATGCTGCAGCACAAGGATTGTGCATCACAACATCTGGCTAGTGCAAATGGCTCAGGCCTTAGCAAGTCAGCCCACTCAGCCTAGAGAATTCAGTTTATTCATGGTCTGGCTCAGCTGACTAGCTCTCTAACTCAGACCTGAGTCGTCTGACTAGACCACCTGATTCGGTTTGACTCGGTCTGACCGAGTTGACCCGAGTTAACCCGACGTGACTCGTTGACCGGTGACCGGGCGGACTTTGCCAGTCACCTGAGCTATTTTCCGGCGACTCCTCCGGCCGATTTCCGGCCATAATACCAGTTTTCCGGCGACGTATTTTTTGACATATTTTCTACATGGGTTTCTCTCTCTTATGGGCTTGGTGGATTTTCATCTAATGGAGTTTGAAGACTAGACCTAATTTTGGAACAAGAGGAGCTATAAAAGAGAAATCCTACAACTTTTGGAGATACGTTTTTATTCTTTGGAACTTGGAGAGCCGCTTTTGTTTACGCTTCTAGGGTTTGCTTTTGTTCATCTTTTTCTTTTCAATTAATATTATTATGATGAACTCCATATCTATGAGTAGCTAAACACATATTATTGGTTATGGGATAAAAGTTGATTTCCAACATGTTATTTGATTCAATGAATTAGTTTTGTCTCAATATTTTATTGTTTGTGGTTCACAATTAATAGTGTTATATGATTTGATAGTTTGTTTGGTTGAGTCCGGAATCAATCCGATTTACATTCATCTCTAGAGCTATATTAGGGTTTTCAATACGAAAAAGTTGTTTATCCATGATTCTAAGTAGCATAATTGTGGGTAGTGCTTGTAGTGATATATCCTACTAGTCACAAGTGAATCATAACTTTTGTTAAAACGTTTAGTGCTTTTACACATTCGTTTGCATTGATTAGTCTTATTCCATAAAACTTATTGCTTTTAGGGAGTTAAATCTAATTGTGCTTTTACACTTTAGGTTGCTTTCTAGGAAGAATTCACATATGCATCTTTTAATGTGGTTGTGATGAAATCAGGGAATTAGCTGGTTATTCTTGCGATCAAGGTATCCTAGGACTATTAGTAGATGAGAGATTAAAATACCAATTCTAATCATTGATGAAATACATGTTTGTGAATGATACTATCCCGTGACCAATATCTTCTCCTTATTGATTATTCCAACTATTTGCTTTGCTTTATTTTATTTTGACTTTAGTATTTCGTTAAAACAACAAACATCCACCCTTGGTTACCTTAGAAACTGAAAATTGCATAACAACAATTGCCTCTCTGTGGATACGAACTCTTCCTTACTTTGTACTTCATTTAAATTTAGTGAGTAAGAAAGTGAAATTATTTTTGACGGATTGACAACCGATCAAAGGGGTCGACCATTTTTTAGCTAGAGAAGAGAGAGTTCAGGAGAGAGAAATTGTAAGAGTAAGTATGAAATTTATTTCCCTCCTAGTTTCGTTCCTCACTCAAAGTCATCCGACTATCCTTGTAATCTTTGAACATATAGTGAAACACCAACCCCCGTGGACGTAGGCCATAGTGCTGAACCACGTAAATCATCGTCTCATTTATATTCCGCACTTTAGATCTTCTGATTTTCATACCATGCATCGTATTTTTCTATTATATATATTGTGAAATCATCATAATCAAACTTGTATGGCTAGACGAGGACGAGTCCGAAGGCTCCGAGTCCATCGGGTTTCGGCCTAATGTTGCTTTATCTGTATTATTCTGTCTCATTGATTTCGTCAGTCATGCGAATATTGTTTGTGAACATGAAGATACCTTCGTTATTTCTGTGTTCACAATCTGGCGCTAGAAACAGGGACATTGTCCCGGTAAAAGATTTATCTTATCCTGTGATTCTACCTATTTTTTGGTTCCCAGCGCTATTCCCTAAATAATAGTGCTCTGAGCAACTTGCCATTTTTTTCTTCTTTTCAAAAACTCCTTTATGTCCATGTTTTCCATTGCAAACTCTCTTTAGATCTACGTACGCTTTTGAAATCATCTTCGGGATCCAAAACCCTCTTATATTGTGGATTTAAGACAATATATCTTTAAAATCAATTGTGAAATGTGTATATCGTGTGTTTATTGACGAATGAATACCAGATCTACGCTTTCAAGCTTTCATATTTAAAACCCATAGATATGTTCATTTCCGAAAAGATTTTTTAGATCCATGAGCAGATCTATGTTTTATGATTATTGGATCTGCCTTTTCAAGTTTTTCTTTCTTTCAAATGATCCCTCAAAAACCTTTAGACGAATGTTGTGTTTTCTGCTTTTTCCTTCGGATTAACCTTACTAACAAAGCCCATGCGGACATTGTTTCTTCGATAATGTTTTGTTTATGCAGATCAAATCGAAGATGGAAAAAGCAAAGGATGTGGGAAAAGCCAAGGCATCGTCAAAAGAAACGCCAAGGACAACTCCGGTTATGACACGCAGCAAACAAAAGGGTGAAAAGCTAAAAGCAGCCAACAAGAGACAAGATGGAGCAGAAAGCACGATACCATTGGATTCCAGCGCAATAGCATCAGAAGCGTTGAAAGCCGCGACTAACAAAGCAGGTGCCTCCAAAGTGGTAGCGACAACCCGAGTAAACGAACAGCGTGAAGGAATGGCAGAATCGATGATACAACAACCTCTTTATGGGATGCCGCTCACTAACGAACAGAATCAACCGCTGCTAGCCAATCAACCTCTTCTAATAGCAAACCAACCAACACAACAGCTAGCGGAGCTCCCGGCCTCGCACGTAGATCCACCGGTTCCTTTGATACAGACTGTTGATGAAGATCACATTGTAGAATTTGGTGGACAAGGACAAATAGGAACTCTGAATCAGGGATCGAACCACTCCGTCCAGATGATGACGGAACTCAAAGAGTTGAGAAAGAACCAGAAGGTATATGCGGATGATGTGGCCCTACTTGCACAAGAAAATCAACAACTCAAAGATAGGATCGCTCACAGTGCCAAGGTGGAAAATCTACACGATGAGGCTAACTCCAAGGCACCACCGCCTAATCAGGACCGAAGGATGGTAGTGGCCAAGGTCAATAATCCCGAACCGTTAAACCTAAGAGTTTCCCGAGGAAACCGATTATCTGATCCAGACTACACTCCCGAGGACTCAGACTATTTTGATAGTGAGAGCAGAAGATCAGGACGATCCACAATTAAAGATGAGCACCAGCTTGCGATGGAAAACCTTCATGCTGAAATGATGGATGAAATCAAGCAGATGAAAGCTAGACAAGGGGGAGGAAGACTAGAGAAAGTGATGAGAGAAGCCAACACCATGCCGCTGACTCCACACTTGGCCAAAGCACTTATTCCTCAGAAGTGTCCCGTCCCAGCGTTCGAATGTTACGATGGATCCAGCGATCCCGCAGCTCATCTTCGGTATTACAATCGTATTTTAGCCCGATGGGATCAAGACGATACAGTCCTCTACAGATATTTTCCTTCAAGTCTAAAAGGATCAACACTATCCTGGTTCGACAACCTACCACCCAATTCCATCGATTCCTACAGCCAGCTCACTGAGAAGTTCTTAGGAACTTACATGTACAACAAGGCTGTCAACGCCGGAATGGACAAGCTTTTCTCGTTGGCAACCACTTACAAAGAAACGATCAGGGAATATACCGACAGATGGCACAAGATTTGTCAAGCGATAGGGAATGTAGACCCAGTGGTCAGCATCAACTGCTATAAATTGGGATTGGACATGATGAGCGCGCTATTTGTCAAGATCCATGGGAGTGTCCCCACGACCGAAGGAGACCTTCGAGTGATCATAGAAAATCACGCCAGGTTAGAAGAAATCCAGCGGGAAAATCCTAGAGCCCAAACGCAGAGGTCTCATCGGACTAATTTAGTAGAGCAAGCCAGCGGTTCCAAAAGAGGTGGCTCAACCGAACGACCCAACGAAGACAAGAGAGGACGAAGGGATGATCGTCGGCGTGACGACCGGAAATTTGAAGATCAAGTTTTCACGAAGCTTAACACCAACTACACTCAAATCCTAAGGGAGATTAAGGATCGAGAGAACCTAGAATGGCCCTGGTCCAAAGGAAAGCAGCCCCCAAGGTCCGAAAAGTCAAGAGATTACTGTGATTACCACTGCTTCAACGGACATCATACCGAAAATGCAAGAACCTCAAGATAATGATCCAAAAGTTGATCGATGCCGGCGACCTGAAGCAGTACGTACAGAAGGCAGAGACCGAAGATAGGGTTAAACGAAGCAAGCAGGTCCAGCTACCTGAAGGAAACCGAACGCTCAATACCATTTCATGCTCCGAATATACCGGTTCCTCGCTGACTGCTCAGATAGGGAAAAGATTGAGAAAATAATTTGAGGACTACTGTGAATTATACAAAATCAATGTAGGCGAAGTCGATGAGCACGAAAAATAGATGAACGCACCAATGACATTTGACGCTGAAGATGTTGAGGAAGATATGGAGGACCACAACGATCCTTTGGTTCTCACACTACCTATCGCGGGATGCAACGTCAAGAAGATTCTAATTGACGGAGGGAGTTAAGTCAACGTCCTGTTCTATGACACGTTCAAACGAATGGAGTTGAATGACGAACAGCTGATGTCTTCCTACTATACCATCTACGGATTCAACGGTGCACCAACAAAGCCTCTGGGAGACATTGTATTACAATTAAAGGCAGATCCGATGAAAGTTGATACCCGGTTCAGCGTGGTGGACGCCTCTTCTCCCTACAACGCCATCATTGGTCGAAGATGGGTGCACAAGCTCAAAGGGGTGGCAGCAACGTATCACCAATACCTCAGATTCCCAACACCCGAAGGGGTAATGGAAATTAAGGGAGATCAGGTTACCGCCCGCGAATGCCAGACCCTACAGAACCAACTAAATAATGAACAAGACGAGCAGAGGAAATCCCGAAGAAGCAGAAATAAGGTTGCCGCCAAGGATAAGGCCATCGACCTGTATCTGGAAGAAATCTCAAATAAAAGGTTGACGAAGGGTAGCATCGTCCTTACAACCGAAGCAGGTACCTCGGCGGATAAGGGGGCTGAAGAGCCTACCAAATAACAATTAAAGAACGTCCCACTCTTGGGAGAACCAAAACCTACATTTACTTCGGTTGAACCCTCCAAGGAGATAAACATAGGGACGGAAGAGGACCCCAAGATGATCAAGATAGGAACCCTAATGGAAAAAGATATGGAAGAAGCCTTAGTCAATTTGCTTAAGGATTATGCAGACATTTTTGCATGGAAGCTGGGTGACATGCCTGGGATCGATCCAAAAGTCCACTACACCAAATTCCCGGATTAGTAACAGCAATTCTTAACGGCTTATGGGCCGTTACAAATTTCCCGTTACAAAAGGCCGTTACATAAAATTCGTAACAGGCACAATCCGTTACTAATGTTTTAAAAGTTCGTAACACTGCTTAGCCGTTACGAAATTTTTTATAAGCGTGCCAGTCACACGCTTGGTCACACTTGGGTGGTAACACCTTTAGAATGTGCGTGTGCCATTCACATGTGTGGCATTATGTTTCCACCCACGATGAGTTATACCAGAGGATATTTCCTCCCATGCGTGTGCGATTCACATGCGTGCTTTTGAGGATATCTCAGCACTAAGCCAAATCGAGATTTCATTTTCAGTTTTTTCTTCTCTCTTCCGTTCCCGTTCTCTCCTCTCGTCTCCACACTCGTTCAGTCCCACTACTGATCTTTGATGAACTGTGTAAGCTTAACGAGTTTAGGTTTCGATCTGCATAAGTCATCACCAATTTTTCGATTTTAGGGTTTTATCATCTGTTAAATCAGATTTTAGGGTTTCATCTGATACCATTTTTTTTTCGATTTCATTTTAGGGTTCGTCGGAGTTGGAGCTTTGAAGAACTGATATTGAATCTCAGCTATGAAGGTATATGTTTCTTCTTGTTGTCTGTTAGATTTTCTCTTTCTCCTCTCTTTTTTTTTCTTCCCTGTAGAATCACATCTATAATCGAGTTCAGAATTTCAATTTCATCATCTGTTAATCGAGTTTAGGGTTTCGATTTCATCATCTATGTAAGTCTTTCGTCATCTGTTTTAGGGTTTGAGTTATTTCGATTTTAGGGTTTCAGTTTGTTAATCAGATTTAAGGGTTTCAGTTTGTTAATCATTTTTAAGGGTTTCAGTTTGTTTTTGAGTTATTTCATCAATTAAGCATCTTACACGAAACAGGGGAATGCGATGACCAAAATACCAGAAGGCATTCCATACTTGAAGTGTCAGCAACAGTTAGACAGTCTTGAAGCTTCCTTGATAAGACTGCTTTTGTAGACCTAACAGTCATCTAAACTTATCATTTCAGTTCAAATAGCTTAACTCAGCAACCACTATCAGGTACATCCCATTTCTAGTCTCAGTTCTGTTATCAACAGACCTCCTACCCCTTCCCTACATTTCATAACACTACATCAACTACAACATTAACAACATCATTATCATAACATTCTAGTAGATGAATCTCAAATTACATTGAAGGAAGTAAAGTTTAGGGTTTCTGCAAATTGAATTAGAACTCGATTTGTGGAAAGAATTAAGACGAGTTAGACAGAATTACAAGATGGGTTTGTTTAATTGAAGATTTTGATTGTTGATTTGGGTTTGAATTAGAGAGGTGTTAATATGAGAGTTCGAATTGAAGAATTGAAGTTAGTTGTGGTTGTAGTTGTAGTTGAAGTTCAGGAGATGGAGTTAAGTTGCTGCTATTGTTGTTGATTGAACTGAACGGGAAGGTTTGTTGTTGTCTTAAGATGGCCTGTTGAATCAAGTTAATAAAGAAAAGGGAGTTGATCTCAATTTGCTGGAATGAATCTATATTGAGGTAAATGTTCTCTAAGTAAATTAGTTTAACATTCAGTTCTTTGTTGAGTATATATATTGGATAATAGAGTTGAGGATTGGAATGAATTTACTGTGGTTATGGAGTTGTAAGTCATTGGTGGTGATGTTGTTGAGCTAATATGAAGATTATTGAAGTTGCAGGGGATATGTATGAACTGGGTATGTGTTAGTATGAAATGGAAATGGAGTTTTCTGTTGAACTGAGTTGCAGGTCGAATGAGATTGTGATATTGTTGGTGTTGTCTGTGTAGTTGAAATTGCAGAACTGGAGTTTGTTGTGCTGATGTTAATTCAGTTAGGGAATTAGTCTTGAAGTTGATGATGCTGTGTCTGTATATATGAGATTGTAATTGTTAAGCTGAGAAGTTGTTGAATGGCTGAGACTGGACATTATGGAATTATTGGTGATTCTGGTTTAGAAGAAGAATCAGGGAGTTAATAAATTATTGTGTAGGCAAGAACTGAAATGGTGGAAACAATGTTAGAGATGGTAGTGATGAATTTTATTATGATTAAAGGATGCAGGTGGTTGTGGGTTGTCTGAAATGGTTATGAAGTTGCAATGGTAGTATGAATGATTTGCTGGTGATAATGAAGATGGTAGTTCCCAATGGATTGTGGCTGAGCTATGTTGGTGGTTTGATATGGAAATGATAACTATGGAATAAACTTTACATCTTTTGTAATGCTTATGTTCGCAGATTGCTGCTGATCAAGATATTGTTTCAATGGTGCAAAAGCATATAGTTTCTGATTATGAACACCAGAAGGTACATGAGCTTGCAATGCATGTACTATATTACCTGCGCAGTGTGGTGATCTCTTGCCAAGATGAATCCTCATCATTTGTTGAGAGTGTTTACGAGAAGTTTCTTCTTGCAGTGGTAAGTTATTCTAGAATTCGATCTATTTTGTTGTTGTTGTGTTACTTTGAAGTCCTTACAGTGTATTTATGTAGGCCAAATCTCTGCGAGATACTTTGACAACTTCAGATAAATGGAGTAGAAAGATATTGTTCTGTTTAATTTTAATCCTACTTAGGTTATGGGATCCTTGAGACGGGTCAAACTTGAGAACAATTTTTGTAATATGTGTGTTCAGTTCACTTCCACCTGTGTGTAAGTTGTTGCTTTTGAATAATGGGGCTCAGGGATTCAATCTATCCTTATATCTCTATATGTGCCCTGCATTAAGCTGTTCAACTCACTTATACTGGATTTTTACCTTTTTTTTTTTTTTTTTGTAGTATATCTGCGATTATAGTAAACCAATATATATTATTTATAAATTAAAATGACAATTCTACTGCAGTCTCTCATCCTTAATGTTGATTGTGAACTGTGGCCACTATATAGAAATTAAGGCAGCTAAACTTTAATTGGATTTCATGAATGGTTAACTGAGTATTGGATTTGAAACTGTTGCATGCCTTCAGGTGTTGCCTATCTTCCCCCATCTTGTTGGCCTTCCCTTAGAAAAGTTCCAGGCAGCACTGGCTCGTATTTTTCAGGTACATGCTCGGTGTAAATTGTTATTAAAATTTGAAGAGTTTGTATGAATGATCTCTCAGTGTTCTAGTTGTGTTCATTTACAGGGGTCAACTCATACTGGTCCAGCTTTAACGCCAGCAGAAGTGTTGGTTGCCATCTATGGGATTCGCTCGGAAAGAGATGGAGTTTCACTTAAGAAGGCATGCATCGTTTTCTCTTCTCTCTCTCTTTGGTGTACGATGTAGTGTCAAAATGAACAAAATTTGAAGAAAGAAGTGAAAAATGAAACTCAATCAACACATTATAGTTTTAAATAGCCACTCATATCACTAATTTTATGTAATTTTCCGTGGTTACGAGATAACGAGATGCTTGCTGACTTGTTTTGAGCGTGAACGGTCTTTACACAGCAGGTCTTAGCCAAGGCCTTGAACCAGCTGGTGTGTGTTGATTCTCTACTTGTGCATTCAATTTTAGATTTTTTATTTTATTTTTATATCTTTCCTTTTTGCACTCTAGCCACTGATGTTGTCGTAAAATTCCTTTTCAGTTTGACCAGACACCTCTTCCTTTGATATTCATGAGAAAAGTTATTCAAGCTATTGATGCTTTTCCAACGCTGGTAATTAAACTATCCGTTGTTTGCTGTTGAACATCCATTTTTCTAAATTAGTGGGCAAATTTGAAAAATCATTGCCATTTCCACTGAAGTTGCCGTAGCATAAGATGGAGTGAGATCCTGTACCTATTATGTGTGATTGTGCAACCACATGCACCATGTAGGATAATCTCGCCATTCAAAGACAATGAATGTATGAATTATGTAGCCATGACGAAGATTGGCTATTTTACAGCCAATAAGTAACACCAATGAATCCATCTCTTTGAGTATTCATGTATTTCGACCACTGTGACCCGTTTACACTTTCTAAAGGGCGAACATCTTTTATCTTTGAGTACAACATGGTTATAGATCAGACGGTTATTAACTAATGTGGTTTTCTTTGCCTCTTAGGTTGATTTTGTGATGGGGATACTCACCAAACTTGTCAATAAACAGGTACTGAGGTTCAAACCATTGTCTTGTTCTTTTGCCAATGTTTGTCTCTGCATATGTTCAGGTTGTGAATGATGTTTGATGAGGTATTGATTGTTATTTTTGGCTTTAGATTTGGAAGATGCCAAAGTTGTGGGTAGGATTCTTAAAATGTGCACTTAACAGGGAGGCTTACTTGACTATAGCTTTAAACACAGTTACTGTTTGTATGGCTCGCTTATGGTTCTCTATTTCAATTGCAGTACTCTGTTCATCCGCAAGAAGATGTACGTGCAAAGGCTATCCGTCTGGTAAGCAAGCTGACTTTTGTTTATCTATTATTAAATCCTACTAATAAGTTCTTTGGGTAGTCTTAGTTTTTTTCCTTCTAATTTTCTTCGGATCCATCCAAGTGGAAAGATATTCGTATGAATGGGGCATTGCTTTAACGTTTTTGTTTATTGTTGGTTAGGTTGCAAACAAACTCTATCGGCTTAGCTGCGCATCAGAAAAAGTTGAAGAGTTTGCAACAAATATGCTGTTTTCAGTTATTGATCAACGGATTCCGGATACAGAGTCCTCACAAGTTGGTGTCACTGAATCAAACCCCGATGAAAATGTAAGCTCAACCTGTTTTCAAGGTCTTGGTCAACTTCTTTTATATTATTTAAAGCATTCGACATTCTTATGCTTTCTTTCTACAGGTTGGAGTTCAGGAAACGTCTATTAGTGGTTCTCAAAATTCAGATCCTGGAGTTGTTCCTGGTACTGAGCTTGCAAAAGATCTCAGCCCAGCTCTACAGACTGTTTCTAACGTATCACTGTCTCAAGCCCAACGTTGCATGTCATTATTTTTTGCTCTATGTACAAAGGTCAACCATTTAGGCTCTCTGTATTTCATTGAATTTTTCCAACTGATATAATTTGAAATCCTTGGCACTAGTTGGACTAACTTTGTTCACTTTTTTGAATTGGCTTAGTTACCAACTCATTTCCTCTAGGTGCTGAGTCGTATTTTTGGAGAAGGTGAGGCGAAGTGCTGCAAATTTGCGACAGAAACATTACGCAAGAGAAGGCAGAGACTGTTATGTGAGCTCTGCATTTGTTAGTTTTATCTTATATGCTCGTAAACAAATGTTGTATGAGCTTTATGCCGCACATAACTTAGGCATTCTCTTAAGTTTCTAAGCAGATGTTGCATTCCCTCATAACTTAAGAATTCTTTTAAGTTGAAAGAACAAGTTATTATTATTATAAAATGTGTAATAGAATTTGTATGGATTGAATGACAGACTTGTGCAGCTAATTGAATTTAGAATTCCGGTTTATTTTCGGAAGAAAATGAACTGCCGGTCAGCCTTGACCTGGTAAATGTTGACTGGCAGTAATTTTTTTGCTGTTACAAAAAAGTTCGTAACGGCTCGACGACGTTACGACAGCGTTGTTACAAAAAAAATTCGTAACGGCTCCGGGCCGTTACCACGTGGCAAACTCATAACGGCTCACAGCTGTTACGAGAGCTGTTACAACCGAAATTCGTAACGGCCACAAAGTCGTTACAAAAAAATGTAACACCCACTTTTGCAACAGGCAAGAGCCGTTACAACCCGTTTTAGTAACGGCTTGGTTTCTGTTTCTAATCCCAGAATTTGGTGTAGTGGTCATACAACACGAACTTCGGATAAATCCAGGCACGAACCCCTTCAGGCAGAAGCTGCGAAAAGTAGCACCAGAATATCACCAGGCTGTCGAAAAGGAGCTAACCAAGTTTATCGAGGCAGGATTCATCAAGGAAGTCAGATACCCTACCTGGATCTCGAACATGGTCATCGTGCAAAAGAAGAACGGAGGGGTAAGGATATGCATCGACTTCACCAACCTCAACAAAGCCTGTCCGAAGGATAGCTATCCGCTCCCTAGCATCGACCAGCTCGTAGAAGCAGTGGAGGGCCACGAAGAGTTGTCTTTCATGGATGGATATTCGGGCTACAACCAAATAGCTCTGGCAGAAGAAGATCAACAACACACATCATTTTTTACTCCTCACGGACTTTACTGCTACACCAGCATGCCGTTCAGACTAAGGAATGCATGGTCAACATACCAGAGGATGGTTGACGCAATTTTCAAGCCATGGATCGGGAAAACCTTAGAAGTCTACGTTGATGACATGCTCGTCAAAAGTAAGTTGCGCAAAGATCACCATCAAGACCTGAGAGACATCTTCGATGCCATGAGGAAATACAGCATTAAAGTAAACCCAGAAAAATGTAACTTTGGCGTCACGTCAGGGAATTTCCTCGGATACTTAGTAACAAAGAGGGGCATCGAAGTCGATCCTGCTAAGATCCAGGCTATTATAGAGATGCCATCGCCAAAGAACTTGAAAGAAGTCCAAAAGCTTAATGGATCCCTGGAGGCGCTGGGGAGATTCATCGCCAGATCATCGGACAAATCCAAGCACTTCTTCAACATCCTCAAGAAAGGTGTTGATGGTGGTTTTTAGTTTAGGGCGAAAATTGTAAAAGTCTATCTACCTGACCCGACATCGGAAGTAATAGACCTTGATATGTCTATATTCCGCAAGGAATTTGAAGAATATATCAAAATATGATGAGTGCCTATGCCGCTCTTCATATTGTATTGAAACTCAAGCTCCTAGATGAATTGTTCACTAGTATAGAGCCTAATGAGTATTTAAGCTCCTAGTTGCATTATCCACTAATGAAATGGAGTCATTTAAAAGTGTTGAGTGCCTAAGCCTCTTCGCACATATATGTATTGAGCAATTCAATATATTTACGTATAAAAAATTTAATCAGAATGGTGCATGTAGCAACAATCCCAAGTATTCTATAAATTTTATCTTGCACCAGCATTATTCACTAATGCATGGCCTGCCTAGTGTTTTCCTATGCTATATTACCCAGCCGAACTCTCAATATTGTCATGACACGAAGATTAATGTTCACTCGCAATGGAGTAGCATGAATCTCCCGAAGTGTTAGTATTGAGACCTGCATGAAAACACTCACATAGGCTACACCACCGTCTGACAAAGAGATTAGCGCGTTCACACACCTTTTAATTAAAAGTTGGCGTGATCGAACGCGTTTAAATTCCTTAAGGAAAATCTGGTATGTTCACATCAGTCTCAAAAAATAATCACGGCCACACGATTTGGCCGCGCGATTTAACAAACTTAGACTACTCCTAGCAGAACTAGGCAATCACCATAGTGACCACCGGCGGGCCCACTAATGCCCTAGATCGAGTCCTATTCAATTAACTCCCAAGCGCTCTGAACGTCAACTCTAAGATGGGTGTTAGCGCAAGCTCAAATGAGCGAAGACCGTTAAAAAGGGTCTTAAATACATCATGACCGTCCAACTTTGCCAGCCTTGTTGGACGGCTGAGATATTCCCTGGAACGATCAAAAAGGTGTCGACGCACTCACAGGCGGACCAACTTCTTAATTTCCTGCTCGATCGACTTGCTCGTAGTAAGTCCAGAGGATACCAAATCGCTTGCCCAAACCAGGGCAAACGCGCTATTCTAAAACCATAAATTCAAGTTGCGGCAATATATAACTATCGCAAATCAATCATGACCATCCAACTTAGCTAGCCTAATTAGACGGCTTAGATCGCATTTCAGACGATCGAAGAGGTGTCAGTGTGTTCACCGCATGCCTAATATTATTCCTGACCAGTCGACTTGCCCATGGGAAATCAATAGCACGCTGATTCATTCGATTGAACTAGAGTGAACGCGGCTATATTGAAACCCTAGTTTGTGTTTGCTGCAGCGAGTTACTGTCACAAATTGATCATGATCGCTCATCTTCGCCGGCCGAAACGGAGAGCTTAGATCTAATTTTAGGCGATCCAGGAGATGTCGGCATGCACGACAACAGCCCGTCTTCATGCATGGCCAATCAACCTGCTTCAATTAGCGCCCAGCGCTCACGTTCGATTAGTCGAACTATGGTTGGCCACACGGTTTACAAACCCTAATTTGAATCAATGGAGGCAAACATCTGCCGCAGACTATCTCGTCCGTCCAACTTCGCTAGCTTGATTGGACGGCTTGG
This sequence comes from Papaver armeniacum, assembly GCA_023531295.1. NCBI lineage: Eukaryota > Viridiplantae > Streptophyta > Magnoliopsida > Ranunculales > Papaveraceae > Papaver > Papaver armeniacum. Next base: position 116,133 of record JAJJWW010004937.1, read on the forward strand.
ATCAAACATTAGGCGATCGATGAGGTATCTCCATGATCACCGACCACCTCTCCTTCACAGAGAGCGGTCGACCAAGGAATGGCTTGTCTCTAGAGCTACCAAATGACCACCCAAAGGTGGTCGATCGTATTACCTCCTTTAAGACGTTTATCCGCGACTCATTCAATCAAGATCTAAAACAACGATGCTTCATACACATCGGTTAATTTGAGTTTCTTAAATGGGATGCTTCACATACATCAAATACATACGATATTTTATGTCGGCTTCATAAACAACTTAGTTGTTTAACATAATCGCACCATATGCTATTCTCCGCGGCAAGTCCCACGACTTGACCCACTCATTCGAGACATCAAACATGTCACAAGCTTGGGGATGCTTACTGGAGTATTGGTTTGGCGGTTTACAGCGCGTGGCGTGCAACGCGTCCATTACGAGAACGTGTAAGGAAAGACGGACGGTTATCAGTAATGAGAGTAGTCTGGGAACGTGTGATTAGTCATCCCTCATAACGGAGACACGATGATCACTACCTTCCGCACAAACCCACTCCTCCACTACTTCACTTCCTCCACTTCCTAAGAGATTGGGGTGTGCTCAATTACTTGTATAAATAGATTTTCAATCTATTTCGAAAGAGACAGAACACAAGTAGCCAGAAACCATTTTCTGATATGCAAGTAATAAAAAACCATACCTTCAACACTCTGATCTCAAACACCTTCTCCGCTTCCCTCCCTAAGATCAACCCTTCTCCTTCACCTTGTGACCGAATTGAATCTGGAACGGCCATTTCTTGGTTTAGGCCAGAGTCTTACATATTGATCTATCGAACCTAAAAATTATTCCGTGTAGTGCATTTGTTTAGGGTTTCAATTTGTTTCTCATCAATACACCCCAAATTACCAAAAATAGCAGAATCAGTTTTTACCCTCAAATAACTGGCGACCACAGTGGGAGATTGATCTCTCGGTAGCAAAAAAAAATTATTTCCCTATACCGTTTTTAATTTCCTAAATTTCTCAATATGGTTGATCTTAGGAATGGTTCAGAAACCCTCAATCCCAATTTTACTTCTGCCAGCACTGAAAATACTTCACATGTTATTCATGAATCCGTTCTTTCATTCAAAACCCTCGTCGAGGCTATGGAGTCTCAATATTTAACAACTATTCATGATTTGATGATAATCCTGAATGATATTGTCAAGAATCAAGCTACTATTGTCAAGAAGCGGGATGGAGTATTTGCGCTTTTGAAAGTCCTCGCGGATCAACTATCAAAGGAACCAACGCGCATTCATTCCGAAGGAAATGCCACCAATAATTCATTTTGGATCAATACTGATGGTAATAGTCCTTCTTCCAAGATTCATATTCCTATTCCTGGTAAGGAAAATGAAGCCTATGGTCACGTCGAATGGAAAGGCAGCCACCAACCTAACGTGTCTGCTCATGAAGATCGAGTGATGTTTCCTCAAACTCAGAAAGAAGACTCATGGGATTTATCACGTTCTCATCAGAGTCCTCGCAATGAAAAAGGTGATTTCATTATGTGCATCTTTCCTGGAAAATATCAATTCCCATATTGCATCAGAAGCTGCTAAGAGGTCCGTTGCTGCTTTACTCAGTCGATCTGAACCGTCCCAGAATGAAGAAACTCGTAAAGATGTTCAGGAAAGTAAGCGTCCTTCCAATAAAATATCCAACCTCCAGACAATCGCTAGTGAGGGTGGAAAGAGAAAGCATCCGGGGAACAACTATCAACAATCTAAGCGTCCGACTCCCATTTCACATCGGTCAAATGAGACTCCACCATTCCCAGATTTTCCCTTTCCAATGGAAGAGGTGATTGAACTCTTGGAGGTCTGGATACAAGATGACGTAATCAAGCTACCTCGTGTCAAACGTCCTCCAACTAAACAAGAAATGGAATATCCCAAGTACTGCCGCTTCCATAGGTTTGTCAACCATCCTACAAGTGACTGCAACAAATTAAAGCACATCTTCCAGGAGAAGATCGACTCAGGGGAACTTAAACTAGGCACTGAAGGAGTATACAAATACCATCCTCCTATTAGAAGATGTTGCATGCTTTCTAGGGACTCTGTCTACAAAACTGTGTAGTCAACCATGGAACATGTGTGTGAAATTCTCTATTTCTCCAAGGCACAACGTCAAGATAACTTTGCCGCTCTAAATTGTGTTGTATCAGGAAAGCGATTACCTTCAATTGATGAAGCTGCCCCCAGGCCTAAATCTCTTTTGGAAGACATGATTGGCATAAGCGGCTGGGGACTCTTAACCACTGCTTATCTTAGAGATGTCGAGTTGGGAAAAGCGTTGATTAACGTAGGGACTACGAATGGAAATCCATAAGTGCCATATCGTATATCCAGAGGCTCAAACGCACGAGTAAGTCTTCTCGAACAACCTCTTTTACAATCTATTAATCCTCATCTCAACGAGAACTAGGGACTTGATCCGATCGTCAACCCAATTGCGACTAGGCGATGTTAAGAGGAAGCTGGTTCCTGTCAATTTTTATCAAATGTTTAGAAGAAGTCTTCGATCGAGGATAAGAGGTCCAGAGGTCAAGTAGCAGGAGCCTTACCTAGTTTCTGAAATTAAACAAGGAATCCTATCCATTTTAGTTCGCAAATTTCGGATTTTGGAAATCCCTTCACATAACCAGGAAACATTAAATCCTAAGTCTACACACATGTCTTGAGGATACTTATGATATTCGATCACTCATTCAGAAGCAGCATGCCTGATCATACTACACATTTGGTCATGGAAATGTGTCCATACTTCTTTAATATTCGGGCGTACAATTCAGCATACTTCGCTGACACGTTGAACCCCCCAATTAACACGTGATTTACATAAGGAGCATCAAATTTAGGGTCGAGGGCGCAGTCACATCCTCAAAATAGTCGGTCGCCTCCATTACCTCTCGGTTCTTCCTGAAATGTCATCCCGGATACATGTAAATCCAACAAGGGCGTTCATCTTCTCAAAGCATTAAAACTACGAAAGAATTTGAGCAAGATTAGTTCAAAGCTATCCGGATAATTCAGACAGTCAAACAGAGCAAAACATGTACATACACGTACATCAGAAGAATTGGAGATCACTATAGTTGCTCGAGCGCCACCTGCAATCCTCTCTGACATAACCTATTTTCCCTAGGGACTGCCTCCACCTTGCCTAGAGGATACCACTCATACACCCACCGAACAACTTAAAGTCAAGGCCTCTTGCAATCGAGCACAACGAAGTTCGGAAAATTTTGAAATTTACTGGAAAGGTTGGAGACAAAAATTACACATTCTAGAGAAGATCGATGGTACAAATTCTACACCCTATGGTCCAAGAAGAAGAATCGTCACGTGATTAAGATGACACTAGTGGAAAAGGGGGTTTATACAACCCACAGGAACGGCCCCCGGTCAATGGTCATTTGACCTTAAACCGATGAAAGACCGTAGCGGAATAAGAAAAAACACGGAAAAATTCCCAGATGTCTAAAAGCCGTCTCTGAATAAGTATTACTTTATCCCTATTATAGATTTTTATTATTTGAGCAGATAAATACCCCTCTCTCTCCCATTTCCAATCTCATTTTCTCTTTCTTCTTTTGCTCTCGGTCTCCATTTCTAACCTAAGGAACTAGCTCCATGGAAGTGGAGAAATCAGTAACCCCAGATGCCATTTCAACCAAACTAGTAAACCTTCTATAGATTCGTCTTCTGAAATCCCTCAAATCGCTAGTCGACTTGTAGATCTCAAATCTGCTGGGAACAGGTTCAGCTTCATTATTTCTCTATTCTTCTCAAAATCGAAATAAAAAAATAATGGAGTATCAAATTAGATGTGAGATATAATTTGAATCTAAGGGGTTTCATGATTAGTGTGATATGTGATTTGAAGAAAGGGTTTTTGTTCGTGTTTTTGTTTCTTCACTAAATGGAAAATGAGCTCCCAGATCCATACATCAGCATCAAGAACTCTTAGACCACTTACCTCTTATCTAAAAACTCATCTCTTTCCAGCGGTGAGTCATATCTATATTTTTTTATTTTTCCTTCTATTTTATTTTTCCTTCTATTTTTTTTGGGATTTTTTTGGGATTTTTATTTTTTTATTTTTTGATGCTCAATTTTATTTTCTGAATCTTAGAGGTAGAGAAGGCAATAGAGGAAAGTTGGTGGTGGATCTGATGTTATTATCGATGTTGTTCCTAAGGAGGGATTGGTGGAATTGACAGTGGTACTGGTATGTGGTAGAGGAAGATTATAAAGTACTCAATTCTTAGTTTATCTCAGTATCTCTATAATGGTTTCTCTTTGTGCAGCCACTAAATTTTCGTCTTTGTGTGTTTTCAGTAAGAACAAGAGTATCTCCCGATGAATCAGGGTGGAGGTACCAAGATAATGTGTTACATATTTAATGATATTTCCTTGTATGCTGTCAAATGATTAGTTCTTTAAGGATGTTGTTGCTAAACTAGTTAGATCTCAAATGGGTATTTTTGTTTGCAAGCTTTATAACAAATGGGTGTTCTCTCCTGTATATTCCTAGGTTCTTGAATGAATGATCTGAAATTTTAGTTAGTTGGTGTTATAATATGTTTGAAGAATGTTGTCAAATGGGTATTTTTCATCTGTATCTCGCATGAGTTGTATGATTAAATTTCGAAGATAGGATACTATTTAGTTGCTCTGCAAAGAAGAAAACCATTTCAAATATAAGTCACTACATCACGTGTGCCAATGTTTTTGGAAGATTGATACTTGTTTTTGAAATTTCGAAGACTCGTACTTGTTTTTGAAGTCTTACTCTGATGATTTTAGAGTAAAAGTCCGATGCAACCTACTGAAACCCACTACTTGCGCCAATCTTCTGAATTAGCTTGCTTACCTATATGTTACTCTCAACTTTTCTCATGTTCTGGTACTCTTACAATGTCATATGCCCTGTATTCTTTTTGAACTCTAGATCAGTTCATCATCGAGAAGTTAGTCATTACGAGGATGCATAACCTTGGAACGAAAGGTGTGATCCTGCATTGTCCCGCTCAACACAGAATGAAATCGAGAAATCTGATGCTGTTAGTTTGGTCACAGGCTCAACTATGGCTTGTACTTCTCAAGCAGTTAATGTACTGAAAAAAGCTAATTGCTCCAACAAAGGTCTGCTTTGGGTGGAGAGGTATGAATTACTATCCCATGAGTTCTTGTCATCTTCATTTAGTTCTAGGAAATATTGCAGAGTAATTTCAATTCTTCTTTATTTTGGTTATTACATAGTATTGTTTCTGAATGTAACTTGCCTTTCTAGGTATATCATTGATGAGAGGTGGGGATTGAGAAACATAAATATTGGATCAGCACTGCCCTGACTCAGTTAAATTACAAGAACCTATCAGAGCCTTGTTTCTTGTTATCATTTTAGTAGTTATTAGTTTCTCCAAGTATCATTACAAATCGTATTATATTTATAGTTCGACTTTCAGGATTTAAACTTGGGTCTGCGGAACATATATCAGAAGAAATAGTGAAGAAGTATGGTGCCGTAAGGTTAACTTTTAAAGTTGAAGGACTAACTGTGCTGAGAACAACCCAGGTAACTGTTCACCACTCTTCTCGCATCTTGGTCGTTGTAAAGCAATGTACTAGTTAAGCAGACTTACATTACAATACATTCGACAAAATTTATCAATTTTGAATCTCAGTTATTTGGTTGTTATCCACATTTGACAATGAGCTTTTGCATTTTTTCTTAGAAAGGATCTTGAACATTTCTATGCCTATTTGTATGCTGGGATTTACTATGAAATCTCAGGTTGTCTGAATAGTTCAGTTATGTCTCACAACCAGGTGCTTTCTCAGGTGCATAAATCATAGCCATAATCCAAACATTGATTTTGATGAGATAATTATGAAGTGATAGTCTGATGAGGCATGTATATGATTTTTTTATCAATTTAATATAGTCTGTATGGTTTATGTTCATTCAATTTATATGTATAAGCATGGTTAGAAGTGAATTAAAATTTTGTTCTGTCTCTGTAGGTCTTTGTTCTGTCTTTAAAATGATTCTAAACTGATTTCGAAAACTAATTTGCAAAACTGAACAAGAAAGCGATTCCTCTGTCTCTATAGGTCTTAGTTATGTATCTATGCTTTGTTTGAATGTTTGGGATAGTTGAAAATCGAGGCATTGTAACAGAAATGTACAGTTCCATTTCAGAACTCATCACCTCAATTTATTGTACAAACAAGACAAAAACACTTGAACTTTGTCTATTGATCCTATAAGCTTTAGTATTTAGATATGAGTGTAGTGCTACTGTTACTCAACATTGTTATTATCTATTTCAGGAGAAGATATCAGCTATGCACTGTAGGTTCAAAGATTTCGGGAGGCTGGTGTTGAAGTTGTCAAAAAGACAAGCTTAGAAACATCTTGAATGTGATGTTGTATATTGAGTCATTATGATGTGACTCTGATTCATATTAAATTATTTGAAATATATCTCAAGACTTCAAGAAGAGATGGATTGTTTTTTCTTTTTCATTTAGCATTTTTTAATTGTTTTAGTGTTGATTTTTGATTGCGGCTTAAGTATGGAGAAGTAGATGAAATTATGTGCGACTTTGATGAGCCTGAGACTCTTACCAACTGGATTACACCTTGGTGAAGTTAAGAATATGGTTATTCGAGGTGAAGCTGGTGCTGTCTTTTGAAGAAAGAAGGTGATAACTTGTTTCCCTATAGAACCTCTATTTTTATTTTTATTTTGGATTTGGTAAAACTGTATTTTCAGTTGTGTGTATGAAAACACAGAAGTAACATGAACATTTATGGTAGAAAGCCTCAATACTTCCATGATATTTATCACTAAGAGGTATATTATACATGGAACTGAGAAGTCAATTTCTATTACATTGCAGATCAAGGAGAAAGAAACTCAACAATAAAAGATACCAAGAAGAGTCTGAATCTGCTAAAGTGGTAATTAGAAGAGACCTACTACTTTTGATTTCATTTATTGGTTACTTTAGCTCCTCTAACAAAACTTGCTTGTATTTTAGTTGGATTTTTACTGATTTAGCTTGCCGCTTGCGACATTAGAATTGAATCGCATGAAACATGTTAAGATAGGCAGACTGAAGCAAGCAGAATCTAATTTATGAATGCTTGTATATAAGTTTCGATCTTAAAGACCCAATGCATAACATTCACATGTGAACAACTTAGGATTCAACTTCGGTAGCTGAATTTTGTATTTGTAAAAGAAGTAATATCAATTTCTTGAAACTATTCTGTAGCTATTTCGGATTTCATTTGTCCCATACTTCTGTCCATTATATGTCTATGCCTGTAGTAGCTCTTACGCTCAAAGAGTGAAGAACATTTCTCTTAAAACTGATTTTAAGACTAGAACAACTTACTACTCTTAAAACTGATTTCAAGACTAGAACAACTTATTACAGCAACTGCTACCTCAGCTCTTGATATGTGTATGTTCAATTGAAATACCTTAGTTGATTCAACTGTCATGTTACTCCTCTAGACTTAACTTGTCTACTATCCAAACATTTTCTATGACATGTCTTAACCTGTTGCTGGTAAAATGGTATTGTTTGATAAGTTTTTACAGAAATGCATATCTAGGATTCCTTAGTAAAGCTGCTGGCTATGTTGATATTTAATTTTAACATTCGTAAGATTAACTTTTTTAATGGTTTTGCAAGATGATATCTGGGAATGGATCTGCATAAGGTGTATTGCCTCGCAGATATGCTAGCTGGTTAGAAAGGTGGTCCTAAGAAGATTTTTAGAAGTGACTTTTCATCTGCCATCTTTATCGATTATGATGAGGTATAAATTTGGTAGTCCCATAGATTTAATTATGCGCATATCATTTTGTCTTGTTCCATCGTCACCAAATCTGAAATTGATTCATTGAATCATACGAATTACCAATAATATTAACGCGTTGGTTATGTCAAAAAAATTATGGAGTTTGAATAACTAAGGCAGATTTAACTTACACTCGTGAGATTAGATTAACCTTTATATGGCAACATCTTTTGAAATTTTATGCGAAAACATTTTCAATACAACTAGGGCAGATTTAGATTGTTCATATAGCTTTGGATTGTTATATTTTCTGGTGAACAATGACTAAATGGACTGATCTTTTCTAAAATATGTGTACTTTCAGGTCCAAGAGCAATGAAAGTTGCTTTATTTTTCTGCTAACTGAAGAAGGTTCCACTTTTGACTTTCATTTTTGTTTTTTTTAGCTAGTAAATACGTTATAAGCATTTTCTTGAGTATTGTGACCTCCCCAAAATAATCAGCTGATGGATTTTTCTGTGCAGGTACACCATTATGAAGTGGGAATAAGTTCTTCATCATCATCGGAGTTTATAATTTTGGTGTTTAATCAATAGTTTTTTAGTTCATCGTTTTGTAATCGAATCGTAGAACTACAGGTTACACTGGTCAGAACTACAGATTTTAATCCTTTGTGTAATTTGAAACCAATCACTAGTTCAGAAATGACCTTTAGCCACGCCAGATATAAATTTCCTTGTCACGCCTTTTTGGTTTTGGCGTGTCTATAGGGTATACTTCTACCCTATAGACACGCCATGTTCAATGGGCGTGTTCATATAAGTGCTTTCAGCCACGCCAGGGCTACTAGCGTGTCAAAATTTCAACCGTTTAGTCACGTTAACTTCAAATTTTGATTGGGCGTGTTTTGATTATGGCCACATTAGGTATTGGGCGTGTTTATAGACAGTCTATGGCCACATTAGGTATTGGGCGTGTTTATAGACAGTCTATGGCCACATTAGGTATTGGGCGTGTTTATAGACCAGTCTATGGCCACATTAGGTAGTTGTGGTGTGTCCAAAAGGTTAGTCACGCTATTTAAAGTGCGTGTCCCTAGTGTACGATTGATTGACACACCAAATTCAAAGTGTGGCCAAAAAGTTCTTCTTTGGACACGCCTATACCAGCGTGTCCATAGTGTACGATTTATAGACACGCCAGTATATACGTGTCCATAGTGTAGGACATATAGACACGCTACATTGAAAGTGTGGCCAAAAATTTCTTCTTTGGACACGTTAGTATATGTGTGTCCATAGTGTGTGTTCTATAGACACGCCGGTTTATACGTGGCTAAAAAGTTCGTTTTTAAAAAATTAATAAAAATCTTTCGCCCATATTCGAACGCATGACCTCGAAGGATTTAGATAACGTACCAATCCACCAAGCTGCCCATCTTTAGATGTTTAGGATTAGTGTTTTGAAAATACTAGACTGGTTGAACTACTCAACATTTAAATAAACACGCCAAGTTGAAAGTGTGGCCAAAAAGTTCTTCTTTGGACACGCTAGTATATGTGTGTCCATAGTGTGTGTTCTATAGACACGCCGGTTTATACGTGGCTAAAAAGTTCGTTTTTAAAAAATTAATAAAAATCTTTCGCCCATATTCGAACGCATGACCTCGAAGGATTTAGATAACGTACCAATCCACCAAGCTGCCCATCTTTAGATGTTTAGGATTAGTGTTTTGAAAATACTAGACTGGTTGAACTACTCAACATTTAAATAAACACACCAAGTTGAAAGTGTGGCCAAAAAGTTCTTCTTTGGACACGCTAGTATATGTGTGTCCATAGTGTGCGTTCTATAGACACGCCGGTTTTATAGCGTGGCGAAAAAGTTCGTTTTTAAAAAATTAATAAAAATCTTTCGCCCATATTCGAACGCTTGACCTCGAAGGATTTAGATAACGTACCAATCCACCAAGATGCCCATCTTTAGATGTTTATGATTAGTATTTTGAAAATACTAGACTGGTTGAACTACTCAACATTTTAGTGCTTTAAATGCTTAAACTCTAATAATGTTAGCATACGCAAAATTTCCATATTAAAGACCAGAAAACTACCTAACACCATCATTATGTTTACCAACAATAGCTAAAAATAGGGTTTAGTAGAGTAATGATGGTACGTATCTAAAGGGTTGAAGAGACTCTTTGATAATCTGACATTAGACTTTGAAAATAGGGTTTAGTAGATTAATGATGGTATTGCGCATGGCATTGAAGTGGCGTGAATAGCCAAGCGACAAGACTTTTAACCAAATGCCATAAACGACCATTTATGGCTAAACTACCACCATCATTATAAAGATAATAGAGAGATAAACAGATTATTAAACCAAAAATAGAAATCAGAGAAAGAGAAAGAGAAAAAGAGGCGGTTAAGGAATAGTGAAATGGTGATTCCCCGCCATACGACATGCAAAGAGTGCGATTGAGGCTTTAACAAGCTTAGAGATGGAAAGTTTGATCGTTTTTATGAATCTGGAGATCACCAAGAAGAAAGAACAAGAAGAGAGAAGAATTTCAAAGATTAAGGGTTGAAAATGATGAGGAATTTCAGTTGTGGATGAGAAAGTTAGATGCCATAGATGCACGCCGACGCAGTGGAGAAGCTTCAACGACGAGGAGAGTGGAAGTGTTCATGGGGAAAAACTCGTAGTGCATTTGAAAGTGATAGTGAAGATGAAGAAAAGAACTATGAAGGAGTAGAAGATGAGGAGAGCAGTGATGATTCGATGAAGAGAGATGAGAGAGCAAAAGAAGCATAGAGGAAGAGGAGGAAGAGGCAAGAGTTTGAAGATGTGATGTACAAGATCTATCTCGCCGAAAAGAAGAAAAACCCTCGTAAGTTTGCTCGAACCATGTCAGAACCCCTGAACATGGATTCGACGGAGAGGAGATTCTGGGTTAGACCTCAATGGAGAGCCTGTGTTTCCGGTGAGATGGTGGTTTGCGGGAAGAAGAAGATGAGGAAGAAGAAACAGATGATGATGATCTCCGGGGTCCCTACACATCTTGGACGATGATGATGGTACTTGGTGCCTACTATGAAGAGGATGAGTTAAACTACAGCGAACAAAAGTGACGGCGAATCTTGGTGATTGCCTTATAGGTACTGTCAAATCCCTTAGAACTAGAGTAATGTGATTTTGATTACTATTTCTCTTGTGCATCTTCGTGAAAACTTGTGGGGATATTGATGGTACTTTATGTTCTTTGAAGAAGTGTATGGAGAATGGGGTTTCTTTTTTTGTTTTTGTTTGATAGATGGTGTTGATGAAGATCTTATAATATAAGGTGTTTTTGGGGTTCGGTTGCAGCGGGTGCATTGTAAATATAGCGGTAGGGAGAGTTGCGGTGGTTAGGATTAACCTTTTTATGTCAAGTAGATTAGTAATGTTGCGGCTTTGAATTTTGGTTGTAAAAAGAAAGTTGTAATGGGCTTTGGTATCTGTCGGGTGTTTAGAAGTGGTATTCTATTTGCTTTGTCCTTCTTTAATTAGATGTAATTAAACTAGTTGTGTTCTTCTAGTTGTTTGAATTTTTGAGTAGTATTAAACTTGTGATGGATGTAGGTCTCGAAGGGTTTGAAGAAATTTGTCGGCTTTTTCTTGCTCTTTTGATTTCAGTAGTAATGGATTGAATACAGTAAACTTTTTATGTCAGGTAGATTAGTAATGCGCATCTTTGAATTTTGATTGTAAAAAAAAGTTGTAATGCAACTGGTAGCCTGTCGGGTGTTTAGAAGTCGTATTCTGTTTGCTTTGTCCTTCTTTAGATGTAATTAAACTAGTTGTGTTCTTCCAGTTGTTTGAATTTTCAGCAGTATTAAACTTGTGATGGATGTATGCATGTTTGAAGGGTTTGAACATAAAGTGTCAGTTTTTCTTGCTCTTTTGATTTCAACAGTAATGGATTGAATACAGTAAATGTACAAACAAGCAATGTTCTTGGTGAATGATTCTAAATTTCCAATGATTGTTAAGTAGAGATGGGTAGGAATGACTGAATTAATGAATCAATAGGGTATATAAAATGTTGTTTAAGATGTTGGGTATTACTCCAGTTTATAAAATGTTGTTGGAGTAAGATTAATTCAAAGACTATTTTAGGCCCAATTCCAAAAAAAAATCTATGTGCAAGCCTAGTACTATTACTACTAATCCTAGCATGACAGAATATTAATTCAACAATCAGTATAGCCAAATCCAAACTCATCCAACATTGCTAAAACCCATCTGCATACAAAACCCCACCATGATTTAAGAATCAATTTTTTTTTCAACAATCCATACATTCATTCTCTAGTTAACAGAAAAATCCAAACAACTACATTCTATCACCTGGTTCAAGCCCCCAATGGCGTAATATTGCAGGAATTAACATGGAAGGTAGTGTTAGTTTGCCCCCTTTGTGACACAATCTAAGCCCCCCCATCTGCTTCGGCTCCCTTGGCTAGGTTACCCATGAGGCTCGCTAGTAGGTTAGCACAACAACCTGTTCAATTAATGTAGTAGTATGTTGTTGGAGCTTAGCTTGTTTGGCTTCCAACTTTATCCAATAAAATTAATGAGATAGATATAAGTGGGAATTAAGTGTTTGGCCCTCCCCTCACTCTCTCTTACTCAAATGGCCTTTGGGTTAAAACTCAATTTTAAAATAATTAACTCATTTTATTGAAATAACCCTTTAAAAAGAAGGAGGGTCATTTGGATAAAGATGTTTCATGATGTTATCAAATGATAAACTATATCCTTTAGGGTATAATCGTCATGCCAACTTAAACATAACATGTCTCACAAATCATACGACAAATTTTATATATTTGGAAAGCTTTTTGTTAATCCTGCTTCCTATAATATTCCAGGGCCACTAGAATAATTAGCAAATTTATTAAATAACCCCGGGGCCAAAAGTGTAAGACCCATAATTTCCAGGGTCATAAGAATAAATTTCTCTAGATATAATATATATTTTCATTATTATATTTGAAGATAAATACTAAAATTACTCTAAATAAATAATAATACCAATTATAAAAAATAGTTTTATATGACTATGTCATAGTTCTTCGGGTTGGGCGGGTTACTTGGGTTAGAAATATTTGTGTCCATGCTTGCCCAAATACTCGGGTTTATAAAATTTATGCCCAAACTTGCCCAAAGTTCTGAAATACGTTGCTCATGTCCGCCCAACGTTCGGGTTGGGCATGGGTTGGGCGGGTCAACCCAACCCAAATCCCACCCCTAATTAAGTTAAAGCTACTTTAATTAACCAAAATGCCATTTTACCTATTTATCACGTCATTATGACATAGTGGGCTAGACTAGGGAACGTGTTTGATTAAGCCTTTATCTTGGGAGCAGACGTGACCCTCCAAGAATTTATAGTTCCTGATAGAGTATTAACAGGGAAACCAAAGAGTTAGAGAGAGAGAGCAAAAAATTTCGGAGTGAAATTTGTAGAGGGAGACTCTGTTTCTTGAGTTTTTCTAAATCAAATCAATCAAAATGGCTGGTGATGATGATCAACACGGACGAAAGGGTAAATCCCCCATGACTGAAGAGCAACTATTGAAAGAGTTGGAAGAGAAAGAAAAACGAGAAAGGTTATCAGCCACTATGCAGATGATTGGGCAGATGACCAAGGATGATCTGGAGAAGGTACAAAAGAGAGTAAGTGACTTGTTATATGATATTAAACTCCAACCTCTCTGGGAAGATATGCATGCTTTAATGGATGAAAACAAAGCAGAAGAGAAACCGGTTGAAAAACCTAGAGAGAAACCAGAAGACAGATTTTGCCAAAGAAGCGTCATCATGATTTTTTCATAGATGAAGAAGAGGAGGAAAAATTGCAGGAAGTGCGGGTGGTAAAAAGATGAGGTTGGATGAAATGGAAGTAATGAAGAAAGAATAAGGGTCGCATGACGGTGATGCTTCCGAAGATGAAGAGCCTCTTTGTTTTTGTTGATCATCGAAGTGATACACATACTGTTTCTGTCCTACAAGAGATAATTAAGGAATTTCGCCAAGATGAGAGATTTGGGATTAATGATTCATTGTTGGACCAAAAGACCGATTCCGAAGCGGACGATGCATATGAAGACGAGTCTGTTGAGGAGGGATTTGATGAGGACGATGCATATGAGAAAGAGGGGTTTGATGAGGAAGAGGGGTCTGATGAGGAGGAAGAGGAGTCTGTTGAGGAGGAAGATGAATCTGATGATTCTGATTCCGAGTGATGGGTATGACAATGAGTAAGCCTTATCGACATTTGAATTCTTCTGTAGAGAGATGGTGGATTTTTGGGTAAGTGCTCGAATGGAAATGATGACATAATGTTAAAAAATGGTTAAGAGATAGATATTATCATCAAAGTACAGAGAAGAATTCAAATGGAGAGGGGTCTAATGCAAATGATAAGTCATTTGAATCATGTGTTTTTTTTTGGTTCTGGCAATGGAAACTGAAAATGCAGGGTAATGTTATTTTTATATTGCTTTTTTCATTTTCTTTTTGGTATTTGGACTTTTTGTGGGTAAGATGGTGAAATACTTGTAAATGGGTATGTTTTAGTTTATGAACATGTAAGTGGATATGAAATGATAGTGTTCTTTGCTAAATATTGCTTAAGACTGAATGAACAGAAAGGTTGTAACTTTTTTAAATGCAATATGATGAAGTCAGCTTATTTATATTGTCCACCGATTGTGTGTCGATAATGTTGGAGATGCAGGATGTATTCTAGAAACTAAAACTACAATCAAAGAACTGGAACATGTACAAGACTAAAATGTATAGAAAACAAATGCATACTGAAAACAAGTCACTTTAGTGTTTCTCTATGCAGTCTAATTCACTTGGTGGAGAGGCATATACACACCTAGTCTTAATCTACAATCACTAAATAAGTCAAGCATATAAAGTAAACTCACACATAGTCTTCTGTCAAATACATGACTAACAAAAATTGGCTTGCGTTGGTTGCGTGTATTTGACTTGCACATAACTGACATGAACACTACTTGGTGGAGCCTTATGCAAACCTAATTTGATTCTACAATCTGACAGTAAATACAAATCACAAAGACTCCTGAGATGTTGCTTCTCAAAACATAATACAAGCTTTATTCACCAATGTTGACATCCTACAACCAAATACTATGTCTGAGTTTAAGATCATCTGTCAACTGACATATAAAACTACTTGGTGGAGGCATAAATCATGCAATTGAGATTTTCATAATCACCAAAACATTCTAAAAACAGGATACAATTCACAGCAACATAATAAACCTAAAATCTGAAAGATAGAGATGTTCATAATCACCAAAACATTCTAAAAACAGGATACAATTCACATCAACATAATAAACCTAAAATATGAAAGATAGAGATGTTCATAATCACCAAAACATTCTAAAAACAGGATACAATTCACAACAACATAATAAACCTAAAATCTGAAAGATAGAGATGTTCATAATCACCATCAGAAATTGTACCATTCAAAATCAGTAGTGTGTAACCTCCAATTTGTAAAATCATTAAACCCCCAAATGAATGAATGAGAAATACCTTAGATGAAGATGACCAAGATTTGCATTTCCAAAATTATGAATCACTATCAATACTTCTATGAGAGATCGATTAAACTTAAATCTAGGCCTGAATCGATCTTTCACAGAAGAATCAATTGATTCATTGTTGTTGATGAAGTTTTCTGCAGATGAAGTGTTGTGCGGCTCAAATGAATGGAATTAGATGAAATGATAATGAGTTATGTCTCAGGCGCTGTTGAAATAGTGTTGGTAGATTTTTGTGGCTCATTTGAGTCATTGGTCAGGGACCAAGGTATTGAGATATTGCATGATGTCTGAGCCAAGCCATGCTGCAGTACAAGATATGGCCCGTCTGTTTACTAATTAAAATTAAATGAATATACACGACCTCTTATGTTTGACCATTTTTTGATTTTAATTGTTGGTCACTTGGTCGTGTACTTGAGACATGGCATGATACATGAGCTAAACTTGTGAACCCTGGTGAACCATAATGTTACAGTTATGGCCTTCAAATTAGGTAACCGCCGTGTGCAATTAAGAGATGAGACAAGTCTGGAGAGGATAATAATGATGTACTCGACCTATTTTGAAAAATTGCGTCTTGAGACTAAAGATGCGTGGTCTGCCAAGGGACTAGATGTGGTCTGCCAAGGGACTAGATGTTTAACCATGCGCCATAAATGGACATTTATGGTTAATCTAACCACTCTACAAAAGGATGAGGAGTCCAAATCTGTTCACACTCCTCTAACGAGTGTATATTTCACATATTCTTCTGATTGGTTGATTATTTAACGGATGGCCCCATTACCCTCCATGTTTAGAATCAAGACCCTCTTTACATAACTCCCTAAATTAAATCAAGGGTGGAGATTAAAATGTGAAATATACACTCGTTAAGGAGTGTGCACGAATTCGCACAAACTGATATACTTGCAATTACTCTAAATCAAACCAAAAGAATAAAGAAAATTTACAGAGAGAAGAAGATTAAGAGATGGATGAAAATCAATCACCAGCATTAGAAAATGCAAAACAACAACATAAAAATAAACCTAAAATCTGAAACATATAGATGTTCATACTTCATAATCACCATAATAATTTTGCAAAAATTCAATTATGATTGTAGTAATAATGTAGCGTCTGAAATTCAATAAGGAAGGAGTATTTTGTTAAATAAGGAAGGTAAAATTTTAATTTTAGCAAGTGTTGACATGCATGCTTAACGTGTCAGGATATTTAGAGATATCTTTAGGGTTACGGCAAGATTATAGGCGTCTAATTAGAATTGACAATCAGTAGTCTAATCCTACAATCCTAATAAATGCAATATTTTTCTGCTCGGTCTCGCAAAATCCGCAAAATCGCACTTTCCATATATCACCTTGATTTTCGTTTGTTATACATGGTAAACATAACCCACCCACTATATTTAGATTTGCATACTAGATATGTATAGTAAAAAAAAAAAAAAACACTATATTTAGCTAGATTTGGATCCTAGAAATAAGAAATTAGATACCTCGTTCATAAGTAAAAGAAATAAGGAATTGAGAGGATGAGTTCTAATGAGAAATGTTTTGTTCCTGCCAATGGTCTTATTAATAATGATCCTCCTCCTCCGAAGGGCTTTGCTTCATTGGATGACTTTGTGGAAAGCATTAGTGATATACTAGAAGATTTTGTCGATGAAGAATGGGAATTGGTTCATATTAAGAAAATGATCCATGTTGAAAATGATCCTCCTCCTAAGGGTTTTGCTTCTTGGTAAAGTTCAAATACACACTCTAGGAGACAAGAGGGGATGGAGGAACATAGCAACGAAGATTCCTTATACTTTTCGGAGTTCAGGTGTGTACGCACATGGTTGTATTTTTTGGAAGGATTGTTGTCAGCAGGATATTGGCATAATATCTTTCAATTTACACACTGAGACGTTCCATCAACATTCTCCACCCCCGCATTATATTCCCCGGGAGTGAATTTTGGATAAATACTAACCCATCACTTGGGATGGTCATGTTTGGAGTTCGCATTTTATTTTACTACATCCATGAGAGGATTGATCGGCCCCGGATAGATTTCTGGGCTCCCATTTCCGAAGAAAATATTCATACATGGGCACCGGGCGTGGGAATGGAATTGGAATTATAAGATAAGCGTTTACTTTGAAGAGGATGAATGGCCGACTTATAACCCGATAGCCTTTGTAAATAACAAGGACCTCTTATTTTGGCAAAATACGCGTTTATTGCGTTACAATACACTCACCGTAAATTGGACGGAAATTTGGGGGCACTACCGTGGGAAACAAGGGTTGCAATTATTCCTCACATGAGGAGCGCTGTCTCGTTGAAGAATTTTGGTGGACAATCGGAAACGTGTACTCACGATGTCCATGCCGCTAACACATTCCTAGGCTTATCTATGTAGCTTTTTTTCTTGCAAATTTTTTTTTTTTTTTTTTTTTTTTTTGGTTTTGGATTTTCTTTTTCTATGCTAAAATGTACAATTTATTCATTGGGTTATTTATGTTGCCTTTTTTTTTTTCTTGTATTTTTTTTGTTTTTTGTTTGGGTTTTTGGATTTTTTTCTATGTTGAAATGTTCAATTTCGTGCATCAACATGAAAGTGTTGCCGCTAAATGTTGGGTCATTGTTTAACTAGCCAACATTTGGTTTTTTCCTTTTTTTGCGTTACACCTATGGTCCAGCCGGCCGGGCCACCCCAACCGACCTAGGTAATTAAATTAAAAAGGAAATTAGATAATCTCATGAGATCATAATTTATTTTAGTTTGTTATGTTCGTTATGTATATTAGATTAAAAAGGAAATTAGATCAACATGAAAATATTCATTCCATATCTCCTTATATTGCTACAATATTCGATATAAATACCAAAGAATAGGTGATTTAAGATAATGATGGAAAACCTAAGAAATTAGGGTTTTCCTTAGAAATATATATAAATTACACCAAGCATAGAAAAAATTAACATAGAGTATTAAGAGGAAAATGAGTTCTGCTAAGAGGGACTGTAGAGATGAAACTAAAGAGAGGATCCAAAAATGTCCTCGACTGATGGCTAGTCCTCGTAAATTGAGGATTATCATTACTGTGGACGGAATAGCTACTGTTCCTGGTGTTCCTCTCAACGCTGTAATTAGTTCTGTTGTCAGTAGTGTTGACAATGATGATGTTCCTATTTATGCTGATGTTATTCCTGGTGTTCCTCCTCGGGACGCCGTAATCGCAAAGCGATGAGGATGCTGATGTTTTCGATTATTGTGATGTTCCTACTGTGAATGATGATGCTCCTGCTTATATTATTGAAATTATTGATGAAGAACGTCCCGATGTTCCGGATATGGCAGATAATAATCCAAAAGTTAACAAGCATGATCTTAACAAGCATGTGGAGCCTGATGAAGCGAGAAAATGACAAATCCGAGGATGACAAGGCGCCCAAGCTCGCTGGTTGGAGTGATCAAAGTTCACCTTAGCATTGCAAGAAGAGTTGTTTGAAGATGGGGATGGTTCATTTGATATGGTTTTTTTTTTTTTTGATGATATGGTTTGATTTATCGATTTCATTTTGTGGACGCTTTGAAAGTTGTTTTCGTTTCTTGTTTCGTTTGCTAATTTTGTCATTTAGAAGAAGGTGATGTTTATGAATTCTTTATTATTTAGGTATTGGAATCATGAAATAAATCAAATAATTATTTACAAGTTCATAGACTTTACAGAATGCAATATATTCTTGCAAATTTATTTATTTATGAGGTGTGCATTCTTTTGGAAAAATAAATATAATTAGCTGAAAGAACGGAGGAAATGTAGAAAAATACAGTTTCCCCCATGTAAACAATAAGAATCAATTTATCACTTTAGGTCTGATCTTATTATCTCCTTGCAAATACTTTTAACAAAAATACGAGTTTGAACAAGTAAAGTGCTATTGAAAGTAAAGTACTGCTATACGACGATGTTAATGATAATGATCTTTGCGTGGAATTGGATGAGAATGAGGAACCAGACTAATTTGACAAAGAACCAGGTTTTTGATGACCATTTTGTTTTCAGTGGTGGTTTTATTTATTTTTTAAGTACCGCACTAGATGGAGGCTTTTACGCCGATAGATAGGTTGACATTTATGTGATGAATGATTCATGTTGAACTTTTATGTTTTCTCGGAAATGATGAACATGAAAATGGATGGGTTTAGTTTATTTATCTTTATTAGCTTACTGTATGCGTTTCCTACATAGGTGCCACCAATAATTCATACGTTTCCTCCCTAAACCAAGAATAATACAGGAGACAACCCAACTTAAAATTATTAAGGTAAATATTATTCGAAATAGGAAAGTAATTTTTTCTATAGACTCTTCTCGAGTTGGTTAGAGATCGGAAACAAAATTTCGAAAATTTTGGGAAACAATTTTATCATAACTGTCTACGATATATTCTCTCATAAAATAAGGAAACTAACCATATTGGTTACACATCAAAAATTTGGAAATAAAAAAAGAAAAACACCAAAAATCTTTTGTTTGGCGGGTGATGAAAATGGATTTTACTGGGCGGGATGATTTCAAAAGGAAAATCAATTCCCGCCTGATGGTTTGGTTAAATTCCAAAAAGAAAAAGAAAGATGAGTTCGATCTACTTTTTCAGTTTTTATTACTCGATTCATTCTCTCTATGAAATCATAATTCTACTACTATCTCTAATCTTTACAAGGAACCTACCTCTTCAGTCTCGATCTTTGTTGTTGGTATTATTTCTACAACCCATTATCGAATGAATATTAAATTGATGTTAGATTTTTTTGTTCGATCTCATGGAATCAGATGTTAGATCTTATAGGTTTAGTAGTTAAAGCATAATTAGGGTTTTTATTCTATCACTTCTTATAGGTTTACTAGTTAAAGCATGAGTAGGGTTTTTATTCTATTACTATCTCTAATCTTTACAAGGAATCTACCTCTTTAAACTCGATCTTTGTTGTTGGTATTATTTCTACAACCCATTATCGAATGAATATTAAATTTATGTTAGATTTTTTGTTTGATCTCATGGAATCAGATGTTAGATCTTATAGGTTTACTAGTTAAAGCATGATTAGGGTTTTTATTCGGCTGTATCAAAGAACAAGTTAATGCCAATCACGGGTTGTACGATGTGATGTGATTTCATTTTGTTACAACAATAATATTTTAGGCTTAAGTTACATGCATGAACTATTATAAGATTTAGGTAAGGATCTTTCTTTCATGTTACTTAGTAAGGCTTTACTAGTTAGTTAGGTTTTACAAAATAAAAAAAAAAAAAAAAAACTTAACGATGCTAATTTTTTTCTAGGGTTTTTGTTATTGTTTGGGTTGGATTTTGATTGAGAGTTAATAACTCTACTTTGATCGACGATGTTGTGTCAATCATATTTATATACAAGGCTTCTCAAGATTTAATCATTTGAGTCTCGTTACTTGGTTAAAACCGTAACGTCACGCATTTTAAGTTGCCACTTTTAATAATACCATGTTGTTTGGTTGGCCAATTTGACTATATCTTCAAGCTAAAAATGGATAATCACTATCCGGTGCTTTATCGCTTCTAGGCTTTTGTAACAAAAAGTTATATAAGACCGTTCAACCAGACCTTTCGCTTTGTGGATAACACAATAACCATGAGGAGATTTTTTGTGTGTCTTTGCAGTGATGTTTTAGCCTCAAGTTACATGCATCAATGAGTTCATGTTTGTTTTCTTTTCATATAATAGAAAATAGGTGTAACACATGTTGCCTATCCCGTTAGGTTTAGCTAATATTTTCCAAAATAAGCTCAAATTCCTAACTAAGATGCACGTACCTACACACAGCCTTTTGTCATGGGAGAAGATGATGATTACGACCAATGGAGGGAATCAGATTATGAGGTGGATTCGATGAAGAAACGATGGATTTAGATGAGAGTCATGATGACATTGTACAATCGAAACCGATGATGGTGAAGATACGGTCCACACGCTAGATTTGAAGACTTAATAGTAATGTGTGAAACCTTGTACTTACTTGTTTCTACTTAAACATCACATGGTTTCATATGTTGCCTCTGTTATTTCAGAGTCGAAGATTCTGAAAATGATGATTTGGAGGTGTTAGAAGAAAAAGAATTGGAAAATTCTCCGGAATGTGTGCTACCCACAACACCAAGACTCTACAGAAGTGATCATAAAAGAGAGGGGAATGACAAGAATGTTGAAGCTGCATAGATACTTCTCGGATAAAAATGCCAAACGAAGGGATATTTAATTTGACAAAATGTTTCGGCCTATTGGTAACCATAGAATTGAATTCAGTAGCTACCTAGGCTATTAGGTCCGTGATATGGTTGGCATAAAACATTTATGTTGGAAGGAAGTTGATAGGTGTAGAATACACCGTATTTAATATCTAGTATTTATGCTTTCTTTGCGAGTTTTCTTGTAAATTATGTATCTTATGTGTGCTTTTGAGTTTATTAGGTGCAATGGAGTCATTTGGAGCAAAAAGACCAATTGGAACTCGTTCAAATGCAAGATTTCTACTTTTCATTGTGTAGAGGACGAGAAGACGAAGGCAATGGCGAAAGAACTGAGTCATTCGAGTTCTGTATGAAGAAGTTATGGGCAAAACAAGAACTCATGAACAAGAAGGGCAAAAAATAGTCATTTCACGGTAATCATTACCGGGAGCCTGAGCCAGCGTTAAGGGGCAACTTTTGGGAGGAATACTAAAAGGCATCCAAAGAATGGTTAGGGGTCACCAGTTGAGTAGCCCTTATCGGTGACCAGGGTGTCAATATCTAGTCTACCCTAAAAATCTAAATCGAGAGAAAACTTTCTCTCATTCATTTCAATCATTGTTTCCACTCGAAACCAAAAATTCAGAGAGTATTTTCTCTCATAATTGATTCTCATTCGAAATCAAGATGGCAGCCCTAAGCATCGAGAGAGATCGAGAAATTGAGAGATTGAATGTAAAAGAAAAGCTGTGTCTCAGAATTCGATTGAGATGCGGTTAAGACTCGAGATGCAAATCGAGAAGCAATGAATTAGGGTTTTAATTGAGATGAAGATGGAGGTGATGGAAACTGGTGATGTTTGAGCTGCAAAATGAAGAGATGGGTCTGATCTGTGAGAGGAGTACCAGTCTAGGGTTTAGTTGGTGAATGTTTTATGAGCTCGTGGTGAAGAATTTGAGATGAATTTCTACATCTCAGAAGATGAAAAACAAATGGGTTTTTGTCTGATTTTCTGGTATTGATGGTGGTGCCCTGGCTGAGGAAAATGAGATGCCTAGGTCAATGCTGTGCTATTATGGTGATGCTGCCATTGTGAGCTACAGTTTAGCATGAGAGCAAGGGAAATGGAGCTGTTGGTACAGGGCATGGTTGAGTTGTTGGTTCTTGGCAATAGGGGATTAGATGAATGATGGGAGCTGGTGGTTAGGCTGAAGGAAAAGACTCAACATGGGTTTGCTGGAAGTTCTCATTGATTTCATTCCTGAGGTGGAGGTTGAGATGGACAGAGCTGGTGGTTAACAGGGAGGTTTGCCAGGGAATTGAACCAGATGGCTTGGGTGTTTAGAATGGTGCTGAGTGTTGCTTGAAGGTTGATGAGGATTACAGGATGGTGGTAATTTGAGCTGAATTTGTTTCTGGCAGAAAGATTGAATTGGAGGAGTGGTGGAGATGCACATGTGAGAATGGAATGGAAGACCCGAGATAGAGTTGCTAATGAATTGAATAGTATTTGTGTGTGTGTTGTGAATTGGAGCATCAGTGCCATGGCCTGGTTTAGAGAAGATTGCGGTGGTTGTCTCGGTGTGTGCTAAGAATGAAGGTGAATTCAACGAGAAGAACATGGAAAATCGCCTAATGGCAGCCGCAGCTTGGTGTGTATTTACATGAGGTTTGCAAATTAGAAGATCTTTGGAATGATGGCAAGGCGGGGCTGGATGGAGCAAAGTTGCAATGAGCATGTGTCTTTGATACTGCCGCAATGAGCATGTGTCTTGATCTTGCAAAGAGCTGTGATCGAGAGTTGTTATGAAATCTTGATGGCAGTGTGAGTTGAGCTGGTGGTAGTGGCTCTGGGATTATTGACAAGGTTGCGTGGTGTGGCAGTGTAGGTGTCCGAGTCGAGCTAAAGAGCAGGGGAAGGCATGAAGTGAAGTCGGCTGTTGCGAGCCTGGAGTGGCGATTACAAGTGGGGAGCGTATTAGAAGTCTGGAGCTGTAGAGTATGAGGCGGTGCTTTTGTGCGATTCTATTGATTGAATGGGTTGTGCGTTATGGTGAAAGAATGGAACTGGGCAGAAAAGAAGCATTGCAGCTTTTAGGCTACCGGCAAGATGATGGTAAGGTTTATCTTTGTGGTGTTAACTAAATTGCAGTTGAACCGAGTTGCAAGCAAATGGAGCTTATCTTTGAATGGAGTATCATAGGAATGAGGAATTGGATTGCAGTGAATTGGAGGCAATGATGAGTATGAAACTGCAGATTGAGTTGATTTTGAGCCGCAAGGTGACATGGTAGTGAAATTGGGAGTATCAATCGGTTCGGCTTGATATAGCTAAGTGCGAGCCAAGATGGTCGGAAGGGAAGCACCGAAGCACAATCATGGTGCAAAGACACGCTTCCGGCTGTGCAAGACTGCAAATGGCCTAGGCCAAGGTGACACAGACCTGACCTCATCTGACCCCAGCTGACTCCCCTGACTCAATGACCTGAACTGGGCCTGACCCGATCCTGACTCGGTCTGATCCGACCCGTTGACTCGCCGTTCTGACCCGTTGACTCGCCGTTCTGACCCGTTGACCCGGTGGCCGGTTTGACTTTGCTGGTCACCTGAAATATTTTCCGGCGGGATTCCGGCCATAATCCCAGTTTTCCGGCGAGCGTTTTTGGGACAAAATTTCTACACGGGTTTCTCTCCATGGTGGGCCGGGTGAATTTCCAACTAATGGACTTTGAAGACAAAACCTAATTTTGGAAGGAGTGGAGCTATAAAAGAGATGACTTTTACCTAATTGAGGATATCTTTTCTAATTCTTTTTCCTCTACTTGTTATTCTAGGGTTTAGAACCATGATAAAACTTCTCTTTCTTCTTGTGATGAACTCCTTGAATATGAGTACCTAAGTTTATTATTGGTTATGGAATAGTTGGATTTCACATAATATGATTCTTTGATTCAATATATTAGTTTTGTCTCATAATTATCGTTTGCAATTCTGGAAATATTGTTTTATGATTGATTGATTGTTTTGTCAAGTTGCAAATTGGTAGAACTTCTAATCACATCTATTGCTAGTTTAGGGTTTATTATACGCAAAAGTGATATTCCTTGATACAAGTAGCATAATATGATTATAGTTTGTAGTGATATATTCTTATGATCATATGTGAATCGTAACCTTTGTTAAATTGAATTAGTGCGCTTTCCACGTTCAATTGCTTTGATTGGCCCTGATTTCATAGAACTTAATGCATCTAGGGAATTAAACTTGATTAGTGCTTTTACACGTTAGGTTGTTCCTTTAGGTAGAATTCATATTCGCATCTTTTAATGTGTTTGTTGATGACATGAGGAGATTTAAGGGATATTCTTGCGATCAAGGTATTCTAGGGTCTTTGATAAAAGTTGAGATTAAATATCAATTCTAGTTATTGTGGTGAAACCATGTTTGTGAATGAAAACGAAATCCGTACCCAATACTCTCTTATCCTCGATTTTATTTGTTTACTTTTCTTTATTTGTTTTATTTAGTTTATTATAATCACAAAACTACCGGTGTTATTTATAAGGAACCATAACAATTTGACAACCTAGACCTCTCTCGTAGGATCGATCCTTTCTTGCCCTTGCTATATTTATATTTTGAGTAGTAAGAAAGTGTAATTATATTTGTGTCGCTTACGATACGCGATCAAGTCCCTTCAACAACAAAAGAAAATATGTGGGAGAAAATTTGGTATGCATATGCGGTTACCAATTGGTCGCTTTTGTTGTCTAATCATGAAGTCCGTGATTAACATACATTAGATGTTATTGCAGCTTCATTATGAGGTGCCCCATGAGTGAAGCGAGTGGTCATGAAGCGTCTACTGCTCAAATACGCGGGACTTTAGAAGGAAATTGTACAAAAATCATGTAAAACCCTTCCGGAAATGCCGCACAAACTAAGAACTTTCCCAAAAAGTACGAAACGGTAATGGACCAAGAAAACTGGGACAATTACCTTAATCATGTACTAAAATCGCCTATTTTTAAGGTATGGAATACACATTGCTTTTTCTAATTTGTGTTTCGTTCTTATTGTCTATCCCAGCATACTAATGAAATTATTTTTATTTCCTCTACAAGAAACTTTCGGAGAGGGTACAAGAGGCAATATCACAATCCAAGTTCCCACATCGGACGGGACGAGGAGGATACTCGGGATTAAAACTAAAATTAGTAAGTCGTTGTCTTATTTATTATACATCGCACAAGTAAAACCAGCCATATCTTCTGCTTTGTATGTCGTGTTGGGTGTCTCATATATGCGTAAACTTAAAACGGTATAGGATGTGTCCTCTTACACCAACTGTAATTTTGTCACATTAGATGCTTTGGAATAGGTTTTTTGTTTTACACAAGATTAATATCTGCGGGTGTAAATCCTTACTTGTTTCTGGTAACTACTAGGTCCAAAGCGGAAAAGTTGCCGAAGAAGATCTTGAAGACCGGTGCTTCATGTGGGAAAGAGCACGCGAAAACAAAGACGGAATTGTTCCACGAGTTTGTCGGGCGTAAGACATCCAAGTTGTGAGAAAACAGAAACTTTACAAATCCTCATGTTTTTAACCAAAATAAGTGCAAAGTAATTGCGCAAGGTTTAAATCAGAATTTAACACATTATTTGAACAGAAGAGAAGCGGAAGATGATTCGAGAGGGAACTCTAACGGTTGGTCATAACGAGGATGCCCTAACAGGTTGCGATCGGCCCGGATAAGGGTGGACGTGTCAAGGGGCTGGCTTTGGAGTGACGGCAACCCTTTACTTTCCAAATGCTAGAAAACCAAGACACTCTAAAGAGAACGATGAATCGCGTGAAAAGTCGAAAGCTAAGGAGAAAGAATTAGAGTCTACTAAAAATGCGTATCAAAGATTAACAGATAACTTGTTATCTCAAGGAGTCGACATTGCG
Source organism: Papaver armeniacum (assembly GCA_023531295.1). Taxonomy (NCBI): domain Eukaryota; kingdom Viridiplantae; phylum Streptophyta; class Magnoliopsida; order Ranunculales; family Papaveraceae; genus Papaver; species Papaver armeniacum. The sequence continues at coordinate 142,870 of JAJJWW010004937.1, forward strand.
AAAATTGTGGGCAACGGTAGATAGCAAGTCCGGAGGAGAGGTAAGTGAACCGAGTTTTGATTAGACTATGTAATTTTTTTAAAAATTGCGCAGACAAAGATTCGATTTTTTCAAACAATGTGATCAACTACATCCACAGGATGCGGGACCTAGCAACGCTCCAATCGATCTAAGAATAACTTAGGTCCGTAATCGATTCTGAAATATCCAAAAACATGGGAAATCCGCTCCGTTAAGTCATCTGAAAGCACCAAAGGGTCCGCAAAGAGGGACTCTCCTTGTACTAAAATGCCGACCGTTTCTACCGAATCCCCGCCGTCTTTAGTATCAAAAAGAAGTCTTCGTATCCTCCATCCATCTGGGAATCTCGAACGTGCCATCCGAAAAAGTTACCATTGATGTATGGTTTTCCAACGCGTTTAAATTTTCAATCTTCCATTTACTATCTCTCACGCGCCTTGTGTTTGGGCAGGCATAGGATGCAAACTTTGGTTCGGAGAAAAGGACAACATAGTTGCCATTGGTAGAGCTTACTCTTCAAAGAAGGTATCTTATAAAATGAAGTCAGGAATGACGGGTGAGGTTACATGCTATAGCGTCATGGTTAGTGAAGTGCTAAATGAAACCATCAAATTACCCTTTGGCACATCTTCGGGATAAAAACTTTAAAAGATGTTGGTGATGCCGAAATTAGTTGGCCATCAAATCAAACCATCTTGGATCAAAAGGTTGGTTGCTATGCTTGTTTGCTTTATTAACTTATTGGATATGTTTTTACACAAACCAGTTATATATATATATCTTGTTTGATTTAAGAGACGAATATGTTATCAGCTATATGAATCACGGATGTTAGTGTATATTTTAGAGAACCTTATAGAACGAGATATGTGGTTAGCTATTTGATTGTGAGTCAGTTGTGCATTTTGCTTAAATGGTTTCACCGCAAAAAGAAGGTACAACTTTCATTTCAATTTTCTGATGCAGGTAAGTCAACCAAAACATTCTGAGGCTGTGAAATCACCGGATCTACTCAACGAAAGCCAATCTCGTATCGCAGTATCTGAAAAAGTTCTGAAGGTATGTGTTTTAAACCAGTTACATGATTGTTGATGGTGGATTTTCGTTCAAGGTTGAGTTTGTAAAAAACCAGAAAAATCATGCGCTGACATCTTGTAAAAGATAAAGCCATTTATAAGTGTTGGATACTCCCTCACTTAATTCAAACCTTGTATTTCCGTACTCATTATCGGTGTGGCATGATGATCGAGTGTTACTCTTATAGAGTAACACGAACCTCCAAGCACTATAATGAATCATTATCAAGTGTGGCATGAGACCGAGTGTTACTCATACAGAGTAACACGAACCTCCAAGCACTATAATGAAACCATGTACGAAATACCCGTACAGCCGATTCTCTGTGTTATACTAGCCCGAGCCCTCTCGGTGTGTTATACTAGCCCGATTGAGCCCCTCTCGGTGTGTTATACTAGCCCGATTGAGCCCTCTCTCGGTGTGTTATACTAGCCCGATTGAGCATCCGGACTTGATCAGATCGGTCTCCGGATATGATTCGATCGCAGTCATCCAACTCCACAAGCATGATTGGATGACCACAGATCAATTCCATCACCCTAAGCATGGTATGGAATACCCACGGCCTTAGCTTGCCGGATATGATTCGATCGCGGTCATCCAACTCCACAAGCATGATTGGATGACCACGATCAATTCCATCACCCCAAGCGGTATGGAATACACACGGCCGACCCCGCATGGTCGACCATTGGCCTTTGCTTGCCAAGAAACCGTCCATACCAAGCATTATGGGCGGAAAACCCTAAATTAGGGTTTGCGGCATATTACATGTGCCGCAAAACGGTCTCAACCATCTATCTTCGCAGGTATAGATGGAGGTGTAGATGTAGACTCAAAGGGCCCGGAGCATGTCGACACAATCACCATGTGACCGCCTACACACTTGACCAATCGGTCAAAACCAACCATGGTTGGTTACAACACATTCGTCCGCCTGAAATAGCATGGTCGCGCGGCTTTGAAAGCCAAAATTAGGGTTCAAGCCATCACGCGCGTCCATCTTCTCCGGCACGAATGGAGGGTCACAGATTAGATTAAGCAGGTCCGGTCATACTGGCATGACCACCGTGGGCCCATCTACCTCTTCATGCGGTCGGCCAAGGCATATCACGCCTGGCCAATCCAAAACGCCCGCTCAAACATGCGTGGATACACTTCCCAAGTTGCAAATCGATCTCGACCACTCAACTTCACCGGACGATTTGGGTGGCTTAGATCACGTTTTCATGGGACGGTGAGACATGGGCGTGAACATCAGCCTACCATCTTCACGCCAAACCAACCCGCCAGGACCGACCAAGCTAGGTCGTCTTGGAAAACGCGCTGCGAAAAAGAGTATGGCGCGCGGCTTCTTGCGGTATCAAACTCTTATCGCAAAATCAATCTCGACCACTCCTCTTTGACGGTCAAATTGAGTGGCCCTAGATCGCGCTTTCATGAGGGAACGGAATACATGCACCTACACCATCATGCCGTCAACACGCATGTATGGTCGGTCCTCTCCAAAATCCTTCCCATGCTTAGTTTCGACCAAGCGGAGAGTGATGCTTGCGCACCTCTTCAAAAACCCTAATATTCATTAACGGCCGCAGATGAGTGTCTCAAGGCTCATCTCATCCGTCCAACTTCACCAGCTTGGTTATACAACCCTGGTCAGGAGTCAATTGGTCGAAGGCGTCATTACCCATCACCTTACCACACCACAATGCAGTACCTGCATGAAATACACACGATACTTCACAAGTATCGACTTTCAATAACGCAGATTATTCAATTCAGCATTACATGCTATCTTTCGTGGATCCACGATCCACATTCCAGTACATCAATCATGTCACAAACCGGGGGATACATACGGGGTATTGGTCTCAAGGCGGTTTACGGCGTGCAGCGTGCAACGCGCCATCACAAGAACGTGTTAGGAATTCATGTGTAGGATCATAATATCGCAATGTACAAGGCTCGCGAGATTAATAAACGACGGTGTCGCGAGGGAGTCGCAGGGAGCTACAATAAACGACGCGATGAATAACGACACCCAAAACAATTGAAAGACACAAAACCTGGCGAGAGTTAAGAAGTGTCGCGAGAGTGAATGTTTGTGCACCTGCGACACTTCGCGAGACATTCCCGAAAATAAAGGGTAGTTTAGCTGTCATCCACTATGTATTACCCTATATAAAGGGAGCTAAATGAGTCTGTAAGGAGAGATCTTTTTGGGATTGTTAGGCAAGTCATTAGGAGAGAGAAAGTTTAAGAGTGTTTTAACTTCTAAGTGTAATTCTATTTTCCTGTGTAAACACTTCATGAATTCAATCAATAAATGTTCTTGATCTTACATCTTCCAATGGGTTAATTAATCAAAATCGAGTAAGGGGTGTAGTGTAGGAAATCCTGCTACTACATATGCGCTAGAAACAGGGACTGTGCAGAGATTGACGTAGAAATTGGAAGGAATTTGGATTAACAGAGAAAAGATTTGGAGAAGATCCTCAAGAATTCATTGAAAAAGAAAAATGGCTAGAAGAAGAAATGTACAAGGGCAATCAACGGTTGTAAGAAGAAGTGGGAGACTTCTTTGGAGAAAGGAGGAATGAAACAGGAGAATCATCAAGGATGAATAGGAGAAATGATGGAGAAGATCAAAATCAGCCACCGAACTCCCCGGTAGCAAACGCGGGCCGAGGATTATGATAGAGTAAGTGTACATACTTGGAGATCCGATTCGAAGACGAGAGAGAAGAGGAGCAGCTTGGTGAACAATGGACAAGGAGAGCAAGGAATGAACGGAGAAAACGAAGAAATCGCGACATTAGAAAGATTGAGACAAACAATACACGAAGAGAGACGGCTAGAGGCGGAGGAACGAGCAAACTTGACAAGACAGAATCATGAATTGAGGATGGAAAATATGAGGTTGCAAAATAGGAGATCTAGAAGTAGCGTGAGATCAAGTTCAAGATCGAATGGAGAAGAAAGAAGGAGAGTTTTACCAACGAAAAGCACCGATGAAGAAACACAAAATCCGAATATAGAGCATGGCGAGAGAAGAGGAGAAATAGAAGATCGTTATATTCCTCGGCCCAGAAAATCTTCAAAATGAGCGGAATAGGGAAAATCAAGGAAACATGCAACTCCAAGAACCGAATGACCCAGTGCTTGAAGGGAGAATAATCTTGCACGGGAGAGAAGAAGCGAGAAGAAACCGAGAGATCGAGGATGACATTGAGAGACACTACATTGAACAGGCGCGGCTAGCTCGCGAGAGAGAAAGGCTAAGAGAAGAAATGGAAAATCAAGAGATGGAGGAGGCAATCCGGCAAAATAACCATGATAACCGCGAAAGAAGAAGGGAACAAAATCGTACTAATAGAAATATTAATGAAGAATATGAGAGGGCGCAGTGAGAGCCGAGAGAGACAGCCAAGAAGAGAGAACAACCGATATAATGGCGTGCGAATTGAAGAAAGAAACGAAGAAGAGCGTCGCAGGGGAAAGGAGAGAAGAAAATAACGAGCAAGAAGGTCAAAACAGGCACGAGCGAAGAAGGAGAGAAGCGAGCTAAAAAGACCGGTAGAGTCAAATTCGAGGCAAATGAACAAATCTTAAGAGAACTGGCTGAAATGAGAGGATTCTTTGAACAATAGAAGGAAGGAGGAAGGAAACAATTGGACGAAGCCATCGCAGAAGCTGCGAAGAACCCCTTCACGCTAGAAGTACGAGATGGGAGGAATACCCCTAAGTGCAATCTCTGCATTAACAAACATCTTCGATGGAACAACACGTGCGGTGACAAACATATCAAGGCCTATATGAGGTGTATGTTGCAATGGGAAAATCATGATGCTATACTTGTGTAAATATTTCGCGTCAAGCCTAATTGGAGAAGCACTAAAATGGTTTGAGGGTCTACCAAGGAACACAATCACATCATTTAATCATTTACAAGCCACATTCCTAGGAGCATACATAAGTAACAACTCTTCACGACCAGGTATTGAAGATGTATTCGGGTTGAAACAAAGGGTTGGCGAGAGCTTAAGGCGATTGACAATAAGATGGAGAACCATGTGTAGCGAAATGGCGGGAAGGGTTGAGGAAAGATATCTCATCCTCTCATTTGTGAATGCTCTCTTCGCGACTAACTTGTTATACATTCAAATTTTTAGAGTCAAAAATACAATCACGATGGCGAATCTGCGAGAGTTACGGGAAGAATATATCGCCTTAGAAGAAAGAGAATGAAATGAATTCTTATCCGTCGCGAACACAAATTCGAATCTTTGCGAACGCAAGTTTGTTACCTCAATTCATAAATACTGATGGCGAGCACTTCGCAAGGACAAGCAAAGCGAGGGAAGGGCTGATCAGGACAGCGGAAGATAGTAGCTATGGGAAGTCATGACCAGGAGGAGTTTGAACAAGAAAGGAACTATTACAACCGTAACAGCAATAATAAGATTCAAAGACTAGATCATGTGCAAGAAACTTACGGTGGATTTAAAGCAATATAACCATGGAGGGCAGAGAAGTCGCGAGAATAATATGGGAACCAATTAAGATGCCTCCATTGAATGCTAGTGTGGAAAAGATCTGGGAAGCTATACTTGTGATGGAAAATGTACCAGCACCTTGGAACGTGGGAATGGAACCACCGCCAGGCGATAGAAGTCATGAATTTTGTTCTTATCATCGCTTCCATGGACATCAAACAAACGACTGCAGAAACGTAAAGAGAATTATTCTCAGGATGATTGATCAAGGGAAGCTGAATCACTTTCTAAAAGGAGAAGAAAAAGGCCGGACATTACCACCACCACGAAATGCACAATAAAGTGTCGGCGAAAGGAAAGGAAACATTTGTGATAGAAATCGGAACGAAAGCCAAAAATTTGAATTGCAACTCTATCGTTCACTCTTATCGCACAATCGAAGATTTTCATGACAACGTGCTCGGTAGAGTCTTTGCGAGAGATGCGACGATAAAGAAATAATGAGCCTGGCGAGAACGACCTTGATTAGAAAAGTGGCGGTGAAGACTATTTCTTTCTCTGCAGATGAAGTGCCAAAAGGAAGAGAAACACATGATAGCCCGTTGGTTGTAAAATTAGAGATTAACCCGAAACCAGTTGATGGAGAAGATGATGAAGCGAAGCTTGTTGGGCGATCAACCGAATCCTAATCGACACGGAAGTTCGGTAAATATTCTCTTTTACCATACTTACAAGACGATGGGAGGAAAAGATGAGGATTTGATCCCCTCGACATACAAGATATATGGCTTTAATGGCACTGCAAACAAACCAAAGGGAGAGGTTCACATGAGAATACCTCTACAAGGATTATCAAGCGATATCTTATTCTCATGTGGTTGATGTGGAATCTCCATATAATGCGCTGATTGGGAGGCCATGGCTTCATGAAATCTTGGGAGTCGCATCAACATATCATCAATGCATAAAATTCCCACATCCAAATGGCATTGGTATTATACGGGGAGATTGGAAGGAGTCACAGCAATGTCATGAGGTCGATGTAGAAGGCTGCGAAGAAAGGAATGCCAAAAGAAAGGGTTGGAAGCAACATGTGAGAGATGAGCGAGAGAAAGGAAAAACTGATGGTAGATGTTATAGAAGTAAGGACCGAACATACCTCGCGAGGTGAATGCCTAGAAACAGCGAATGTTATGATAATAAAGGAGCGAAGGATATGAGGAACAAAAGGCATAAGAAGTAAATAGTCAACAAAAGCGGGAGGAAAAGTAGCAATTGAAGTAATGATGTGCGAGAATCTTGCGATCAAGGGTAAATGAGAATTCGATTAAGAAAGAGATAAAGACACAACAAATGAAATGGAATTTGGCGAATACTTCGCAAACAAATATTAACAAATAATGAAACATGAATTATTGAATGATTGAATGATTTAACAAAGATGAATGAGTAAATGAATGGGACGAACCTTTATGGCGTACACCTAGTTCGCGAATAACATTTCGTAAGAGGCAAATGTAAGACCTAAAGTGCGTCATATAAGGGGTATCTCTCGACATGGCTCGGGGGAAGGTTACACCGCTCCCGAAGCTTTGAGTCATGGAAATTTGGGGCCCATGAAAGCCTATCCGGAGGAGGTACCTTGGATTCCCAACTATATATGTAGGTTATACTGGTTGGGCGACCGAGGGTCTCTTCTTAGGAGTCGAGTGTATGCTCAAGGCGCCGGGGTACACGGTTGAACGAGTGCCGGGATGGATGAACCTACCCTGGCCATTCTTGGCAAGTCTTGGCATATGTTGCACTCGCCCGAAGAAAACTCCACTTAGGGTGCAGCCTTGTAACCATAAACCCTATAGGTATAAGGGATAAGAGGCTGCGAAAACAACTGGTTGTTGTTAAGACCGGATGGGAGGAGCTAGTCTTGTATGGCCGATGTTTCGCCTCCTTGAAGGGGCAACCGGGAGATGATAAGGGCGATGCTCTCCATTAGGGGGTATCAAAACAGACGCAAATGTCATAAGGCTATGTTTCGCAAGAGAATTTAGGCTCGTCATATTTGTGCAATGATCTGCAGAGGCAATAATACTAACGCGAGGGTAAGGCGAGATCAATGGGTCTTTACATGAAAGTGTACGGACGTCTGCGATTTCGTCGCACGACGGCAATGTCATGGGGCTATGTGTTCGCACGGATATATAGGCCTGTCATATTGTCGCAACTAAAACATCCTGCAGAGGCAAAAATACTTGAAAAAGATAAGGCAAGATCAATGGGTCTTTACATGCAAGTGTAAAGACGTCCTGCGATTTTGTCGCAATAAAAGGTGGCGAGGGAAGACCTCTAATTAGGGAGGTCTAACTCGGAAGACCACACAAAAATGATAAGGCAAGGTCAATGGGCCATTGCATGAAAGTGTAAAGGCGGCTTGCGACCTTGTCGCAACGATATATTTCAATAACAATAAAATAATTATTCAACAACATACATGATGACAACTAAAATCTTCCATCCGAAGATAAATAACGAGAGGCAAGTATGGGAATGGAAAAGATGAAATATTGTTATTCATCTTCGATGAAAGAGTTATACATCAATAATGTTAGCCAATTATATTACAAGGAAGAACTACCAAAAAAGGGGAAGTGAAGATTGAATTCGGGGGAAAATCCAAGAAATACACTATAATAAGAATACGAAATATACGAGATATTACAAGCGAGAAAAAGAAAACAAAAAGGGTTATCTCTTTGGCGATTCTTCTTCTTGATCGATTATTCTCTTCGCGAGAATTTTCTTCTTCGCCGGCCTCGCTATCGAAACGTCCGAGGACAGGCAGATTCTCAGGAACCTTTTCAAGGAGACAGGGATATGAATGCAGAGGGATATTGTGGTCCTTACAAACATACTCCATGCCTCCATTGCGAAAACGAACAGCATCATTGCTAAAGTTCTCCACATTGTCGTTAGAAATTGTTTCTTCAACACTGGAATATCTATTCTCGCGAAGGAGAGATTCTTTGCGAGCTGTTCTTTTCGGTTTCGAGTTCTTCAATTCTCATTTGGAAAATTCCCGCGAGTTGTTCTTTTTCGATTCAAGCTCTCTAATTCTAACCTGAAGCCTTTTCTCAGAGTTCTGCAAATAAGAAACAACAAGTTAACAATTTACAAGCAATACTACGAAATAAGAAGCAATAAGGTATAATAAGCAACCTTCTAAATCGGATATCATATCTTTAACCAAGGAAGTATGCTCGGCGTGAAGACTAACATCAACACCTAGGTTATTTACGGCATTATCTAAAATTTTCGCAGCCCGGGCGAATTCGTCATCACTTGTTTATAACAAGGAGAGAACGAATTTGATCTTCTCGCTCACTAAGCAAGGAATTCGGCGAAGCAATTCATCTCGCTCAATTTGTAATTCAAGGAGAGATTTTTGAAATGTTGCTAATGCCTGTGCACCATTATTAGCAATGCGATCTTTATCATCTATATGGTCACTAATTTTCTTCCTCAAAATTTTGGTTTCTTTATGGGACTCGAGAAACATTCGTTTAAATTGGTTGGCAGCACTTAAACCAGATCTATGCTCAATTTCTAAAAGACGATATTTGGTCCTAAGTTCATTTAATGAAAGAGAGTTAATTTTGTTCGATGAACTACTCAAAGAGTTGTTGAGGTGAGCGAGAAGAAGATTATTATCCATAGGATCAGGAAATGTATGGAGAAGAATAGCCTCATCGGAGAGATTATATACATCTGCGAAAGTAATAAGTTAGGTAGCAATATGCGACCGATAAAATAAAAATAGTAAAAGGAGGTAAAATTTTATACCATAAAGTTGCTGATTGGCGTTTTGAAGAGTGGACACCTTATCCTTTTGGGAGTCAAGTTCGGTGTTTAACTTTTGAATTCTCTCGTCTTTATCGCGAGATGATGCAACTTCGGTCTCTAATTCTTGAATCTTCTTGCTCAATTGCAAATTCTTCTTTTCAAGATTGTTGCGTCTTCTCTCAAGGTCTGAGGCAACTACAAAGGAAGTTCTTCCAACCTATAAAAGAAGATAGAAAAATCATTAAAACATATATATATACTTAAACAATTTAAAGTTAACAGGAAGTATGATTGCACACATACCAAAGACCCAAGTGCATTCAAAAGGTCGGGAGACACAACTTCTAGAGACTCCATTGAATGAATTATTGCCTTCCAGTAAAGCAGCATTACACACGTTTGCGAGAGCTCCACAAAGGGATGCTAGGGGAGCATCTCCCATTCCTTGGAAAGAATCTGAGAAGATGCTGGATAGTTGGTCCATAGAAGAATTGGTCGATTGAATCTTATTTCGAAAAGATGGGTTTGTATTATAGTTATTATCATCGGGAAGATTCGAACTTGAGTTAAGGCGAGAAGAAGATTGGACCTTTCGCTTCTTAGATAATGGAGCGGAAGATTTATCTTTGCGAGCTAGACGTTTTACCCTTACTTTTAACCTTCGCAGCAATAGTTTCTTCAACTCCAACCTTCGCATACGCGTAAAGATAAGAAACAGAGGCAACAATATTATTTTAAATAAGAAGAAAGGAAGTGTTTCTTACTTCACCGTAAGCGATCGAAGCAATGTCGAGTATCCTCCGATGCGGATTATTTTTGTAGCTTCTTCTCAATTTGTTATCCGAAAAAAAGATTTCACAAACTCAAGCAATTATAGAAAGAAAGTTGCGAAAGCAAAATTTGAAATCGAAAACATACCTCTTTCTTCTTCTCGGGCCATTTGAATTCCCAAGGATGATATCCTGCGAGATTCGCGGGAAGAACGTCGGACCCGCGATATAAGGACCATTTAAAATCAAGGGTACAACCCACCATTTCTCATCTTTGGAGTGGCGAGGAGTAGTGTTATTGCCGGGTGCCAATCAATATCCTGCATGAGCAATTTATCCTCGGGGACATTATCCTTCTTTTTCAAGCGAACGCCCCAAAGCGAGATTTCGTATTAATCATCGTATCACTTGAATAGTTTTCAAAAAAGTTTCTACGGTGTATTTCTCAAAGATCTATTTCCAAGTCTGCGAACTCGGGGTTTCTAACAGTATCAGGGTATAAAGATCCTTTGCCAGCACCACGATTCGCGAACTCAAGCATCAGGCGAATGCAATCGCCACATAATTGATAAACAGCCCGAGAGAATTTTTCATGGGACAAGATTTCATAAAATAAAGGCATCTCGGGATTGTATAAGGGAATGGGAAATCCCGCGAGAAGTCGACCTAAGCGAGACTATAATTTTTTGATCATCACATTGATGATCAGAAAATAGCCTTGCAGAAAGAATTGATGAAGGTTCTTGATCAGGAATGGTTGATAGAGTGAAACCCTTCTCGAGCAACTTCTGTTGAACTTCATTGAAAGAAGCTTTGTATGCACGACTAATGGCAGCCATTATCAGTATGGGAATGGATGGGAGGTTGAAGGTTAAAAACAGCGCTAGAAAGGACGAAGAAAAGATTTGCAGTAGCAGGAGCGCAAATTGCGGAAGGAGAGAATCAAAGAAAAGTTGCAGAGACAAACTAAAAGATGAAAAGGAGGGGAAAAGAAACTATATATAGGGAAAAAAGAGCCTCGAGAAAAACGAGGTCATTTAATGCGAAGAGACATGAACGGTCAAGAAAAAGTGGTTGAAAGAGACGTGTCAAGAGAAGACATTAATAATCAAAATCCGTGTAAAAGTACAAAACTGAAGATTCTAAAGATAAGCAGTCGCGGCAACAATATTGTAAAAATCTTAAGATATTCTTCCCCTCGCAGGAGAAATATGAGAAGAGATAGGAGATGATACTTCTTATATATCTCAAAGAAGCTTCGGAACTTTGCAAAAGAATAGAGGCAAGTACGTACTTTTCAAGGAAAGTATTCTTTTGCTCGTTCCTTCATCAACAAAAAATACAAGATCGTTACCACAATGGATTTTTCCTTAAAGATCGCTTGTTAAGCAATATTCAAGGAAAAAGAGGCAAGATGTAGGATCATAATATCGCAATGTACAAGGCTCGCGAGATTAATAAACGACGGTGTCGCGAGGGAGTCGCAGGGAGCTACAATAAACGACGCGATGAATAACGACACCCAAAACAATTGAAAGACACAAAACCTGGCGAGAGTTAAGAAGTGTCGCGAGAGTGAATGTTTGTGCACCTGCGACACTTCGCGAGACATTCCCGAAAATAAAGGGTAGTTTAGCTGTCATCCACTATGTATTACCCTATATAAAGGGAGCTAAATGAGTCCGTAAGGAGAGATCTTTTGGGATTGTTAGGCAAGTCATTAGAGAGAGAAAGTTTAAGAGTGTTTTAACTTCTAAGTGTAATTCTATTTTCTGTGTAAACACTTCATGAATTCAATCAATAAATGTTCTTGATCTTACATCTTCCAATGGGTTAATTAATCAAAATCGAGTAAGGGGTGTAGTGTGGGAAATCCTGCTACTACATCATGGGCGGTTAGAGATGAACAGGAGAAGTGGGCAAGACTGGTCGTGTATCACCGACACACAACTCCACTACTCCATCATTCCACTACCTCCACTTCCCACGAGAAACGTGAATGAGGCTCAATGACTTGTATAAATAGGTTCTCCGCCCTATTTCAAACAAGGAATAACGGAGAACAACACAAGTTCAGACGACAGAAACCAAGTGTTAATACAAAAACCGTATTCAAACACTCAGAGTCTGCTTGCATCAACCGTAAGCTTGCTCATCTTTCTGTTACAAGTCATAAGCAAGCCAACACCTTCACAATCTCAACACCTTCTTCGCTTCCCTCCCTAAGATCAACCCCATCTCCTTCACTTTGTGACCGAAACAAGTCCTGGGAACGGCCATTTCTTGGTTTAGGCCGGACTTGCCATGATTGATCTCTCGAATCTACAAGCACTTACCGCAAAGTGCATTTGTTGAAGGTTTAGATTCATTCCTCATCCACACCCCAAATTACCAAATTCCGCAGGAGTAGTTTTCACCCATCAACAATTGGCGACCACAAAGTGGGAGATTAATCTCTCGGTCGTAAAATCAATTTCTTTGAAATCCGATTCAATTTCATCAATTTCAAAAAGGGTAGATCTTAGAACCAATTCAATCAAGAATTCATTCCAAGATGGTGGAACCGAGGTCCGGATCAGCAATCAACTCGATGGAGCCGCATGGATGACACTTCCGGTGTTGATGTACCCGCGGTGGAGCTACAGCGGTCAATACATCTCGTGGAGTTGTCACTTCTATCACCAACACTAGCGGAGTAGGAGACATCCCAAGAGGGTGTAACACCTCCCATCACTGAGCGAGCAGCCGCAAATCCCGACAACTCCTCAAGCGTAACGCCTCCGGTAGTCACCGAGCAACAACTTTCACTCCTGCATCAGGACGAGGAGCCGGAGGGACGGGAGGTGGACCACCATCCATTACTATTTCAGACTTGATGGAGAAGCAGGAAGTTCTTGCTAAGACTCAAGCGGATATGGCCGCAACTCAGAAAGAGGTATTTCAGCCGCGCGGACCTACGTGGACCTGATAAAATGAGCGACATCAAGATATGAACGGTCTGTCATGGAGATTCCTACACTGGGACCGATCCTCACAACGATCCTCCCCGAGGTCAACAGATTTACTACGAACCGAGAGACCGGTGGATTAGGAAGCGGCATCTCTAGTGGAAAGCTTGTGTGAACTCTTGCGCCTCTCAAAGAATCAACGTGCGAGAGATGTTTCGTAATTAATAAAATAGCTCGGACGTACACCGACTCCTTCACGTCCGAAGTCTTAAGCGCATCGAAAAACACCGTAAATAATGTTACATTTACGAAGACGACATGATGGCAGAAAAAGATCACGACCGGCCCTACATGTTACCGCACACATCAAGGGTTCGAGTTCAGGAGGGCCCTCGTCGACAGGAGCATCTTCCAATGTGATTTCTCTCAAGACTCTCGGGACGGCCAAGGTTAGCCCATGCAAGATTGTGCGTCATCCCACCACAATGACGGACTTCGAAGGAAACCAGACCAAAGACATACGGTGAAGCTTCAACCCATACTCACACCAAAAAGGGGACGCACTTTCGAAGCAAGACGTGATTAGAAGGGGAAGACAATATAAGGGCGTTTTGTTAGCAATTAGCGTGAGAGACCGACACCCGTCTCTCCGCCCAATGGAATGCTCCAAAAGCGATTCTCCTCTACCGAACATCGACATGTTAGTAGATGCAACCAGCGGACACGGCATGTTCTCCTCCATGGATGGATGTAGCGGCTACAACCGGATAAGGATGTACAAGTGTGACGCAAGGGCATATATCTCACCAACAGGCGATACAACCTTCACCTTACGTAAGCGGTTCCCACGAAGCAGCAAGGGGAAAACCACCGAGATACAATATCTGCGTGTCCGCCAACTCCAACTCCAGTGCCACATGTACGACTCCGCAATGATGCAACGGCGTTCGAGATATTCCATACCAGGCTCGACAAAAACCACTACGAACAAACCATGTAAACCACGCTTGGGGATCGAGGCTCGGCATGAAGTTCCTTCACCGTCGATCAAGGATTCCTTCAACACGAGAAAGATGGTCTGTCAAGAATCATGGAATTCGCAAGGGTAAATCGAATCGTCGAGGAAGCCACTTCAACTCTCCCTCGCAGAAGGCTGCTTCAATAGTCTATTCAAGAGGCGCCTCAATGCTCTCTCGGGACCCCTGTTCACTCGAATCCCGCTTCAACACTCTCTCCAGGATCTACCTCAATATTCGCACCGTAAACCACTTTAACATCCTCTCGAGTCGTTTCAACACCGAAGCTACATCAATAACTGCACTCTAAGTTATCTTTGATGTACTCATTGCTTAAACGTACGTCTCATCCATCCTTCATGAGGACCCGACGGAGCATGAAAAACCCCGAAGTCGATAGGAGGAAGGTTATCCGTGGAACGGATGTTTTCATATAGTTGAAAGGGCGCGGTGAACAATTCATCATCGATGTTCGGCATATCTTTGAAGCTGTCAACACTTCGACTTGGCACCAAATTATCTCCGGAAGACATCTCAACAGGATTCTTTCTACCGCAATGAAATAAAAGACAGGAGCTAGAACTTGTATGAAAACATATGAGAAGTGTCGCCACACACGGCAAGACACAACTCACACAATGGCAGATCCAAACATCATTCAAGTCCTGGGTATTGATCAAGCTTCAGTATAACTCAAGTTTTCAAGTCCGGTATTGATTTCAAGTCCGGTACAAGTTTAGATCTGGTATTGATTTCAAGTCCAGTACAATTTTTAAGTACGGTACAAGCCTCAAGTCCGGTATTGCTCAAGTCAAAAGGCTGGTATTGCTCAAGTCGCAAAGGCTGGTGTTAATCACGACATAAGGTTGGTATAATAGGCGCACACAAAGCGAGGCCGGTTTCAGTCGAAGCACATGGCTGACGTTTGAAGCATGTACACAGTATACCCACTTTCAACCGAAGCAGACACAACAAGCCCACGTTCGATCAAGAAGGCGCAACGATCGATCGATTAGGCACATCCCCACGATTGAACGAAGCGGCGCAATAGCCCCTCGACCAGCAACGATCATAGCAAGGTCGATCGAAGCGAGCAAGACCGACATCATGCTAGGGGAACACTTTTCGGACGCGTCTCTTTGAACGTGACATGCTCGAAGGACGAGGACGACCCGTCTCTCCTGGTAACATCTAACATTGTCTCATAAGTTTTATCTTTAACTGTCACCATCTCATGCCTACCACACAATAGTGTAACCATTGTGTGCTAGGCGAGGACTTAATGTTGATGGTGGATTTTCGTTCAAGGTTGAGTTTGTAAAAACCGAGAAAAATCATGCGCCGACATCTTCTAAAAGATAAAGCCATTTATAAGTGTTGATACTCCCTCACTTAATTGACCTTGTATTTCTGTACTCATTATCGGTGTGGCATGATGGTGAGTGTTACTCTTATAGAGTAACACGAACCTCCAAGCACTATAATGAATCATTATCCAGTGTGGCATGAGACCGAGTGTTACTCATACAGTAACACGAACCTCCAAGCACTATAATGAAACCATGTACGAAATACCCGTATGTGCCGATTCTCGGTGTGTTATACTAGCCCGAGCCCTCTCGGTGTGTTATACTAGCCCGATTGAGCCCCTCTCGGTGTGTTATACTAGCCCGATTGAGCCCCTCTCGGTGTGTTATACTAGCCCGATTGAGCATCCGGACTTGACCGTATCGGTCTCCGGATATGATTCGATCGTGATCATCCAACTCCACAAGCATGATTGGATGACCACAGATCAATTCCATCACCCTAAGCATGGTATGGAATACCCACGGCCTTAGCTTGCCAGATATGATCTGATCGCAGTCATCCAACTCCACAAGCATGATTGGATGACCACAGATCAATTCCATCACCCCCAAGCAGGTATGGAATACACACGGCCGACCCCGCATGGTCGACCATTGGCCTTTGCTTGCCAAGAAACCGTCCATACCAAGCATTATGGGCGGAAAACCCTAAATTAGGGTTTGCGGCATATTACATGTGCCGCAAAACGGTCTCAACCATCTATCTTCGCAGGTATAAATGGAGGGTGTAGATGCAGACTCAAAGGGCCCGGAGCATGTCGACACAATCACCATGTGACCGCCTACACACTTGACCAATCGGTCAAAACCAACCATGGTTGGTTACAACACATTCGTCCGCCTGAAATAGCATGGTCGCGCGGCTTTGAAAGCCAAAATTAGGGTTCAAGCCATCACGCGCGTCCATCTTCTCCGGCACGAATGGAGGGTCACAGAGATTAGATTAAGCAGTCCCGGTCATACCAAAGCATGACCACCGTGGGCCCATCTACCTCTTCATGCGGTCGGCCAAGGCATATCACGCCTGGCCAATCCAAAACGCCCGCTCAAACATGCGTGGATACACTTCCCAAGTTGCAAATCGATCTCGACCACTCAACTTCACCGGACGAATTGGGTGGCTTAGATCACGTTTTCATGGGACGGTGAGACATGGGCGTGAACATCAGCCTACCATCTTCACGCCAAACCAACCGACCAGGACCGACCAAGCTAGGTCGTCTTGGAAACGCGCCGGAAAAGAGTATGGCGCGCGGCTTCTTGCGGTATCAAACTCTTATCGCAAAATCAATCTCGACCAATCCTCTTTGACTGGTCAAATTGAGTGGCCCAGATCGCGCTTTCATGAGGGAACGGAATACGAGCACCTACACCATCATGCCGTCAACACGCATGTATGGTCGGTCCTCTCCAAAATCCTTCCCATGCTTGGTTTCGACCAAGTCGAGAGTGATGCTTGCGCACCTCTTCAAAAACCCTAATATTCATTAACGATCGCATGAGATGAGTGTCTCAAGGCTCATCTCATCCGTCCAACTTCACCTGACTTGGTTATACAACCCCGGTCGGGGAGTCAATTGGTCGAAGGCGTCATTACCCATCACCTTACCACACCACAATGCAGTACTCGCATGAAATACACACGATACTTCACAAGTATCGACTTTCCCGAATAACGTGATTATTCAATTCAACATTACATGCTATCTTTCGTGGATCCACGATCCACATTCCGGACATCAATCATGTCACTGGCGGGGGATACATCTTTGGGGGTATTGGTATGGCGGTTTCTGCGTGCGGCGTGCAACGCGCCATCACAAGAACGTGTTAGGAAGTCATGGGCGGTTAGAGATGAACGGGGAGGAGTGGGCAAGACTGGTCGTGTATCACCGACACACAACTCCACTACTCCATCATTCCACTACCCGCACTTCCCACGAGAAACGTGAATGAGGCTCAATGACTTGTATAAATAGGTTCTCCGCCCCTATTTCAAACAAGGAATAACGGAGAACAACACAAGTTCAGATGACAGAAACCAAGTGTTAATACAAAAACCGTATTCAAACACTCAGAGCCTGCTTGCATCAACCGTAAGCTTGCTCATCTTTCTGTTACAAGTCATAAGCAAGCCAACACCTTCACAATCTCAACACCTTCTTCGCTTCCCTCCCTAAGATCAACCCCATCTCCTTCACTTTGTGACCGAAACAAGTCCTGGGAACGGCCATTTCTTGGTTTAGGCCGGACTTGCACAGATTGATCTCTCGAATCTACAAGCACTCACCGCGCAGATGCATTTGTTGAAGGTTTAGATTCATTCCTCATCCACACCCCAAATTACCAAATTCTGCAGAGTAGTTTTCACCCATCAACAATGATCTTAAGACCATATGAGTCCGAAATATGCCATCAACTACTATATGAATCAAGGATGCTAGGGTGTATTTTGGAGAACCTTGTATATTTGTTACCTATTCATCTGTGTCTTCGCATTCACGGTGGAATTTGGCATATTTGTCACCCGAATATGGAATATTACTCTACTGCTGCAGGTAAGTCAACGAAATTCGGGGAAACATACTCTGATTTGACGTCAAAAGATCCACCTAGTCGGAGCCAATCTGAGATCGCGACAACTAAAGCGGTTTTCTCAGATTCTGTTTTAGTTTTACATGCATTTTAAATCTCAATTTGTTTTGAAGTTTTCGCTTGAAGATGTTCATATGCCATATATTTCCGCAGGGTAGAAGGTGCAACCTTTTTGACGAGTTGTCTAAGGCAAACGTCCTTGCTAGAGGTAGATCTTTTCTGTTAACAGGAAAACAACAAGTACATGAAAAGGATGGGTTGGAGGTTGATTGCCACAAAATCCTGATTGATGAAGTAATAAAACCGAATTTCTATCTACCCGCATTACGATTTTCTCGGTATGGAAACATTAGGGCAAACTCTTGGAAAAGCGATTCCTTTGCCAAAGTTTGGTGTTCGGTTCTGAGCCTGCTAAGAAGGTTAGTTGCTTGGCTTGTTTGATTTGTAAGTCGAATATACATAAACCAGTCTATCAATTATATGAATCACCGATCCAAGTGTAAATTAGAGAACCTAGAAAAATAGAAACATGTGTAACTTTCAAAAGTAACTAATAACTCTTTTAATCTTATGCGAGAACCCTACCGGTAATTCACAACCAAGTACTTCTCTCGGAAGTCTCCTTCACGTAGCAACCCTTCTGATGGATCTAAGAAGCAGTCTCCTAATCTTATGCGAGAACTCTACCAAGAATTCCCAACCAAATCCTTCAATATCTCTAGATAAGTCGTGCACATCTACGGCAGAACCTCTGGCTAAGACATCTAATGGAGTATGTTTTTTTTGATTTTTTTTTTCTTCGTAAATCTATATTGCTAATTCTAGCATCTTCTTTTTATATGATGTTCATATGTCGTATCTCCGCAGAAAGCAAAATACGACTTTTGGAATGGATCTAGGGGAAACGTCATTGCTAGAGGCAGTATTTTACCTACGCTGCCTAACTAGAAAATACATGGAGAAGATCTTCCTAAAAACTGTTATGTTGTCAATATTCAGGAGGTTATAGTTCCATCGTTCGTGTTAACCGAACCAAGTGGTGAGTTTAAGTTATTAGGGAAGCTAAAGATGGTTTTGTGGCATGGCCGAAAGATAATTGTTCCATCTCGATGACAAGGTTAGTTTCTTATCTCTTTTGCTTTGTTAATCAAGTATATAAATAGTTTTACATAAATCGTGTATTCGGTTTGATTAAAGAATAAGTACGAGATAGAAATATATTAACACCTAAATGGAACATGAATGCCGAGTGTAAATTTGAAAATTGATATTTGGTTACGGATTTTATTATGGGCGGCAATGTGAAAATGCCACGGCCTTGATGAAGTTGGCTTTATATATTACATTGTTGGAAAAATGACTTTTGTCTGTCTCTTGTTGAGAATTCACATGATGCATTTAATTCGCTTTGGATTGAGAATATATATATAATACATTTAATCTCTTGCTACAGAAACTCCACAAAGATGGAAAACCTCATAAGCAACCAGAACCAGTTTTAGATTCTGATAAGAAATTGGACATTGACCTAAGAACAACAAGCAGCCTTGCAGAAGATAAACTGAATGAGGAGCACCTAGCAGTCAATCTACATTCGGGGAGTCATGCAGCCTATGACAAGCTTCCAAAGAAGATTAAAAAGGGGCAGAGAAAGTTATATGTACAAAGTGTAGATCAGGCATACCAACTTCCAGATGGGAAACATAGGATGACAAGGTTTGCCGCGTCGAGAATGTCACAACCTGATCAATTGCTTGAAGAGACACCACCATCAAAAAAGTTGAAGAAAAATCGATGATTTTTGGATAAATGCTCTTTAATATTTTCTTTTGCAAACCGTTAGACCAAAGCTCAACATTTTTTTCTTGTGTTATTAAAAATAATATGAATTTGATTTAACCACAATTTATATAAAGTATAAGAAAATTTGGATAGTGCCAGGTGGATGGTTTAGATGCGTCATATCTGAACGGCATAGAGGCGTCACACGCGTATTACACACGCTTCGAGGTTAATTGGCGTGGCTAAACATAACATAAAGACACACTAAACAAATATAAATTGGCGTGGCTAAATATCACATAAAGCCACGCTATATGCCGTGTCTATAGGTTCTCCGATGAACGGCTCCCAACGTTACATGTGGACGGTGACGTTACATCTGAACGGTCAATATTGCATCATCTTAAATTAGATCCAACGATTCCTAATACGTCCACGTGGATCAAGGTAATTGGAAATGGGCGTGGCTAAATATCACATTTAGCCACACTCTATGGGGCGTGTCTATAGGATATCCAATGAACGGCTCACAACGTTACATGTGGATGGTATTCAACGGTTCCTAATACACCACGTGGATGAAGGCAAGTGAAATTGGCGTGGCTATAACATAACATATAACCACGTTAAACCTATATGGCGTGTCTATCGGATAACCAATGGCTACACCAAAAAGCACTTAGCGTGTCTATAGGGAACCAAAGAGCCACGCCATAAAGCAATTTGTGTGTCTATAGTGAACCAAATAGCCACGCCAAAAAGAAATTTGGGTGTCTATAGTGAATCAAATAGCCACGCCAAAAAACAATTGGCGTGTCTAAAGTGAACCAAATAGCCATGCCAAAAAGCAATTTGTGTGTCTATAGTGAATCAAATAGCCACGCCATAAGCAATTAGTGTGTCTATAGGGAACCAAAGAGCCACGCCAAAAAACAATTGACATGTCTAAAGTGAACCAAATAGCCACGCTAAAAAAAATTTGGGTGTCTATAGTGAATCAAATAGCCATGCCAGAAGCACTTAGGGTGTCTATAGGGAACCAAAGAGCCACACCAAAATAATAAATCGTGTGTCTATAGAGTACCAGTACTTAAATTTTTGGGACACTATATAGCAACGCCTATATGGCTCTGGCGTGTCTATTTCATGCAGAAATAGCCACGCAAGGCAAGCGTGACTATAAGCCACCTAAAACCACGCCGTGTTACCTAAAACCACGCAAGCAGAAGTCACACCAAGTCCAAACCAAATTGGCGTGTCAAAACCCCTATGGACACGCCAATTTGGCGTGGCAAAAGGGTCTGTTTGTACTAGTGAATGAATCAATGAATGTTAAATTGAATGATTATTTGTGTGCAAGTTTAATTTAATTCTCATTTTTATTTGATTTTAATTTGGTTTTCATTTGATTCTCATTTGAATTCTAATTTGAGTTTCATTTGATTCTCATTTGAATTCTAATTTGAGTTTCATTTGATTCTCATTTGAGTTTCATTTCAGATTTAGTCGATTGATCAAAGCCAAACATCCAATCTGAATCTATTTTTTTTTATATTAAGATTCTGAATCTATTTTTTTTATATTAAGATTTATATATGTGACTGATTGAAGGCAGTCGTAAATTTTTTACCGTTAAAATCGGTCGTTGATATAAGACTTTCAAAGAACCCCAAAGACACGTCATAGTTGAAAAGGACGCTCGGACACAATGACCCTTTCTTCGACCGACAAAGGAAGTTCAAACCAAGCGATATACCTCGGTAACATCTATCTACTTTATCTTATTGGTTTTTTTTTTTCGCATCTGTCACCATCTAGTGCTTACCCCGCAACAATGTAAATTACGTGCTAAGCGGTGGACTTAATGTTGATGGTGGTTTTTAGTTTAGGCTAAAATTGTAAAAGTCTATCTACGACCCGACATCTAAGTAATAAACCTTGATATGTCTATATTCCGCAAGGAATTTGAAGAATATATCAAAATCTGATGAGTGCCTATGCCGCTCTTCATATTGTATTAAAACTCAAACTCCTAGATGAATTTTTCACTAGTATATATAGAGCCTAATGAGTATCTAAGCTCCTAGTTGCATTATTCACTAATGAAATGAAGCCATTTAAAAGTGTTGAGTGCCTAAGCCTCTTCGCTCATATATGTATTAAGAAATTCAATATATTTATGTATATAAAATTTACTCAGAATGGTGCATGTAGCAACAATCCCAAATATTCTATAAATTTTATCTTGCACCAGCATTATTCACTAATGCATGGCCTGCCTAGTGTTTTTCTATGCTATATTCCCCAGCCGAACTATCAATATTGGCATGACATGACGATTAATGTTCACTCGCAACGGAGTAGCATGAATCTCCCGAAGTGTCAGTATTGAGACCTGGCATGAAAACACTCACATAGGCTACAACACCCTCGACAAAGAGATCGGGCTGCGTTCGCACACCTTTTAATTAAAAGTTGGCATGATCGCACGCGTTTAAATTCCTTAAGGAAAATCTGGACTGTTCACATCAGTCTCAAAAAATTATCACGGCCACACGATTTGGCCGCGCGATTTAACAAACTTAGACTACTCCTAGCAGAACTAGGCAATCACCATAGTGACCACCGGCGGGCCCACTAATGCCCTAGATCGAGTCCTATTCAATTAACTCCCAAGCGCTCTAAACGTCAACTCTAAGATGGGTGCTCGCGCAAGCTCAAACGAGCTAAGACCGTTAAAAAGGGTCTTAAATACATCGTGACCGTCCAACTTTGCCAGCCTTGTTGGACGACTGAGATCTTCCCTGGAACGATCAAAAAGGTGTCGGCGCACTCACCGGCGGACCAACTTCTTTCCTGCTCGATCGAATTTCTCGTAGCAAGTCCATAGGATATCAAATCGCTTGCCCAAACCAGGGAAAACGCGCTATTCTAAAACCCTAAATTCGAGTTGCGGCAGTATATAGCTATCGCAAATTGATCATGACCATCCAACTTAGCTAGCCTAATTGGACGGCTTAGATCACGTTTGCACCATCGAAGAGGTGTCAGTGCGTTCACCGCAGGCCTAATATTATTCCCGACCAGTCGACTTGCCCATGGGAAATCAATAGCACGATGATTCGTTCGATTGAACTAGAGTGAACACGGCTGCATTGAAACCCTAGTTTGTGTTTGCTGCAGCGAGTTACTGTCGCAAATTAATCATGATCGCTCATCTTTGCCGGCCGAAACAGAGGGCTTAGATCTAATTTTAGGCGATCCAGGAGATGTCGGCATGCACGAAAACAACCCGTCTTCATGCATGGCCAATCGACCTGCTTCAATTAGCGCCCAACGCTCACGTTCGATTAGTCGAACTATGGTTGGCCACACGATTTACAAACCCTAATTTGAATCAACGGCGGCAAACATCTGCCGCAGACCATCTCGTCCGTCCAACTTCGCTAGCTTGGTTGGACGGCTTGGATCAAACATTAGCCGATCGATGAGGTATCTCCATGATCACCGACCACCTCTCCTTCACAGGGAGCGATCGACTAAGGAATGGCTTGTCCCTAGAGCTACCAAACGACCACCCAAAGGTGGTCGATCGTATTACCTCCTTTAAGACGCTTATCCGCGACTTATTCAATCAATCTCTAAAACAACGATGCTTCATACACAACGGTTAATTTGAGCTGCTTAAATGCGATGCTTCACATACATCAAATACATACGATATTTTATGTCGGCTTCATAAACAACTTAGTTGTTTAACCTAATAGCACCATATGCTATTCTCGGCGGCAAGTCCCACGACTTGACCCACTCATTCGAGACATCAAACATGTCACAAGCTGGGAAATGCTTACTGGGGTATTGGTCTGGAGGTTTACAGCGTGCGGCGTGCAACGCGTCCATTACGAGAACGTATCAGGAAAGACAGACGGTTATCAGTAATGAGAGTAGTCGGGGAACGTGTGATCAATCATCCCTCATAATGGAGACACGATGATCACTACCTTACGCACAAACCCACTCCTCCACTACTTCACTTCCTCCACTTCCTAAGAGATTGGGGTGTGTTCAATGACTTGTATAAATAGATTTTCAATCTATTTCGAAAGAGACAGAACACAAGTGTTATCAACACAAGTAGCCAGAAACCATTTTCTGATACGCAAGTCATAAACAGCCACACCTTCAACACTCTGATCTCAAACACATTCTCTGCTTCCCTCCCTAAGATCAACCCTTCTCCTTCACCTTGTGACCGAATTGAATCTGGAACGTCCATTTCTTGGTTTAGGCCAGAGTCTTACAGATTGATCTCTCGAACCTAAAAAGCATTCCCGTGTAGTGCATTTTTTTAGGGTTTGAATTTGTTTCTCATCAATACACCCCAAATTACCAAAAACAGCATAATCAGTTTTTACCCTCAAACAAAAGGAAGCAAGTTCGCATGGACCATTGAATGCGAAGAAGCTTTCCAAAAGGTTAAAGAATACCTGGATATGATCCCTATCCTCCAGAATCCCGATCCCGACGAGGTGCTGGAACTCTACATAGCAGCGACCGAAGATACAGTCAGCACAGTATTGGTCAAGAACAACACGAAGGTCGAACAACCAATCTACTATGTCAGCAAGACCCTCAACCAGGCAGAAAGAAACTACACGAAAATTGAACAACTCATCCTGGCACTAGTATGGGAAACCCAAAAGCTGAGAACCTACTTCTTGACTCATTATGTTCGTTTTCCATGCAAAGCGCCGCTAGAAACAGTTCTCAAAAACGGTGGGAAAGTGGGAAGGATAGCAAAATGGAATACTCACCTTGATCAGTTCAACATTATCCACGAGATCCAAACTGCCTAAAAGTCGCAAGTCTTGGCAAATTTTCTAGCAGATTTACCCCTGGACAATGACGAAGAAGTGAAGGATATACCAGAATCAGAAGAGGACGGGAAGAATCCAGTCGATGTCCTTGAACCCTCAAGACAAAGACGATGGGAGGTCTTCGTCGATGGATCAAGGAATAGAAAAGGCGCAGGCATAGGCATCGTAATCACCACCCCAACCGGAGATAGGATTGTGCACGCGCTAAGATTGGAATTCAAGGGGCATACCAACAACATCGTAGAATACGAAGCCGTAGTACATTCCCTTCGTCTAATAGCAGAGATGGGAATAACCGACGTACGCCTAACAAGCGACTCGCAATCGGTCATCGGCAAAATGGGACCGGAATACAATGTCTATGACGAGATCCTCTCGGCGTATATGGCCTTGGTACAGACCTTAGCATCCCAAATACACAACATCAAGTTCCGGCATCTATGTAGAAGAGACCTCAGGCATGCTGATGCTCTGGCATACATATCATCTATGTTAAAGGACGAAAGTGTTAAGGCCATAAGGATAACAAGAGTATATGAGCCCTCGATGTAGGGGAGGATATCGCTGACGATGATGTGGGGGAAGACATCGTCGATGACTTTGTCGAAGATGATATTATATCAAGAGCTAATGAAGACGAAGACTTCAAGAACGAAGAAGATTGGAGAACCGTAGTTCACCTTTTCCTTGAAGAAGGAACGCTGCCTACTTAATGCAAGCGAGTCTCGAAAAATAAAATCAAAGGCGGGAAGATACGATTTCGTGACGGAATTCTCTACAAGAAGTATTTTCTAGGTCCCTTACTGCGGTGCTTATCCAGAGAAGAAGTCCACCGAATCTTGAAGGACATCCACTACGGGGACGTAGGCAACCACAGCGGAATGAGATCACTAGCCGACAAGGCTAAGATGTAAGGATATTACTGGCCACAAATGATTCGAGACGCGGCCAGGATGTCTAGAAGATGCGAAGAATGTCAGCGTTTTGCTAAAAGAATCCATGCTCCGGCAACAAAGCTAAATTCAGTGGATAGCCCCTGACCATTTGCGAAATGGGGAGTGGATATCGTCGGACCCCTGATCGAAGGGTCAGGGAAAAGACGGTTCTTGATCGTAGCCATGGATTACTTTAGCAAGTGGGTGTAAGCCAAAGCTTTAGCTAGAATCCGAGATGCGAGCACGTATTCACATTAATCTTTCGAACATCATTTGCAGGTTTGGCATCCCAGCAGAAATTGTCTCCGACAACGGCAAGCAATTACAAGGAAAGTACATAGACATGCTCTTTGATACCTTCAAGATCAGGAAGAACAAATCAACTCCCATATATCCCCAAAGCAACGGCCAAAGTCGAAGCCACGAATAAGACCCTTGCTCTTATTCTCAAGAAATCATTGGATGAACACAAGTGACGATGGTGCGAACAGTTACATAACGTGCTATGGGCGTACCGAATAACACGCAGATCACTGGCTACGGTGAATCACCGATCTTCCTCACTTACTTGAGCCGAGGCATTCATCCCGACAGAGATCATCATACCAACCACAAAAGACCGAATCATGGGAGAAGAACCTTACAACGGACATGATGTTGGAAAGGCTCGATGATCTAGAAGAAATAAGGGAGACAGCGCTACAAAGGATGGAAAACTACCAACGAAGATTAGCAATAGAATACAATAAGAAAGTTAAACTTAGAAATTTTGTAGAAGGACAGTATGTGCTGAGAACTATACCCCAATACCAACGAGAGAAAAAATGGGGCAAATTAGCACCAACATGGGGAGGACCATTTTTAATACACGACATCGCAGGGAACGGATCCTATTATCTGCGTAACCTCAAAGGAGAAGTCCTCAGCACCCTTGGAATGCAAAATACCTCAAGCCATACTATCCATGAAGCAGCGTATCTCTCGCATCTGCGCGAAGAATACTGAAGAAGAAGACAGACGTACCGCTTGACATGTTTCTATCTCCTCGGACGAGAAGTAGCAAACCTCACCACATCAATCAAACAAGATTTTTGCAACATTTTTATTGGGGAAAGTAATCATATATAATCTCTCGGGACTCCCTATCAGCGTCTATAAGTGTATGACCATGGGGAAGGATTCCAAGAGAAAGAGATACCCAACCAATCAACAAGGCAGCGGTTCAAATGAAATGGATGCATGTGAATATTTCAATAACGCATCACATATCCGGGGACCCTACCTCAACCCCCACCGTTTGGTAACCCTCCGCCCGTGGTTAGCCGGCGGTGTGACAGTCCAAAGTCAATAACGAAGGTACTTACCTTCGTTATTGCCGCCAAACACTTTTTATTACTAATACATTTCTCAATATTTAAAATTACTCGTTAACTAATCAGAATTGCACATACCAAAAGCAAACGATGATCCATTTCATGAAAATTGATTACAAGCTTGGAGAATTGAAACAAGAAACACAGAAGATATACAAAAAATGGCTCGAAGCCAAGTAATCAACAGAGATGAACTTTCTATAACAAACTCAAAAATCTACTTCTCCTTGGAGGACTCAGCAGGATCAGTTGGACTTTTCTTCTGAGACGAAGGTACAGTCCCGCCCGAAGAAGGATCAGAGGTATAGGTGAAAGGTTCGGGCAGAGGACGATGAATGTACTTCTTGACGATGCCATGCTCCTTCAAGAGGGATTGCTGGCAGCGAGCTGGCAGCGAGCCTTATGCGCGATGACGGCAGTCTTGAGCTCAGATTGGGATAATGAAGATTTCAACCGACCCGCTTCCTTGTCTGCCTCCTTCGCTGCTTCGTCCTGAGATCCGGCCAACGCTTCATAGTATTTGGTCTGCCCCTTCTGATACACTAAGGAAGATTTAACCTCTTTAAGCTTTTCATTTGCAAGGCCAAGCTGTCCCTAGAGCTCTGAAAGGAAGGAAACAAATGGTTAAAAGGAAAGAATTACAAAGCCATCCACGTACAAACTAAAGTATACCTTCGACATTAGCCGAAGCTATCTTATATTCATTAACTACAGCGTCCCGAGCATCGTCAAGAAAATCGTATTCATCGGAAATTTTCTTATAATCCAGTTAGAGATTCTTGAGTTCAAATTTACACTCGTCCAACTCTACCTACTTCATGGAATCAGCATGCTGCAGACGATTAACCTCATTAGTCATCTCTTCAATCCCTTTAGTAAGTGTTGATGGTGGATTTTCGTTTAAGGTTAAATTTGTAAAAACCAGAAAAATTATGCGCTGACATCTTGTAAAAGATAAAGCCATTTATAAGTGTTGATACTCCCTCACTTAATTCACCAAGAATGGAGCATGTGGCAACAATCTCATTCTGTGAATACATGAAATTCCTCCAGGTTAGAGCATGTGGCAACAATCCCATCCTGTGAATTTCATATCAGCCTTGTATTTCCAGTACTCATTATCAGTGTGGCATGACGACTGAGTGTTACTCTTACAGAGTAACACGAACCTCCAAGCACTATAATGAAACCATGTACGAAATACCCGTACAGGCTGACTCTCGGTGTGTTATACTAGCCCGATTGAGCCCTCTCGGTGTGTTATACTAGCCCGATTGAGCATCCGGATTGACCGTATCAGTCCGGATATGATCGTAGTCATCCAACTCCACAAGCATGATTGGATGACCCAGATCAATTCCATCACCCCCAAGCAGGTATGGAATATCCACCGCCGAACCAATGCGGAACCCGCACGGTCGGCCATTGGCCTAGCCTGCCAAAAAACGTTCATACCAAGCATTATGGACGGAAAACCCTAAATTAGGGTTTGCGGCATATTACATGTGTCGCAAAGCAGTCTCAACCATCCATCTTCGCAGGTATAGATGGAGGGTGTAGATGTAGATTCAAAGGGCCCAGAGCATGTCAACACGATCACCGTGTGCTCGCATACACACTTGACCAATCGGTCAAGACCAACCATGTTTGGTTGTGACAAAATCGTCGCCCAAACAAGAGATGACGCACGGCTTTGAAACCCAAAATTAGGGTTTTGAGCATCACGAGCGTCCATCTTCTCTGGCACGAATGGACGGTCCGAGATTAGATTAAACAGGTCCGGTCATACCAGCATGACCACCGTGGGCCCCTCTATATCCTCACGTGGTCGGCCAAGGCATACCATGCATGGCTATCCCAAACCGCCCGCCCAAACATGCGTGGTTACACTTCCCAAACCGCAAACCGATCTCGACCACTCAACTTCACCGGATGATTTGAGTGGCTTAGATCACGTTTTCATGG
This sequence comes from Papaver armeniacum, assembly GCA_023531295.1. Lineage (NCBI taxonomy): Eukaryota > Viridiplantae > Streptophyta > Magnoliopsida > Ranunculales > Papaveraceae > Papaver > Papaver armeniacum. The sequence goes on from JAJJWW010004937.1 coordinate 171,935, forward strand.
GATAGTCGGGTATAGGTGTGAACACCAGCCTACCACCTTCACGCCAAACCAATCGACCAAGACCGACCAAGTTAGGTCGTCTTGGAACGCGCGCCTTAAAAATGCAGATGGTGTGCGGCTTTTTGCGCACCAAATTCCTATCACAAAATCGATCTCCACCACTCCTCTTTGCCGGTCAAATTGAGTGGCCTAGATCGCACCTTCATGGGATAGTGAGGTATGGACGTGTACACCGGCATGCTGTCTACACACATGCCCGGTCGGTCCTCTCCAAAGCCCTTCCCATGCTTGGTTTTGACCAAGCTGAAGAGTGATACTTGCGCACCTCTTCGAAAACCCTAATTCATTAACGGTCGCAGATGAGTGTCTCAAAGATCATCTCGTCCGTCCAACTTCACCAGCTTAGTTATACAAGCCTCGGTCGGGAGTTAATTGGTCAGTGAGGCGTCACCACCCATCACTTTACCACACCAAGATGCAGTACATGCATCACAATACTTCACAAGTATCAACTTCTTGAATAACACAGTTATTCACATTAGCATTAAATGCTACCTTTCGTGGATCAACGATCCACACATTCCAGCACATCAATCAATCATGTCACAAACTGGGGGATACATATCGGGGTATTGGTCCGGCGGTTTACAGGCGGCGGCGTGCAACGCGCCATCACAAGAACGTGTTAGGAAGTCATGGACGGTTAGAGATGAACAAGAGAAGTGGGCAAGGCTGGTCGTGTATCACCAACGCACAACTCCACTACTCCATCACTCCACTTCCTCCACTTCCCACGAGAGACGTGAATAAGGCTCAATGACTTGTATAAATAGGTTCTCCGACCTATTTCCAAACACAAGGGAAAAACTGAGAAAAACAACAAGAAAACACCCAGAGCCTGCTTACACCAATCGTAAGCTTGTTCACTTTCCTATTGCAAGTCATAAGCAAGTCTACACCTTCACAATCTCAACACCTTCTTCGCTTCCCTCCCTAAGATCAACCCCATTTCCTTCACTTTGTGACCGAAACAAGTCTGGAACGGCCATTTCTTGGTTTAGGCCGGACTTGCACAGATTGATCTCTCGAATCTACAAGCACTCACCGCGCAGTGCATTTGTTTAAGGTTTAAATTCATTCCTCATCCACACCCCAAATTACCAAATTCTGCAGGAGTAGTTTTCACCCATAAATAATTGGCGACCACAGTGGGAGGTTGATCTCTCGGTTGTAAATTCAATCTCTTCAATACCATTCAATCAATTCTGAGATGGTTGGTCTTAGGACCGCTTCGACGGTCTCTAATCCTGACGGCTCCTCCAATGGAGATACCCCCTCCTAACGGTGTATCCGACGACATAATCAGAAGACTTCCAACATTAACCGAACTAGCACGGGTACAGGAGATTCACACGAAGAACATGGAGCTAATCAAAGAAGCGGTAAACGGCATACTTGATCTCCTCATCAAGATGACGTCAGAAATGAGCATTCCGGAGATTCCTACACCGGGGACTAATTCCCCTCAGATCAACAGTTTTACTACGAACCAGAGACCGGTGGATCAGGAAGCGACATCTCTAGTAGAAAGCTTGTGTGAACTCTTGCACCTCTCGAGGAATCAACAGGCAGAGACTTTTGCTGCAATTAATAAAATAGCTCTGGATGTACACCTGACTCCTTCTCGTCCAGAAGTCCTAGCTGCATCGGAAATATTTGTCAACAATGTCACATTTACGGAAGACGACATGATGGCAGAGGAGGGTCACAACCGGGCCCTACATGTTAGCGCACACATCAAGGGTTCGGAGTTCAGAAGGGCCCTCGTCGACATAGGAGCATCTTCGAATGTAATTACTCTCAAGACTCTCAAGACAGCCAAGGTTAGCCAATGCGAGATTGTACGATGACCCACCACGATGACGGACTTGAAGGAGATCGACTTGCACATACGGGTATGTCAATCAACTTATCGGTGAGGACCCGTTCAATCAAGAACAAATTTTGAGTTCATAGAAAAGAGCCGGACTACCATATGATACCTGGGAGACCATGGCTTCATGACAACAAGGTCATTCCCTCGACGTATCACCAGTGCCTGAAGACCATGCTAAACGAGAAAGTCATCCGCATTCCTGCATCATTGTCTCCGTATGCACCAATATGCGGAGTGGAGCTGTTCGAGCCAAAAGGTACCACACAGGGAGGATCAGACAAAGTCATGTGCACCCCACTACCCACGTGGGCTTCAATCAAAGAAGGAGACCGACTTACACCATTGGAGGCCAAACACTACAACACACGTTCTGTAACGAGGCGTCCATCTCTATCCGGTGAGACTTCAACTCATGCTCATACCAAAAGGGGACGCACTTTCGAGGTGAAACGTGATCAGAAGGGGAGAACAATATACCGGCGCCGCTGTTAGCAATTAGCAGGAGAGACTGGAACCCAGCCTCTCCGCCCAATTGAATGCTGCAAGAATGATGAAACACAAGATGAGGTACCAGACGCCCACGAAACTACAAGATGGAACCAATTCCACAACCGACGAGCTCGAGACTGTTTAACATCGGGAATGAAGAATCTCCCCAGGCCGGTCTCTATCGGGTTCGACTATGTCCACTGATTTAACGTACGAGTCTTGTTCAACTACTCAAGGAGTACAAAGATGTGTTCGCCTGGACATACGAGGAAATGCCACGGTCTGGATGAAAATTGGTCACCCATTACTTACATGTTATACCTGGATCCAAGCCAATCAAGCAATCTCCGAGGCAATTCAGACATGAAGTAGAGGAACAAATCAAGAACAAAATTCGAAGTCGCTAGTCTTGCTGGCTTCATCGAGCCTATTCATCATCCAACCCGGTTAGCCAATGTGGTCCCAGTAAAGAAGAAAAACGGACAGATCCGGTGCTTCGTAGATTTCAGAGACTTGAACAAGTGCTGCCCCAAGGACGACTTTCCTCTACCTAACATCGACATGTTAGTAGACGCCACCAAATGGACACGGCATGTTCTCCTTCATGGATGGTTACGGCGGATACAATCGAGATAAGGATGTATGAGCACGATGCGAGTAAGACTGTTTTTCCGAACCCCTCTTGGCAATTTTTATTATACTGTTATGCCATTCGGTTTAAAGAACGCCGGCGCAACGTACCAACGTGCTATGACGGAAATATTCCACGACATGATGCATAAACAAGTAGAAGACTATGTAGATGATATCGTGGTCAAGTCAAAGGCTCGAGCAGATCACGCCAACGTCTTACGTCAAGTATTTGAGAGGTGTCGGGAATACAAGTTAAAGATGAATCCTTTGAAATGTGCTTTCGGTGTCTCCTTAGGTAAATTTCTAGGATTCCAAGTGACTGCAGAAGGAATAAAGGTAGACCCGTCCAAGACTCGGGGCTATCCTCACAATGCCGCCTCCCGAACTTTGAAGGAGCTCCAGAGTTTCATGGGCAAGGTGAACTACATTCGACGTTTCATACCCGGGTTTAGCCCAACTTACCGCCTCGTTTACCCCCTTACTAAAGAAAGGAGCCAGCTTCATTTGGACCGCAACCCAAACAGAAGCTTTTGAAAGATCCAACGAATACTATCATCTCCACCATCATGAAATCTCCCGTACAAGGGAAGCCGCTGTGTCTCTACACCGCCTTCGGTGACACCGCAGTGGGGGCTCTACTCGCTCGGGGGAAGACGATGAGGGAATCGAACGCCCCATATACTATTTCAGCCGAATATTGAGGGACGCTGAACTCAGATACCCCAGAGCGGAAAAGGCGTGTTTAGCCTTGATCCATTCCATTCAGAAGTTTAGGCATTACCTGCTGTCTAACAAGGTGATACTCGTGTCTAAATCCGATCCCGCAAAGTTTTTACTTTCAAAGCCGGTCCTGACTGGAAGTGTAGGATCATAATATCGCAACGTACAAGGCTCGCGGGATTAATAAACGACAGTGTCGCGAGGGAGTCGCAGGGAGCTACAATAAATGACGCAATGAATAACGACACCCAAAACAATTGGAAGACACAAAACCTGGCGAGAGTTAAGAAGTGTCGCGAGAATGAATATTCGTGCATTTGCGACACTTCGCGAGACATTCCCGAAAATAAAGGATAGCTTAGCTGTCATCCATTATGTATTACCCTATATAAAGGGGAACAATGAGTCTGTTGAAAGGGGGATCTTTTTGGGGGAAATTGTTGAGCAAGTCATTAGGAGAGAGAAAGTTTAAGAGTGTTTTAACTTCTAAGTGTAATTCTATTTTCCTGTGTAAACACTTCATGAACTCAATCAATAAATATTCTTGATCTTACATCTTTCAATGAATTAATTAAGCAAAATTGAGTAAGGGGTGTAGTGTGGGATTTCCCGCTACTACATATGCGCTAGAAACAGGGATGGAGCAGAGATTGACGTAGAAATTGGAAAGAATTTAGATTAACAGAAAAAAGATTTGGAGAAGATACTCAAGAATTCATTGAAAAAGAAAAATGGCTAGAAGAAGAAATGTACAAGGGCAACCAACGATTGTAAGAAGAAGTGGGAGACTTGCTGGAGAAAGGAGGAATGAAACAGGAGAATCATCAAGGATGAATAGGAGAAATGATGGAGAAGATCAAAATCAGCCACCAATCTCCCCAGTAGCAAACGCGGCTGAGGATTATGATAGAGTAAGTGTACATACTTGGAGGTCTGATTCTGAAGACGAAAGGGAAGAGGAGCAGCAGTTGGTGAACAATGGACAAGGAGGAGGAGAGCAAGGTATGAATGGAGAAGTGAATCCAGGAAACGAAGAGATCGCAGCGTTAGAAAGATTGAGACAAACTATACATGAAGAGAGACGACTAGAGGCAGAGGAACGAGCAAACTTAACAAGACATTTAATCATGAGTTGAGGATGGAAAATATGAGATTGCAAAATAGGAGATCAAGAAGTAGTGTGAGATCAAGTTCAAGATCGATTAGGGAAGAAAGAAGGAGAGTTTTGCCAACGGAAAGTACCGAAGAAGAAAACCAACAAGAAACACAAAATCCAAGCACGGAGTATGGCGAGAGAAGAGGGGAGATGGAAGATCGTTATGTTCCTCACCAAAATCTTCGAGATGAGCGGAATAGGGAAAATCAAGGAAACATGCAACTCCAAGGGCCGAATGACCCCGCTCTGAAGGAAGAATAATCTTGCACGGGAGAGAAGAATTGAGAAGAAACCGAGAGATTGAGGATGACATTGAGAGGCACTACATTGAACAAGCACGGTTAGCTCGCGAGAGAGAAAGGATAAGAGCAGAAATGGAAAATCAAGAGATGGAAGAGGCAATCCGGCAGAATAACCATGATAACCGAGAAAGAAGGAGGGAACAAAATCGTACCAATAGAAATATTAATGAAGAATATGAGAGGGCGCAGATGAGAGCTGAGAGACAGCCAAGAAGAGAGAACAACCGATATAATGGCGTGCGAATTGAAGAAAGAAACGAAGAAGAGCGTCGCAGGGAAAGGAGAGAAGAAGATAGCGAGCAAGAAGGTCAAAACAGGCACGAGCGTAGAAGGAGAGAAGCAGAGCTAAAAAGACCAGTAGAATCAAATTCTGAGGCAAATGAACAAATCTTAAGAGAACTGGCTGAAATGAGAGGATTGCTGAACAATAGAAGGGAAGGAGGAAGGAAACAATTGGACGAAGCCATCGCAGAAGCTGCGAAGAATCCCTTCACGCTAGAAGTACAGATGGGAGGAATACCTCCTAAGTGCAATCTTCCTGCATTAACAAACATCTTCGATGGAACAACCTGTGCGGTACAACATATCAAGGCCTATATGAGGTGTATGTTGCAGTGGGAGAATCATGATGCTATACTGTGCAAATATTTCGCATCAAGCCTAATTGGAGAAGCACTAAAATGGTTTGAGGGTCTACCAAGGAACACAATCACATCATTTAATCATTTACAAGCCACATTCCTGGGAGCATACATAAGTAACAACTCTTCACGACCAGGTATTGAAGATGTATTCGGGTTGAAACAAAGGGTTGGCGAGAGCTTAAGGCAGTTGACAATAAGATGGAGAACCATGTGTAGCGAAATGGCAGGACGGGTTGAGGAAAGATATCTCATCCTCTCATTTGTGAATGCTCTCTTCGCGACTAACTTGTTATACATTCAAATTTTTAGAATCAAAAATACAATCACGATGGCAGAACTGCGAGAGTTACAGGAAGAATATATCGCCTTAGAAGAAAGACAATGAAATGAATTCTTATCCAAATCGCGAACACAAACTCGAATGCCGCGAACGCAAGCTTGTTGCCTCAATTCATAAATACAGTGGCGAGCACTTCGCAAGGACAGCAAGCAGGGAAGGCTGATGAGGGACAGCGGAAGATAGTAGCCATGGGAAGCCACGACCAAGAAGAGTTTGAACGAGAAAAGAACTACTATAACCGTAATAAAGAATAATAAGATTCAGAGGCTAGATCATGTGCAAGAAACTTACGGTGGACGAAGGCAATATAACCATGGAGGGCGAGAAGTCGCAGAATAGTATGGGAACAGATTAAGATGCCTCCACCGAATGCTAGTGTGGAAAAGATCCGGGAAGCTATACTTGTGATGGAAGATGTACCAAAGACCTTGGAACGTGGGAATGGAACCACCGCCAGCGACATTAAGTCATGAGTTTTGTTCTTACCATCGCTTCCATGGACATCAAACAAACGAACGACAGTAAACGTAAAGAGAATTATTCTCGGGATGATTGATCAAGGGAAGTCGAATCACTTTCTAAAGGGAGAAGAAAAAGGCCGACATTACCACCACCACCGTAAATGCACGTAAATGTCGGCCGAAAGGAAAGGAAACATTTGTGATAGAAGTCGGAACAAAAGCTAAAAATTTGAATTGCAACTCTATCGTCCACTCTTATCGCACAATCGAAGATTTTCATGACAACGTGCTCAGTAGAGTCTTTGCGAGAGATGCTAACGATAAAGAAATAATGAGTCTGGCGAGAACGACGCAGTTAGAAAAGTGGCAGCTGAAGACTATTTCTTTCTCTGCAGATGAAGTGCCAAAAGGAAGAGAAACACATGATAGCCCGTTGGTGGTGAAACTAGAGATTAACCCGAAACCAGTTGATGGGGAAGATGATGAAGCAGAAGCTTGTTGGGCGATCAACCGAATCCTAATCGACACCGGAAGTTCGGTGAATATTCTCTTTTACCATACTTACAAGACGATGGGAGGAAAAGATGAGGATTTGATCCCCTCGACATACAAGATATATGGCTTTAATGGCACCGCAAACAAACCAAAGGGAGAGGTTCACATGAGAATACCTCTACAAGGATTATCAACCGATATCTTATTTCGTGTGGTTGACGTGGAATCTCCATATAATGCGCTGATTGGGAGGCCATGGCTTCATGAAATCTTGGGAGTTGCATCAACATATCATCAATGTATAAAATTTCCACATCCAAATGGCATTGGTATTATACAGGGAGATTGGAAGGAGTCGCAACAATGTCATGAGGTCGATGTAGAAAGTTGCAAGAAAGAAATGCCAAAAGAAAAGGTTGGAAGCAACATGTGAGAGATGAGCGAGAGAAAGGAAAAATTGATGGTGGATGTTATAGAAGTAAGGATCGAACATACCTCGCGAGGTGAATGCCTAGAGACAGCAAATATTATGGTAATAAAGAAGCAAAGGATGTGAGGAACAAAAGGCATAAGAAGTGAATAATCAACAAAAACAGGAGAAAAAGTAGCAATTGAAGAAATGATGTGCGAGAATCTCGCAGCCAAGAATATATGGGAATTCAGTTAAGAAAGAAAATGAAAATACAACAAATAAAACAGAATTGTGCGAATACTTGTAAAACCAATATCAGCAAGTAATGAAACATGAATGATTGAATGATTTAACAAATATGAATGAGTAAAAGAATGGGACGAACCTTTATGGTGTGCACCCTAGTTCGCGAATAACATTTCGTAAGAGGCAAATGTAAGACCTAAAGTGCGTCATATAAGGGGGTATCTCTCAACATGGCTCGGGGAAAGGTTACACCGCTCCCGAAGCCCGAGTCATGAAAATTTGGGGCCCATGAAAGCCTATCCGAAGAGGTACCTTGGATTCCCAACTATATATATAAGGTTATACCCTGGTTGGGCGACCGAGGGTCTCTTCTTAGGAGTCGTTGTATGCTCAAGGCGCCGAGGTCACACGGTTGAGCCGCAGAGTGCCCGGGATGGATGAACCTACCCCGGCCATTCTTGGCAAGTCTTGGCATATGTTGCACTCGCCCGAAGAAAACTCCACTTAGGGTGCAGCCTCGTAACCATAAACCCTATAGGTATAAGGGATAAGAGGTCTGCGAAAACAACCGGTTGTTGTTAAGACCGGATGGGAGGAGCTAGTCTTGTATGGCCGATGTTTCGCCTCCTTGAAGGGGCAACCGGGAGATGATAAGGGCGACGCTCTCCATTAGGGAAGTGTCAAAACAGACGCAAATGTCATAAGGCTATGTTTTCGCAAGATAATTTAGGCTCGTCATATTTGTGCAATGATCCTGCAGAGGCAATAATACTAACGCGAGGGTAAGGCGAGATCAATGGGTCTTTACATGAAAGTGTACGGACGTCCTGCGATTTCGTCGCAAGACGGCAATGTCATGGGGCTTTATGTTCGCAAGGATATCTAGGCCTGTCATATTGTCGCAACTAAAACATCCTGCAGAGGCAAGAATACTTGGAAAATGATAAGGCAAGATCAATGGGTCTTTACATGCAAGTGTAAAGACGTCCTGCGATTTTGTCGCGATGAAAAAGGCAGCGTGGGAAGACCTCTAATTAGGGAGGTCTGACTTGGAAGACCACACAAAAATGATAAGGCAAGGTCAATGGGCCATTGCATGAAAATGTAAAGGCGGCCTGCGATCTTGTCGCTACAAGAAGAGATAAAACAAAGACTACCGAAATGATAAGGCGAGACAAGTAGGATTCTTGATTTATAAAGATACCGCGACCTCGTCGCAACGATATATTTCAATAACAGAGGCAAAATACATGATGACAACTAAAATCTTTCATCCAAGATAAATAAATGAGGCAAGTATGGGAATGGAAAAGATGGAATATTGTTATTCATCTTCCGATGAAAAAGTTATACATCAATAATATTAGCCAATTATATTACAAAGAAGAACTACCAAAAAGGGGAGTAAAGATTGAATTTAGAGGGGAACAGTCCAAGAAGTACACTATGATAAAGAGATACGTAAATGTACGGATATTACGAGACGGTGAAAGAAAACAAAAAGAACTATCTCTTTGGTGATTCTTCTCCTTCATCCGATTCTTGATCCGATTATTCTCATCGCGTAATTTTCTTCTTCGCCAGCCTCACTATCAGAAACGTCTGAGACAGGCAGATTCTCAGGAACCTTTTCAAGAAGCCAGGGATATGAATGCAGAGGGATATTGTGGTCCTTACAAACATAATCCATGGCTCCATTACGAAAACGAACAAAGATCATTATTAAAGTTCTCCACTGTCGTTAGAAATTGTTTCTTCAACTTGAAATATTTATTCTCGCGAAGGAGAAACTCTTCATGAGCCGTTCTTTTTCAGTTTGAGTTCTTCAATTCTCGCTGGAAAATTCCCATGAGTTGTCTTTTTCGATTCAAGTTCTCTAATTCTAATCAAGCCTCTTCTCGCATTCTCGCAAATAAGCAACAACAAGTTAATAATTTACAAGCAATATTACAAAAGTAAGAAGCAAGAAGGTATAATAGATAACCTTCTCTATCAGATATCATATCCTTAATCAAGGAAGTATGCTCAGCGTGAAGACTAACATCAACACCTAGGTTATTCCCGGCATTATCTAAAACTTTCGCAGCCCAGTGCGAATTCATCATCACTATTAATAACAAGAAGAGAACGAACTTGCTCTTCTCGCTGCTTAAGTATGGTATTTTGATGAAGGAGTTCATCTCGTTCAACTTGCACATCAAGAAGAGATTTGTGGAATTCTCGCTAACGCCCGTGCACCTCTCGTTAGTAATGCGATCGTTCTCATCTATGAGATCACTAATTTTCTTCCTTAAAGTCTTGATTTTCTTCTCGGAATCAAGGTACATTCGTTTAAAGCGATTAGTTAAATTTAAACTAGATCTGTGTTCGATTTCTAAGAGATGATGCTTGGATTTAAGATCCTTTAATGAAAGGAGGTTAGTTTTATTTGAGGAACTACTTAAAGATTGATTGAGGTAAGTAAGAAGGACATCATCATTCATAGGCTCGGGAAATGAATGGAGAAGAATGGATTCTTCTGAGAGATTATATACGTCTCATGAGAATAATAGTCAGACAAAGAAAGATAGAAGATAACATGACAAGGATTTGAGAATTGAAAATTACTATACCGTAAAGTTGTTGATTTGAGTTCTGAAGAGTAGATACTCTATCCTTTTGGGAGTCCAGATCGGCTTCTAATTTTTTGAACCCTATCGCGAGATGACGCGACTTCAGCTTCCAGCTCTTGGGTCTTTTTGTTCAATTGTAAATTTCTCTTTTCAAGATTATTGCGTCTTCTCTCGAGATCTGAGGCAACTACAAAAGAAGTTCTTCCAACCTATGAAAGAAGATAGAAAAATCGTTAATGCATATATATTTAAAAATTTAAAATTAACAGGAAATATGATTACATGCATACCAAAGACCCAAGTGCGTTCAAGAAGTCGGGAGACACAGGTTCTAGAGGCTCCATTGAAAGAATTATTTCCCTCTAGTAAAGCAAAGATTACACACATTTGCGAGAACCCCGCAAAGGGAAGCTAGGGAGCATCTCCCATTCCTTGGAAAGAGTCTGAGAAGATGCTAGATAACTGATCCATAGAAGAACCGGCCAATGGAATCTCTTTAGTAGGAGAGGGATTCGAATCACGATTATCCTCGTCATAAGATTCGGAGCTTGAGCTAAGGCGAGAAGAAGACCGAGTCTTTCGTTTCTTAGTTAAGGGAGCAGAAGATCTACCTTTGCGAACGACGGTTTTACCCTTACTTTTAATCTTCATGGCTGCAGCCTTCTTCAACTTCAACCTTCGCATACGGTTAAAGATAAGAAACAGAGGCAACAATATTGTTTAACAAAATAACAAAGGAAATGTTTCTTACTTCACTCGTAAGCGATCGAAGTATCGTCGAGTACTCTCCAACGGTCATCCTTGTAACTTCTTCTCAACTGCGATCTGAAAAATTCCACAAAATCAAAGCAAATATAAAAAGAAATTTGCGAGGGCAAGATTTGAAGTGGAAAACATACCTCTTTTGCCTTATCGGCCATTTGAATTCCCAAGGATGATATCCTGCGAGATTCGCAGCAGAAGAATATGCGAACCCGCGATGTAAGGGCCATTTAAAATCAAGGGTACAACCCACCACTTCTCATCTTTGAGTGGCGAGGAGAAGTATTATTGCCCGGGTGCCAGTCAATATCTTGCATGAGTAATTTATCCTCGTGGACATTATCCTTCTTTTTCAAAGCGAATGCCCAAATGAGATTTCACATTCTTCATCTTTATCACCGAATAATTTTCAAAAAGTTCTCTACAAAGTGTATTTCTCAAAGATCTATTTCCAAGTCTGCGAATTCGGGGTTTCTAACAGTATTAGGGTATAAAGATCCTTTGCCAGCACCACGGTTCGCGAACTCAAGCATTAGGCGAATGCAATCGCCACATAATTGGTAAACGGCCCGAGAGAATTTTTCATGGGCCAAGATTTCATAAAATAAGGGCATCTCAGGATTGTATAAGGGAATGGGAAGTCCTGCGAGAAGCTGACCTAGCGAGACTATAATTTTTTGATCATCACATTGATGATCAGAAAACAGCTTTGCAGAAAGGATAGATGAAGGTTCTTGATCAGGAATGGTTGATAGAGTAAAACCCTTCTCAAGCAATTTCTGTTGAACTTCATCAAAAGAAGCTTTGTATGCACGATTAATGAAAGCCATTATCGATGGGAATGGATGGGAGGTTGGAGATTAGGATCAGCGTTAGAAGGGATGAAGAAAAGATTTACAATAGCAGTGAGCGCAAATTGCGGAAGGAGAGAGTCAAGAAGAGTTGCAGAGAGAATCTAAAGGAAGAAAAGAGGAGGAAAAGAAAACTATATATAGAAAAATTAAAAAGATTCTTGAGAAAACGAGGGCATTTAATGCGAGAAGAGACATGAACGGTCGAGAATAAATGGTTGGAAGAGACGTGTCAAGAAAAGACTTTAATAGTCAAAATCAGTGAAGCGAAACAGATAAAGATAAGTAGTTGCGGCAAATCAAAATATTGATTCTCATGACATTCTCCCCTCGCAGAGGAGATATAAGGAGAGACAGAGATGGAACTTCATATATATACCACAAAGAAGCTTCGGAACTTCGCTAAAAGAATAGAGGCAAGTACGTACTTTTCAAGAAAAATATTCTTTTGCCTGTTCCTTCACCAATTGAAACCAAGGAATATTACAAACAACGAATTTTTCCTTCAAATCGCTCTTCAAGCAATATTCAAGGAAAAAGAGGCAAGATGTAGGATCATAATATCGCAACGCATAAGGCTCGCGGGATTAATAAACGACGTTGTCGCGAGGGAGTCGCAGGAGCTACAATAAATGACGCAATGAATAACGACACCCAAGACAATTGGAAGACACAAAACCTGGCGAGAGTTAAGAAGTGTCGCGAGAATGAATATTCGTGCATTTGCGACACTTCGCGAGACATTCCCGAAAATAAAGGATAGCTTAGCTGTCATCCATTATGTATTACCCTATATAAAGGGGAACAATGAGTCTGTTGAAAGGGGGATCTTTTTGGGGAAATTGTTGAGCAAGTCATTAGAGAGAGAAAGTTTAAGAGTGTTTTAACTTCTAAGTGTAATTCTATTTTCCCGTGTAAACACTTCATGAACTCAATCAATAAATATTCTTGATCTTACATCTTTCAATGGATTAATTAAGCAAAATTGAGTAAGGGGTGTAGTGTGGGATTTCACTACTACAGGAAGGACAGTAAATGGCTTCTCCAAATGTCGAGCTGGACATAACGTAAAAGCGTCACCTAGAGCTATCAAGGGTCAAGCGATTGCAGACTTACTAACAAAGACATTTCCTGGAGAAGGCACTATAGAACTACATGAAGACCTCCCCCGGAGAATTTCCGGATGTCTCTGTTTTGGAGGAATGAGTGTGGCTCCCGTATTTTGATGGCTCTCGCTACCCCTAGCAGCAATATCGAGGAGCAGCGTGGTGTTAGTCTCTCCAACCTAGGGAAGTATTTTCACATTCCTTCAAATTAGACTTTGAATGCACCAACAACTCAGCAGAATACGAAGCTTTCCTTATAGGGCTTTCAATAGCTAAACAAGCGTGAGTCACGCGTACGGAGATAAGAGGTGACTCCAAACTACGGTAAATCGATGAACGGAGTGTACGCATTTAAGGAAGCAACATTAGCCCCATACCGGTCAGAAGCACAAAAGTTATTAAACTATTTCGCCGACGCAACCATAATCCATGTTGGTCGCAGCAACAATAAACATGCCGATTGTCTGGAAACATTGGCTTCCAAACTGAAATTCGAAGGAGCGGAAGAAACTCTGACAGTAAAAAGGAGAACCATAGAGTCAACATGGCTGTCACAATACAAGGACACCAGGACTGATGATTGGCGAACTCCGATCATTCAGGAACTCAACAACCTACTCTCTCAAGGAAAGGTCGGTCTCAAAACCCCGCAGAACTTCTTCATGCTTCATGGTATGTTATACTATCAAACCGGATGGTTCTTCTGTCAAGATGTCTTGGAGATGACGAATCACAACCGCAGACTAAACCGTGTTCACGATGAAATCTGTGGACAATCATTGGTGGTAACGCTTTACCGCGACTCCAACGTTCTGGGCTACATCGGTCTGGGAGATGGAGACTCAGTCCGTGCTACTCGTAAGTCCTGCTCAAATTTCCAAGCACCGCCACACCAATCGGAAGTTTTTAGTGTGAACCACGCTTGGGACTGGAGGGAGCCATATATCAACTATCTTCATGATGGAGCAACTTCCGCCGATCAAAAGGATGCCATCAAGATAAAGCAAAAAGACAAGCGGTTCGTATACCACGAAGGGATCCCACCGCAAGAGTTTTGGAGGTAATCTATTAAGATGCCTAGTGGGTTAGAAATTCCAATCATTTTGAAGGAAACACACGAAGGGGAACATCAAGGGAAGAGGAAACTGTTCCTCCGGATACACGAGAAAATACATCGGCCGACCATGGAGGATGACGCGGCCGCTTTTGTTCAAAGTCGCCACAATTGTCAAATTCATGGAGACCTTGTTCACGCACCTTCCACCCCCTTGCACTCGATAAGCGATCCGTGGCCATTCGGCACCTGGGAATAGACATCATCGGGAAAATCAACCCGCCCTCATCGAAGCAAAGACGAGTACATCATAACCGCAACGGAATACTTCACCAAATGGGTAGAAGCCATCCCACTCGCGAGGAACTACGGGAGCAACCATTGCGGCTTTCATTAAAGAACACATCATTTGTCGTTTCGGTATACCTAAGCATATTATCACCGATAACGGCACTCCCTTCGCCAATAAACAGTACGAGAGTTACTTGAGAGGTATGGCATTAAACAGTTTTCTCCACCATCTACTATCCTCGTGGGAATGGACAGTGAAAGTACCAACAAGACGCCGATCCGGATCATCGGCCGAACAGTACATGACAATCCTAGAGAATGGCATGACCCGATTACCAATGGCGCTGTGGGCATACCGTACGTCACCTAGAAGCTCCATTGGGGTCTCCCCATATTCACTTGTTTACGGAGCAGACGCAATTCTCCCAGCAGAAATCAAAATCCCATCAGCCAGGATTACAACGATGACCGGGATCCATTAGAACGAGGATGAAGCCTCTAACTCTCGAATAGCGGAGTTAGACACTCTGGATTCCAGGAGAAACAAAGCGGAAGAGCGTACTCGGATATACAGAACGTAATTTCAGGTGGCATATAACAAGACTGTGAGACCACGTATTTTCAAAGTGGGAGATTTGGTCCTAAAACGGCCAAGCATATCCAAAGAAGACATGTCCGCACCGAAATTCTCACCAAAATGGGAAGGTCCCTACACGGTCACCAAGGCCTACAATACAAAGTTACTACAAGATCATTAAGGTGGACGGAGGCAGGTCAGAAGCGATTATCAATGGAAAGTGGCTCAAGGCATATCATGCCCGACCACTATCCTGTGTCAACAATACGGGCATTTATTTTCATTACATGTTTGAATCATCAATTATATTCGAGAGATGTGTCAATGAAAAACCTGTTCACCAATCAAAAACCAATGCGTTTATTTCGCAAAGACGTTCAAAAAACTCTTGACATAAACATCATTAACAATAAGGGAGTGCAGTTTAGAAGAGGCCGTCTAGAAGATTATAGTTCCTTGAGAGCATCATCTCCAGCCTAGCGTGATATCTTTCTCGTTCTTTTCTTCAAGTCCCGCACGACCCGCTCTACCTTCTCTCGATTCCGCAGCCAGACAGCCTTCTCCTCTTCCAAGATAGCTTTCGCCAGGAACAACATTTACAAGGATACCAACTCGATCAACCTTGATGGTATCAAGACGCCGCCGCAACCAGCCCACGTTGAACTCCATGGATTCACATGTAGATACCATATTCTCCCACTTTTCGAGGCTTGATTCAAAGAACGTTGCGGATAGAAATACTCTCCATCTCAAAGCAATCATGGGAAGAAGGCAGTTTACCTGGGTGACCAAAGCAGAGGAACAGTGTCGGACCACGTTTCGGTTGCGATATGGCCGCATTTCCTCCATAACTTTGTGTACAAAGGCACAAACTCTTTCCGCACCAGAATCCACCAACATCTCAGAGCCTGGAGGACAAACATTTCATGCAAACATCGAATGAAAGACCTGCATTTGGGTATTCATAAGATGAGATACCCAAGTCAGCATCTTCGAGGTTCACAGGGGTGAATGTGTTTGAATTTGAAGGAAGAGGACTGGTTAAGTCATCATCATCGATAACCGTCACACATGTTCTGGTAGGGTATCTCTGCAAGAATGAAGGGATTATTTACCTGATCATTATGACGAACAAGCAATGGTTCAGAAAAAAAAAAGAGACAAACCGGTATGATCTTCTTGACTCGGAGAACACGAAGCGGGGATTGATCATGAAGCTCGACGCAGTCATGCACGTTTAACGGAAGATCCTGGATGGTATGAAGAAGACGTCCACCGTTGTTCGACATGATGGGGAAACAGAGTTTTCAAGTGGGAAAGCTCTATTGAAAAATCGTAAAAATGGTTCAAAACCTCTACACCTGCATATATGTTGAGAAAACCCTAAAACGATTACGGCGCCCGATATACGAGGATTCAACACCGACCAAGTCAGGCTTTCTTTTGAACCCTAATCAAGAATCAGAAGAGCATTTGGATACGAGCGATTCAACCGGTGCCGGTGTGCAAGCGCCCACGCCTGTGATCCCGCAGAAAGAAGAATCCTATTCCTGACTCAAACACCTAAGGGAGAAAGCCGGCACATCAAATGCATGTGGTCACACACGCATGGAGGATTGCCCATGGCCAGAATCCCTCCAGGTAGACTTCCTTTATTTTGTCTCCTTATGTTTGTATATGTCACCATTTCATGCCTACCCCACAATAGTGTAACCATTATGTACTAGGCGTGGGGACTTAATGTTGATGGTGGATTTTCGTTTAAGGTTAAATTTGTAAAAACCGAAAAATTATGCTACTGACATCTTGTAAAAGATAAAGCCATTTATAAGTGTTGGATACTCCCTCACTTAATTCACCAAGAATGGAGCATGTGGCAACAATCCCATTCTCACGAATACATGAAATTCCTCCAGGTTGGAGCATGTGGCAACAATCCCATCCCGTGAATTTCATATCGCCCTTGTATTTCCAAGACTCATTATCGGTGTGGCATGACGATCGAGTGTTACTCTTACGAGAGTAACACGAACCTCCACGCACTATAATGAAACCATGTACGAAATACCCGTACAGGCTGACTCTCGGTGTGTTATACTAGCCCGATTGAGCCCCTCTCGGTGTGTTATACTAGCCCGATTGAGCATCTAGACTGACCGTATCAGTCCGGATATGATCGCAATCATCCAACTCCACAAGCATGATTGGATGACCCAGATCAATTTCATCACCCCCAAGCAGGTATGGAATATCCACTGCCGAACCAATGCGGAACCCGCACGGTCGGCCATTGGCCTAGCCTCGCCAAAAACGTTCATACCAAGCATTATGGACGGAAAACCCTAAATTAGGGTTTGCGGCATATTACATGTGTCGCAAAGCAGTCTCAACCATCCATCTTCGCAGGTATAGATGGAGGGTGTAGATGTAGATTCAAAGGGCCCAGAGCATGTCAACACGATCACGGTGTACTCGCCTACACACTTGACCAATCGGTCAAGACCAACCATGTTTGGTTGTGACAAAATCGTCGCCCAAACAAGAGATGACGCACGGCTTTGAAACCCAAAATTAGGGTTTTGAGCATCACGAGCGTCCATCTTCTCCGGCACGAATGGAGGGTCCAAGATTAGATTAAACAGGTCCGGTCATACCAGCATGACCACCGTGGGCCCCTCTATATCCTCACGCGGTCGGCCAAGGCATACCATGCATGGCTATCCCAAACCGCCCGCCCAAACATGCGTAGTTACACTTCCCAAACTGCAAACTGATCTCGACCACTCAACTTCACTGGACGATTTGAGTGGCTTAGATCACGTTTTCATGGGATAGTCATGTATAGGTGTGAACACCAGCCTACCACCTTCACGCCAAACCAATCGACCAAGACCGACCAAGTTAGGTCGTCTTGGAACGCGCGCCGGAAAAGAGCATGGTGTGCGGCTTTTTGCGACACCAAATTCCTATCACAAAGTCGATCTCCACCACTCCTCTTTGCCGGTCAAATTGAGTGGCCTATATCGCACCTTCATGGGACAGTGAGGTATGGACGTGTACACCGGTATGCTGTCTACACACATGCCCGGTCGGTCCTCTCCAAAGCCCTTCCCATGCTTGGTTTCGACCAAGCTGAAGAGTGATACTTGCGCACCTCTTCGAAAACCCTAATTCATTAACGGTCGCAGATGAGTGTCTCAAAGATCATCTCGTCGTCCAACTTCTTTGACTTAGTTATACAAGCCGGTCAGAGTTAATTGGTCAAGTGAGGCGTCACCACCCATCACTTTACCACACCAAGATGCGCACTCGCATCACAATACTTCACAAGTATCAACTTCTTGAATAACGCAGTTATTCACATCAGCATTACATGCTACCTTTCGTGGATCCACGATTCACACATTCCAGATATCAATCATGTCACAAACTGGGGGATACATAATGGGGTATTGGTCTGGCGGTTTACAGCGTGCAGCGTGCAAAGCGCCATCACAAGAACGTGTTAGGAAGTCATGGACGGTTAGAGATGAACAGGAGAAGTGTGCAAGGCTGGTCGTGTATCACCAACGCACACCTTCACTACTCCATCACTCCACTTCCTCCACTTCCCACGAGAGACGTGAATAAGGCTCAATGACTTGTATAAATAGGTTCTCCGACCTATTTCCAAACACAAGGGAAAAACAGAGAAAAACAACAAGAAAACACCCAGAGCCTGCTTACACCAATCGTAAGCTTGTTCACTTTCTTGTTGTAAGTCATAAGCAAGTCTACACCTTCACAATCTCAACACCTTCTTCGCTTCCTCCCTAAGATCAACCCCATTTCCTTCACTTTGTGACCGAAACAAGTCCGGAACGGCCATTTCTTGGTTTAGGCCGGACTTGCAATGCATTGATCTCTCGAATCTACAAGCACTCACCGCGCAAAGGCATTTGTTTAAGGTTTAAATTCATTCCTCATCCACACCCCAAATTACCAAATTCTGCAGGAGTAGTTTTCACCCATAAACAGTAAGTCTATACATATTAACTTCCAGGTCTTTCTCCGAGTCAACCAAGTGAGCAACGTCGGCACGAGAAGCAGTCAAAGCCTTACTAAGAGCATGAGTAGGCTCTAGCATCATCTCTTTCTCGAACCAACCGTTGTATATATTCTCGCACATCGGAATCATGGGACGATCGAGCTTGAAGAAGCTCCACTTCTAGATCCGTTATCTTCGACTCTAGACGAGAAACCTCATTTCTGGCTTCGAGAAGGGATTAACGGGTCCACTCCATAACAGCTTCATATTGAGTACGAGCCTCAGACGTATAATTTCGTAGCAGTATCAGATAATTCCTCTGCTTGCATACATCCACCAACATCCTGTTATGTTGCTCGGCATGACCATTCCACTTATCGGCCTCTTTTAAGAACTTTGAAACTAACTCTTTAATCCTAGAAGCTTGACGCTTCCTCTCGCCCCGAAGCCATATTAATTCTCTGGCATCGCCTGCTGAAGACAGGGCCGTCTAATTCAGAACGAATAACAAAAAAGACGAAGAAGGAGAATAGGAAGGAGAAACGAACCTTTAGACGTGGTACCAGCTTCGTTCTGAGCATTCTCCAAGTCATCCCGAAGAGAAGCCACCTTCTGACGAAGCTCCGCCTCCGTAGCCCCGAATTGCTGCTTCCCTTTCAATCTCTTCTTCAACTCCAGTATCTCCTTGTCCTTAGCAACAAGGCGTTCTTCAACGGAACTTAATTCCTCTTCTCTATGACGAAGCTTCGCCTCTAGCTTAAGGGCCTTCGCTTTGAAGAACTTATACAGAGTGTGGTTGCAGTGCTCACTCCTCACCAACTATATTAATAACAGGCAAATGAAAGTAGTTAATAAAAGAACTTCACACCACTCAACTTAGGCGTATTCATGATGACTTACCTCGAGAATACGCTGTTGAGGGAAACCATACTGATACCCATCAGCTATGGCCATCATGTCAACAATAGAATGAGGAGGATCGACCAACAGACTAGCCGAAGTAGCCCCCAAATCCTTCTCCCAGACCTCCGCAACACCATCACGGGACAATAGCTGCATTCTTTGGCGCATGAAGGCATCAGAACCCTTCTCACTGGGTACTATAGGAGTCGGATTAGGCACGCACATCAAACCTTTCTTCATCAACCAGTTAAAGGTGGCATCATCCCCTTCGTGCAACACCACCTTCTCGAAGCTCCCAGAAGAGGCACCAGCGGTGGCATCATTACCAGCAGCGGTCCCTTGTCCACCTGCGGTAGCCTCATCATCAGCAGCGGTCCCCTGTCCACCGGCGATAGCTCCATCACCAGTAACGGTCCTTTAACCACCAGAGGTTTTCTTGCCCTCGGCCTCTTTAGCAGCCAGAGATTCAGCATCTTCTCCATCTGAACTCTCTTCTTCCTCCGCCACTTTCTCACCATCACCTCCGGCAATGACATCCCATTCATCAATTGGAGAAACTAGAGAGAATTCGGAAGCCATTCCCAAAGGCGCATCGATATCAACTTGGCCCTCAGCAGAATAAATCTTGCCAAAGGAGAACTCCTGGTTGGGGTTCGTTGTTTGAAGACTAGTATATTCGTTCCCTTGAACATGCACGGTCTCAGTGGGGGGATCATTCACTTGAACCTAAGGAAAAAAGTTCTCTCCACCATCCTTATCACCGACATTTCCATCACCTTCGTGACTAGGAGGAGAAGTATCAGTGCGTTCCTCATCATCGGTAACATCCTCGTCAGAATTCTCTTCATCGTTCACCGGACTGTTAACCTCAGGAATTTCTGTCTCCTCTTCACCAGCAGTAGAAGACTGAACGGGACCGATCGTTTTTTCTTAGGAACCTGAAACATACACTTGATCAATCTCTGATTCCAGGGGCAAGCATACACAGACCAACACATTATTATAAGGAATCATACCTTGACATTGGCAGCACTCTTCGAATGAAGAACCGCATCCGAACTCTCCTCTTCATCGGCATCAGCAACATCAACAAAGATACTCAAAGTTCATGCCGAAATTTAGTCACCAAGGCGTAAGTCACCATAGCGGGATGGGGCACTATCACGAGGTCAAGCACAAAGAACAGGACGCCACCCATGTTGACCAGGCACCCAACCATAGGCCCAAGGACCAATGACTTCAATAACGGTGGCATACCACTCATAATCATGATCGCGCTTGAGTCGTTCATTCTTGGGTAAAATATTTTGAAAGGGAGTCCCTTCGGTACCAGGGACATAACAAAGCTTCGAGTCACTCACTTCACTTAGAAGACGAACCTCAACTTGAGAAGCTGCAATCGTACGAAGACCTACGCTCCATGGCTTACGATTCCTACCATTGACATAATCTCCGAAAAAAGCATTGAAATTCTCAGGAGTATACCAATCTTTCTCAGCAGGGTTGGGAACGTAGCACGTCTTCATCGTCTCGCCTTTACTCCGAAAATAACACTCTTTCAGCGTTCGAAGATAATTTCCACTCAGTTGTACCGCCGAACGACAGTGAGTATGAGAAGTAAAACTCTAACGATTGGCAAAAGCATCATAGTAAAAAGAGTCCCCCGACTTATACAGAGGCAACATCAAGCCAGTTTCGAAGGCCCCCACAGTCTTCAGAAAATGGAAGTCATTGTATTTGTAGTTCACGATCAGATTATAAGTGAGATCGTCCCCTTTATCGTAAAACTTTACATCGAAAGCTTCAAGATCGTGCTTCGCCTTAAAAACTTCAAGATCAATATGGTTGTAAATGACCTTCTTTTTCTTCTTCGAAACCAAAACACTTCGAATAACTGGGGCATCTTCGGAAAGTACGGCCTTACCCGACGATGACTTCTTCGGATGACTCATTTCCGAAGCCTTTCTCTTGGTTGAAGGGTTCCTCGAAAAATCTACCTTCGGCATAGCACCTTTAGAAGAAGAATATTTCGTCAGAGCAGTGGTCTTTGGAGCCTTAGTTTTCTGAGGAGGCATCGTAGCTGGAGGAGCTATAGAACGAAGAGGAAGAACGTTCATTGGTTCAGCATGATGAGAAGAAGGATTATCCAAGGGACGATTGACTGGATAATGAGAACCCCTCGGCGGATCCCCTTTTTTCTGAGAATAAACCTTAGGACTCGATGACATAGAGGTCTTGTGGATACGAAGGTCTGGCTATGAAGGTCTGGACGGTCCACCCTTCGGCGAAGATATATCAGGACTCCTGGGTGGAGGAGATCTGTAAGGACTCGATGGTGGAGTTTTATAAGGAGCCCTATGACGATCAGCCATACCTGCAAGAGGCATAGAAGTAGACGAAGATCAAATAGGGGAGATGACGAAGATCATCAAGCGAAATTTTTAACTTTCACAGTTCATCAGGAATATCATCAAAACACCGAGAAAAGACCACAGAAATAAGTAGTTTTGATAAATTCCACGAAAGCTAAAAGCCCTAATCTCATGACCATTAAAAACAGGCTCCGACGATCAACAGAGAATCCATAGGTTTTATGATAAAGAACAGGGGAAAGTATATATACTTTCTCATATCTTGTTCTTCATCACAAAACCCAGATACAGCAACAGAAAAAAGGAAAATCAATCAAAACCAAAAACAGGAAAAACACCATACCTGAATCGAAAGCGTTATGGATGAACGGAGATGGTTGATTGATCGCTGTTGTAGGCGTCAAAAATAATTACACTTTCTTACTACTCAAAATATATAATGAAGCAAGGGCAAGAAAGGATCGTTCCCACAGAGAGGACTTAGGTTGTCAATATGTTGTGGTTTCTTAAAGATAACTGATGCGTGTCGTAACCACAACAAATTAAGATACTCATTAGGGTATTGGTCTGGCGGTTTACAGCGTGCGGCGTGCAATATGCCCGTTATAAGAAAGTGTTAGGAAGCTGGACAGTTAGTGGCGGCAAGAAGTAATGGGTGTAAACGGATCCACTTCCTTCATCGTGGAAGCACGGTTTCTGACGGTTACATGTTACTCCACTCTTCTATCACTCAATCGTTTCCACTTCCTACGAGACCAAGATACGTTTAATTATGACTTGTATAAATAGGTTTCACCTATTTCCACCAAACAACAAGTTTTGGTCAGAGAACAACACGGTATCCGGAAATCACCAAAGAACTGATAGCTTTTCATTCTGCAAGCCAGTTCCACTTTCTGATACAAGTCATAAAATAGCCACACCTTCAGAATTCACCATCCTGGTCTCAACACCTTCTTCGCTTCCCTCACTTAGACCAAACCTTTCTCCTTTACTTTGTGACCGAAGCAAGCCTGGAACGACCATTTCTTGGTTTAGGCCAGGATTGTACAGATTGATCTCTCGAATAAAAAGTACTCCCGTGCAGTGCATTGTTTAGGGTTTAGACTTGTTTCTCATCCACACACCCAAAATTACCAAAACCAGCAGAAACAGTTTTCATCCACAAACACCTGGTTCGACATCATCGGCCTAGAAGGTTTGTTGGAATTGACTCCTATCTTCACGAACTATTTGTTCCCATGGCTGTTGACGACAAGGAGTTCGGGGACGATAAAGAATTTTTCAGAGGTCTCAATGTCTAGGAAACTTCTTATTGAGAATTTTATTCATGTGTTTTTAAGAAGGATAACTAGGGTTTGGAATAGCCATTATTGTGAGTACACATAGATACGTCCAACGTTTTCATCTTCAATGTTTTTAGATTTATTTATTTAAATTGTAAGTTACTTGGAAGATGATTTTTTCAGTATTAATATATATGGTTTCATATATTGCAAATTTTTATGGGATATGTTGTTTACGTCCGTGATCCTTGACTGTCCCATACTTGTTCAAAAGTTATCTCTATTATGTCGGTATGAAAGTATTGATAAAAGGTAGAATGAACTTTTTAATACAAAATTTAAGCCTTTTATGTCATTATTTTGATGAAAGAAAGGATGAAATTTTGTTTGCAAAGATTAAGTCTTTTATATGTCATTGTGCAAATAGTGATGAAAAATAGAATGAATCTTTGTTTGTTCCGCAATATTGGTCTTTCCCTGATCCACATCTTTGTGCCTATACTGTGTTTCTCCGTAAGTTCTCTTATGTTGAGCATGGCCAATTAAATTGATCATTTTTGTGGCTAATTCAATTGTGATTTTTGGATACAAATTCATGTTCTCATGTGATTAGATTATGTCCAAAGAAATCCTTCTTTTCGTAAAAAAGCAAGGTCACTCTTGTTGTTCTTTCGGGAATGACATTTTATGGAGGAGAGTTCTTTTTGAACTTGTGCTTAATTGCCAAATCTTTGAGGGGAGTGCGGCTGTGGAATATTGTAGGAGTTATCTTGTATCTTTATATACTCCTTGATGAACGCATTTAGCTTCGGCTATATGATTGCATCTAAATAAGTTGGTATGTTATTCTCTTTTGGTCATGAAGTATCTCTATGAAAATTCATGAGGATCCCACTAGTTTTCGTACCTTTGCCAATTTATATTGAAAAAAAGGGGGAGAATTAATGTGTAGTTTCATACTACAAATACATATGGTTTATGGATCATTATGTAAGGGGGAGTGGTTTTCATGTCGAGATGAAGTATTGACTAAGGGGAGAGATACATATCACCATAGTATTATTGTCAAAGTTGTGATACAATTGAACTTTGATGCCGTGTAATGATACTATGACACTATATAACAATGGTTGAGAGCATTTGTTTTATCATTGTTATCGCTACGGATGTTCAACAACTATGATGCTGAGTTGAACAAGTTTAGAATCATGGAATACTTGGAAGTGACGAAGATTTCTGTAGGATCAGAATAT
>JAJJWW010004938.1:0-35445 GCA_023531295.1 Papaver armeniacum
ATCTCTCTGCAAAATATCTCTCTCCTCCCTAAAAGTGTCCTCCTCCAAAATTATTCCTCCCTTTTTCTCTCTCCTATCTCTTCTTAACATGTAGGTGTTTACATAATGGATGTGGCTCCTCAGCTCCATATTCTGTGAGCCCTTTAATGATTTGTGGCTCTTGCTACCTTCTCTAAGACATTCTCTCTAAAGTCTTTTCTACCTTCTCTGAGACCTCTCTACAAGGCCTTGCACACCTTCTCTCAGGACGGCTCTCGCGAGTGGAAGTCTACCTTCTCTCAGACATTCTCCAAGTCTTGCCTTCTCTCAGGACACTCTCGCGAGTCTTGCTACCTTCTCTCGAGACACTCTAGCAGAGTCTTGCTACCTTCTCTCGAGACACTCTCGCGAGTTAAGAAAATAATTGAATCTACACGCTAAGAGAATATGTTGTGCGATTTTGAATCCTACAAAACCTTTATCTCATGGGTGGTTGGAGAAAACTTTATCGATCCTTGGTGTGATAATTGGATCCTGGAAGGGTGCCACAGAGGCAGGTTCCATTCACGATAGGAATCTTAAAGTCAAAGACACAGATAATTAGGAAACAAAATTTGGGATACATCAAAACTAAGTGTTATTTTGATCAAGCGAAAGAGAAGATTGAACAAATCCCTACAAATCTTGAACCTTTGGTGATAGAAGGGTGTGGGTTCCATCGAAGATGGTAATTTCGATACAAAATGCATATCTTGCCTTGTGTATCATGGAGATAAGACTAATTCAGACCTTTGGATAACCTTGTAGAAACATAAGTTACCTATTTAGAATAAAGTTGTTTGTGGAAAAGATCTAAAGGTGCTTTACCGATAATGGAAATCTACACAGTAGTTCATTTACGACTTGGCTGCTAGATGTATATTAAAAGTAGAAACTATTATGCATTCCCTTGGTAACTTGTACTAGCCTAAATAGAGTTTGGATGAAGTGAATATCAAAAACAATAATCTTTCAAATTTTACCTCTCTGATGGATCAAATTTTGGCCCATTTCTACCCATACTATGATGATTCATACAAGTTGACATATTCCCCAAAATTGCTTGTATGATGTGGTCGATCTAGGAAGAGAAATTAGGTTAGTCCATAATAAAAAAAGAAAAACCTACAACAATTCTTGCTAGAGCTATTTCAGTGTTGATTAACACAAATAAACCATTGTAAATGATTGTTGTGAGTACATCTTCTCAATTCCTCTCCTTAGGTTGCTCAGGATGAAACTAGTTAAAATAAATATTGATGGGCTTGGAATCCCAAATTCGGAAGAAGGAGATTGGAATTTATTCCGAAGGTCGGATTGTGAATATCCATGCTCAAGCTGACTTACCTCGTTTGTTTTAGGAAAAGTAGAGGTGGCGCCATTAGAGATGCCCTAATATTTCTTTGAGGAAAAAAGGGATCGGATCATTTATCCGAGCGTCTTTGAAACTATCTTTGAAACAAATCAACCGAGGAAGACTTTCATGGGAGGTGCGTACTCACTCAAGTATCAAGATATAAAAAACATAATTCCCAAATTTTTGGTCTAGTGTTTTTCGTGTATATCAACCGATCTTCAATGGAGCGACCCATAGGTTAGCTAGCCCGGACAAGGTTAATGTTACACATGGTGTGGTCGGTGCCCATAGGTATGGCTTGTGCCTGCTGTGTAGTTACCAGAATGAGATAAGGGCGTTTGTAAGTTCTCAGGATTGTTTTATTTGCCAAAAAATAAAAATAAAAAAATAAAAATTCTAACTGTTGAGTGACTGGAGTCGAATCTAAGCAAAAGGTCCACTGAAATCCAGCAGGGTCTTACAAAATTTGTAGTTGAATAGGTGAAAGTGAGATAGGGCAGACAATCACGAGTTGGTTTTGAGTGGGAAGCAGAAAAAAGATTTGTTACCATAAAGTATTCTAAGGGCAATTCTATGGAATGTTTGTTCATTTGCTCCCATTTATGGAATGAACAAACATGAAAAATGGATTTCAAATCAGCAAATCTGTTGATTTGAACATCGAAGTCAAATTATCGTCGTAGCGTCTGTGGTAACAGCGTGCGATATTCTATATGCCAATAGCGGCGTCGAAAAGAAATGGCGTTCGCAACATACATAAACACTTGGATTGGCACCACAACTCTTGATTGACACCAAAGTATAATCCCCGATTATTTTACTACTTTTTAACCTTATTTTATCTCATTTTATCTATTTATCTCACTTCATCTATTTTATCTCACTTAAATATTTTATTTTATTTTTCATCTTTATCCTGCAAAATATTTTATATTAAAAGCAATCTTAGTGGGGCCTAGAAAGCTAAATCTTGTTCATTTGGCTGTTTTACCATAGTGGAAAACTTAGTTTGACGTGCACGTGGCTCAACAAAATTTTGGTTTGAACATTACCATAGGAGCGACTCTAACTCTGCAGAAAGTTAGTCTTGTCAAGTCTTTATACAAAATATTCTAATCTATATTTTGCTGAACTTTTTGTTCCTTGGTCAATTAATTTTGGTATGGTCAGTTAAAAGCATTTCATCAGCGCCTGTGACTCTACGGAGTAGAATCTTCTATGGAGGAGCATCTCATTTTGTTAGGAAAAATGCGAAATGAATTACAACACCCACCATTCATGTTTACCAATAGTTTGTCGTCAATTGTGGAAAAATATTTAGGTTGTCGAATAGGAATTTCAAAGATCAGCAGCTAAATTTTTTATAACAAAAACACGACAAAAAAAGAAGAAGAAGAAGAGAAATTGGGTCAATTGTCCAAATATTTTTAAAACATGGTTCTAATAGACAAATACAAATTAGTATGAGTGAAATGGGCCTTTGAAAAATAGCGAGAATGAGTCGGATTCATCGGCTAAACTTAAAAAATAGCGAAGGTGGCTGGATGCATCACGATGTTAAATTAAAAATAAGAAAAAATATTTCGAAATGGGTAGGATGAAGCATTTTGTCGCGACTATTTTACATTCTAAATCCATTCAAACAATATTAAATTTTACATGTCTTTTTCATCCGGAATTATTTGTTATTGGGTTAATTGACCAATTTTGTGAAAAAATAAAGAAAGAATTGTAGTTGTTTAAAATTCTAATTACTGTATCAAGCTCTCCAAATGCCTATACACAAAGTTTGACACAGCTAATTGAAGCACACAGGAATTTAAAGCTCCAAATGCCACCCGTGCAGAACCAAGATAAAAACTGGTAGCTAGATTCCCATTTTTTTAGATTTTCCAAGCTTCTGAAATTAACCATGAAAGAAAAACCTAAGTGCAAAAATTATTTACTCCAATGTCTTGTTCAGGGTACTTTTTCACTCCAATCTTACACTTCATCATAAAAATCTAGAATTATGAACACCAACTAACTTTTTTTTTTTTTTTGATGGGTTAGTTGTGGCCCCTAAATACTACTAGCAATTCAAGGTCAGGGGTTGAACCCTTTCGCTCCTCCAGGGAGGGGCATGAGAACCATGTGCCACTTGATGGTTCTCAACACCAACTAACTTGGGGAGTTAGTTCTTACCTAAAATCATTTAAGTAAGAAATATGCAAAATGTATCATGGCAAGGCATTATAACTATTTTCACTAGGCGAGAGTGCGTGCGTTGCACGTGTAACAAAAGAAGAAAATGGAAGTATATGCACAACTGCAAAAAAAAATGATACATTCAAACAAACAAAAAAATTTACACGGTTGCAAAAGAGGGGAAGAAGAAGAAGAACAGACACACTTCAAACCATAGCTAGGCTCGAGCTCAATTAGCAATCTTTCTTGCATCAACCAGATATGACATAACTTCGGCGAGAAGGGTTTATTGTTTTTCTTCTACTATTGATGGCCTAACAGAAATACCGGAAGATATTGAGCCCTGCAGTTACGAAACATGCAGAGATCACTTAGCACACTTGTGAATTGGGAATTCCACCATTCAGTGAGATATCTGTAATATGTGACGCAATAGATTCATATATGTCAGTTGCCAGCTAGTACGATGTAAAAAAAAAAATCTTAGCCAAAGGCATGCTGAAACAAAACGCTAACTTTATCTAATGTTATCAACTCAACTTTCCTATGGAGGCACGTCTAGTTATTACAACGGACAACTAATTTTCTAACATAATAATATTGAAGGATTAAAACAAAATGTAGGACAAATTACCTCCAGCTCTCAACCATAAGGCTTGTCTTTCAGTAAAGAAAGCTCACATCTACTTGGATAGTAGAGCCACTTTAGTTATCTAACCCCAAGTTACCAATGGTGAACACATCAACATTGTATCCAACAACAGTAGTCTAGTTTTATCCCTTGGTTTAGATTTCTTCTGTGAACACAAATAACAGAAATACCATTTTAAATTAAAACAAACAGCCATATTGATACTATCTTTTTTGAAATTAGCTCATCATTTTACATTAGTTTATCTGAAAGGTGAGATTAGGATTTGACCACCATGACTCCTGAGAGAGTATCCACTACTGGGTCCAACAAATTTCACTAAATATATATGAACACAAATAACATTAATTACTGGAACTTGGAACCCAATGGGTGCATCGTAAACTAAATATTGAAATACCTTACAATATTGAGAGAAGATTTTGAATCATTCAAGGTGACAAACATCTCATCTCTTGAAGACAACTTCCATAATCACCTTGTGAAATCCATTGTTAGCGCGGTAAGCTAAGGTTTAGTAAGACATCATAGGAAAATTCGTGAGAGAAAGCAAACATAAGAGGCAAAAATTGGATCAAGTAAATAGGAAAAGACAGAAAAAGGTGGTAAGTTTCAACTGAATACTTCAAGGACAAACAAAGAGTAAATCTATTTTATACCTATACACCGTACATATAAGGAGCATTTTTTGGTGAAACATGCATTTAACATATTTTGTTTTTCACCTTAATGGCCCATTAATTCTCCAACTATGTCCCCTTATCGATGCATCTCTGTCAAGCCAAACATATCAAAATGAGGTCTTTGATGACAGGGTAGATGTGATTTACATTCGAAAATATCTGTCAAATACGAAGATTGGCATAGTAGGCATGTTGAATTTTCATACATCAGTAATTTCATACATTTGCTTTTTGGACTCATGTATATGTTCTAAGTTCTACAGTAGAGAATGTTAAATCAATCCGAACAACTTACCTCTGTGTTCAGGTCCTAAATCCACATACCCTGCAAGAATGAAAGTTTAACTAAAATGACGATTCTCAAGTTTTCAAATTTCAAAAGCAAATGTATGAAATTACTGATGTATGAAAATTCATACATGAGTCCTAATGCATCAGTAATTTCATACATGTGCTTTTGAAAATTTCATACATGAGGTAAATCTATTTTATACCTATACACCGTACATATAAGGAGCATTTTTTGGTGAAACATGCATTTAACATATTTTGCTTTTCACCTTAATGGTCCATTAATTATCCAACTATGTCCCCTTATTGATGCATCTCTGTCAAGCCAAACATATCAAAATGAGGTCTTTGTGACAGGGTAGATGTTATTTACATTCGAAAATATCTGTCAAATACGAAGATTGGCATAGTAGGCATGTTGAATTTTCATACTTCAGTAATTTCATACATTTGCTTTTTGGACTCATGTATATGTTCTAAGTTCTACAGTAGAGAATGTTAAATCAATCCGAACAACTTACCTCTGTGTTCAGGTCCTAAATCCACATACCCTGCAAGAATGAAAGTTTAACTAAAATGACGATTCTCAAGTTTTCAAATTCAAAAAGCAAATGTATGAAATTACTGATGTATGAAAATTCATACATGAGTCCTAATGCATCAGTTATTTCATACATTTGCTTTTGAAAATTTCATACATGAGGTAAGTTGTTCGGATTGATTTAACATTCTATACTGTAGAACTTAGAACATATACATGAGTCCAAAAAGCAAATGTATGAAATTACTGATGTATGAAAATTCAACATGCCCACTATGCCAATCTTCGTATTTGACAGATATTTTCGAATGTAAATAACATCTACCCTGTCATCAAAGACCTCATTTTGATATGTTTGGCTTGACAGAGATGCATCAATAAGGGGACATAGTTGGAGAATTAATGGGCCATTAAGGTGAAAATCAAAATATGTTAAAATGCATGTGTTTATGGGTAAAAATCGTTTCCGCCGATTTTGGTAAATTTGGTAGGTGAGTGAGAAACTGGTTTAAACCCTAAACAAATGTGCTGCACGTGAGCACTTTCTAGATTCGAGAGATCAACTGCACAAGTCCCGCCTAAACCAAGAAATGGCCGTTCCAGACTTGCTTCGGTCACAAAGTGGAGGAGAAGGGGTTTTTTTGGGGTGGGAAGCAAAGAAAGGTGTTGAGACCGTAATAATTCTGGGAGAGTAGTGTCTCGACTTGTATCATAAAGTGAAAGCTTAGGAAGCTTGCAAGAGATGAAATCTTTTTGGAGAGCTTGCAAAGTTTCCTTTTCTGAGAGTGTTGTATTTTTCTCCTGACCGAGACTTGTTGTCCGGTGGAAATAGGTAAGAGCTATTTATACAAGTAGAGATTGAAACGTACCTGGCCTCATGAAGGAAGAGAGTAAAGGGTGAAATAATGGGAGGAGGTGGTAACCGCATGGTGTTTTTGGGTGAAAACGTTTTCACCATTATTTCCTCATTTATTTGACCGCTTTATTCCTATTCACGCTTTCTTAATGTGAGCGTAGTGTACGCTGCATGCCGTGACCGCCAAACCAAGACCCCGGAAAGCATCCCCGCTTTGTGTTGATGTCTCAAGTGTTGGTTGCACCTTGAGTGCAAGTGGCGCCGCTAGTGGCGCGTGTGGCATGTGTCAATGGCATGTACGGAATGCCTTTGTTCATGGTTGCACCTGAGTGCAAGTGGCAATGCCGAGTCGCTAGTGGCGTGTGTGGCATGTGCCAATGGCATGTGCGGAATGCCTTGGTGG
This sequence comes from Papaver armeniacum, assembly GCA_023531295.1. NCBI lineage: Eukaryota > Viridiplantae > Streptophyta > Magnoliopsida > Ranunculales > Papaveraceae > Papaver > Papaver armeniacum. The sequence continues at coordinate 6,989 of JAJJWW010004938.1, forward strand.
TAGGTTGTACGTTGAGTGTTAGTGGCAATGCCAGAGCCGCTAGTGGCGTGTTTGGCATGTGCCAATGGCGTAACGCGAATGCCTTGGTGGTAGGTTGCAGGCTTTGCAAGTTAGGGCTACCAGCATGTGAGTTTGGCATGTGTCAATGGCACGCATGGCCATTAGGCCACGTGACCCTGGTAAGAAAAGCTACCATGATGCATGTTGGCATGTGCCAATGGCATGCTCGCCATTAGGCCATGGCCTTGGTAAGAAAAGCTACCCAGCGAGCATGTAGGCATGTGCCAATGGCATGCGTGGCTAATTTGGGTCACGATTGGTAGAAAAGCTACCAATGAGCATGTTGGCATGTGCCAATGGCATGCGTGGGCCAATTTGGTCACGGCCCTGGTTGGAAAAGCTACCAAATGATGCGTGTTGGCATGTGCCAATGGCATGCTTTCGGTCATTAGGGCCATGGCCCGGTAAGAAAAAGCTACCAATGAATGTGTTGGCATGTGCCAATGGAATGCGTGGCAATAATTTGGGTCGCGTCCTGGTAGGAAAAGCTACCAGCGTGCGTGTTGGCATGTGCCAATTGCATGCTAGGCCATTAGGGCCATGGCCGGGTAAGAAAAGGTACCAGCGAGCGTGTTGGCATGTGCCAATGGCAAGCGTGGCCAACTTGGGTCGTGTCCTGTAGGAAAAGCTGGCAGCGTGTTGGCATGTGCCAATGGGTGGCCAATTTGGGTCGGCCTGGTAGGAAAAGCTACCAAATGAGCGTGTTGGCATGTGCCAATGGCATGCGTACAACTTGGGTCGCCATCCGGGCAGGGAAAAGCTACCAGCGAGCGTGTTGGCATGTGCCAATGGTATGCGTGGCCAATTTGGCCTAGGTTGCATGGTTTGCAAGGTCCTGGTAGGAAAAGCTACCAGCGAGCGTGTTGGCATGTGCCAATGGTATGCGTGGCTAATTTGGGTCGCGCCTGGTAGGAAAAGCTACCCGCGAGCGTGTTGGCATGTGCCAATGGCATGCGTGGGTCAATTTGGCCTAGGGTTGCATGGTTTGCAAGCCCAGCGGGCGCCATTTTTGGCATGGCGTGGCTAGGGCCAAGGTAAGGGTGCTTGGCTTGGCGTGGCGTGACTAGCGAGCTAGGGCCAAAGAGAGTGCATTTTGGCATGACGCGGCTAGCTCTGCCAAGTGTGGCCGGGGCATGATTTGCTATTGGCACGGGAGGTGCGGCTAGCATGGTTGGCATGCTTTGGCGCTTGGTGTGACTAGCATAGCTAGGGCCAAGGCAAGAGTGCGTTTACATGGCGCGCTAGCTTGGGCTAGGTGTGGTCGGCATGGTTTGCCATTGAAATGAGGTGCGGCTTAGCATGGTTGGCATGCTTTGGCGCGTTTGGTGTGGCTGGCATGGTTTGCCATTGGCACAGAGGTGCGGCTAGGGCCAAGGCAAGGATGTTTGGCTTGGCGTGGTGTGACTAGCGTAGCTAGGGCCAAGGAAGAGTGTGTTTGGCATGACGCGACTAGCTTGGGCTAAGTGTGGCTGGCATGATTTGCCATTGGCACGGAGGTGCGGCTAGCATGGTTGGCATGCTTTGGCGTGTTTGGTGTGACTAGCATAGCTAGGGCCAAGGCAGAGTACGTTTGGCATGGCGCGGCTAGCTTGGGCTAGGTGTGGTGGCATGATTTGCCATTGGCACAAAGGGGAATTAGGTTTTGTTCGTTGTAACACTAATTTGAAAAAATACCCCTATTAATTACGACTACATGCATTGAATGTTCTAATAAATGTGTCAGCCGTGACATTAGGTTATTCGGGGTTTTACGATTTTACCATTTGTCTAAAAACCACCATCAACATTAAGTCCTCGCTAGCTCGGAACAGGAGCTTTGTCATGCGAGGTAAGCATAAGATGGTGACAAACTATCAACAAGAAATCGTAAAGAAAATTGAGGAGGCTTGTCTCGACCTTTATAAATAGGATTAGGAATCCTTGCCTCCAGCAGTTTTACACAAATCAGGAGATCGGCACACCTTGGGAAGTCAAAGATCATTGAGAGACAGGAAGTCGGGCGGCATTGAGAAGTTGGACGCGAGTTGGGAACTTGAGCGCGTTTAGTCAAGTGGACCGGTGCAAGGTGGGGAAGTCGATCGTGCTAATGGGGGACCGGCGCAAGGTGAGGAAGCCGACGTGCTAGCTGGCGTGACTTGGGCGGTCATTGGGAAGTTGGCGCAATTATGGGGCCGGTGTAAACAAGGAGGGAGTAGGTGTTTCTACGTATATTAAAGTTTCCTTATTTTTGAATTCCTTCACGCGCGTTTCAATCGGGGCATTATCCATGCTAAAACTGGAAGCGTTATGTCCCTCATTGCTTCCTTTCCTTTTTAAGGTTCCGTATTCATACCCAACGCAATTGTACTGTCTCCCTTGTTTGAGAAAAGGTTATTCTTGTTGAGTTTCTTTCTTTGCCTAGAGACGAATCATCCTAAAACAGCCAGATTCTCCAAGTGAAGGCGCGAGGTCTGACTCTTGCAAAAGCACCCTGACTAGGGTTATTCGGGCTAAGAAGATCATACTGGTATGTTTTCTTCTTCTTCTCTGTCATGTTATCCTCTTTTTATATGTGTATAGATAGGGTGGAACTTGATCATTTTCCCCATTTTTGCAAATGTATGATGGGACCCTCCAGGATGGCCGCGCCTTTAACTCTTCGGAGAAGGACTTCAGAATTGGCGGAGATCGATCTTCTTCTCTTGAGGAGGCAGTGGTTGGGATTGAATCTCTGTTCCATGAAGCTAGTGAAACATTAAGGACCTCCTTCCATCTATCCCCATGAAGAATGTGTGCATGTTCTGGACTTTCTGGGTTCAAAGGAGCATGGAGGAGGGGCGAGAGAACGAGGAAGAGTCTTGGCATATTGAGAAGCTTCAAAGGCGGCAAAGCCTTTCCTCGGTCCGGTGTATGGTGCGGATCGACCGCTTTCTAGGTCGAAGCGACGGAAAAGCGAACGTGTGAGGCTCTTGGAGGAGAGCGCCATGATTCTTGATTTTGATGATGAATCAAAAAGCTTTCTTCAAAGTGTCAATGAGAAAACCTTCAAAGAGCATATGAAGGAAACGAAATATCCTTTGAAGTTGATGCCAAAGGTGTCGTTGGTGATACCAGAGGGTCATGGTGGCGTATGGCTGGACCGGTCGTTGGGGAGGACATCGCTCCGCGCCGTGGTTGCTTCTGGGATGGGATGTTGAGGTTGCCGCCGCTAACACCGTTGAATGGAGCCTTTGTTGCCCGAGGGATTGCCGGGGGAAGTGCTTGAAGATAGCCTTGCCCGAGGGGACTTGTGCTCCATCCTTCGAGGGCTAGTTCCTCCCTTTTTTTTATTTCTCATATCGTTTAGTTCCCATGATGTCTTTTTTTTTTCTTCGTAAACTCATCTTTACCTTCTTCTTCATCAGCCAACATTTTGCTTCATATATATTTTGAATTTGAAAGAGGTTGTGGTATGATGGCTCTGCAATGGTTTTCTGGGTTTATCTGATGTATTTCTCTGATATATGGAGAATTTGCTTGGAAAGAGATGTATTTATGTTTTTTTTTTTTTTTTTTGAAAAGGGAATCCGTAGGGAAAAATACAAACGTGTATTCATCTGTGGGGAGTACAACTACTAAGAGGAATTGTTAGAGAAAATACTAAAAGGGGGAGGACTGGGAAGTACAACATTTTAGGGATTTGAGGCCTTGAGACATCGTGAGTGAATTATCACGCCTTCGGGTGTGTCTCGCATTGATGAGCTTGCAATATCCTCCCAAAGGGTATCCGCAACTGAGACACTCGTCTGCCTTCTCTTTCATTGGGCGAATGGCCTTGAATAGCCATTTTTACTGTCATCCTCCCAACTTGAAACGAGCTTTCCTTAACCACTACATCTCCGATTGAAAACGGGTTCGACGTTGCGCAACCGTTTGAGTCTTGGCTTCGTTGGTTTCACAGAAGTTTCCAAGCTTCTTGCAAAGTGTTCAAATGGTCCACCTCCACATTCACATTTCTTGACAGCGTTCATGCAAGAGATTCGCGCCGAGTCCCCATGACGGAATGGGGGAAGGAAAGACAAGCTGCGTAAAAGGTTGCTTGGTCAAACTTACTTGCATTTGAAAACCATGAGATAGCGCCAACGGGTCCTCTCCGGATGTCTGGGTTCCTTCAATAGTTCGTTGATGCGACAACCAGTGGGATGATTTGTTTGAGATTCCTTCGGGCGTGGACGTCGGCAGAGGGTACACATCCAATTTCGCTTTGTTGTCGAGCACCCATAAGCGTCCCAATATCATGTCATGATCTAGTTCTTTGACAATGTGGAATTTGCTATGCGTTATAGCCGCCTCCCATCTTGATCTCTAGGTTGATGTAGCCATGCGCGTTCAAAGTTTCTCCTCTCAAGTTCTTAATCACGAACGGGGAATAGGTAGCGCCTTGTTTTGTAAATCCCGTTGCCTTTAGTGTCTTGAAAGTAATGATGTTGTGATCAGAGGCCGTGTCGATGAGCGTGTCGTCAAATTCGTTACCTCTTAAACGGACGTGGTCGCAGTCTCCCGCTTATCCTTTTGGTTTTGGTCGTTTGGGAAGCTTGCCCCGGCGTGGTTTCCGGGAGAGAAAAAGTCGCTTGGGTTTGACATAACACGATTGAGAGCCGTTAAAATATCTTGGCGCCGCATCTTGAAAAGATAGAGAATTTCGCATACATGTTGCATAATGGATTGTATGGGCCGTGCACGGAGTCCCCAAAGAGGACTCGCAGCTTCTTATCTGGGAGTGGGTCTCGACGCACTCTTTTCGTCTCCCGGTTGGAGTCCTCCCGCTTCTATCCTTTCTTTGAAAATATGCTTTAGTCTCATGGGTAATCGCCGGTCGGGTGGTGAACGAACCCGTGGTAATGGCAAGATTTGGGGTTCGCCATCTCACTTCGGGCTGGTGGACGCTCCTGGGAGGTGGCAACATAACATCATCTTGAACCTGTGATTCTGTGGAGGTCAATTACCTCCTCGATGGGAAACGGAAATCAAGGGTATCTCCTTCCGGGTCTCATGATGCCGCATGGGTGTTTTAGTGACGGTCGTTTTCGTGGAGGGAGTTCCGCTGCGCCGGGCGCTTCACGCTTTGGCCGGTGGCTCGGTAGTTGGGGCTTTCCTTTTTCCCTTTACTTATTATGTTCACGGAGGATGAGCCGGCATTAAATTGTTGCTGATGAGGCGTCTACTCCCGCGAGTCTCACGCGTGTCTTCGGTTCGAATCGGCCTAGCTCTTTCTAGTAATGCTGGTGCTGTTGTTGCGGATCGTCTGGCGATTTCATGGAGTTCGGAGAATGTTAGGAAGCGTAAGTTTTCCAGCAGGGCGTGGTAAATAGTAACCATACCATTGATGCACGCGCTCACTCAAATTGTTGCTCACCACGCTTGGGTCGTGATATGAGTGCTTGAACCCCGAACCTTTGAAGAAATCATTCGATGTTCATTATCCCATGGTACATTCTTCCGAAGTCCGAGAAAGTAACTTGTTCGTACACGAAGAAGTATTTCTTGAAAAACGCAGCTGACCATGCTACTCCGGGCTGGGAATGTTGTTCTGTGGGATGTCACAGAGCCATGTATACGCCCCTTCCAAAGAAGTGACTTTGAGAATTCCCTTAAACGAAGAACGTGATTATATTCATGTTTACCTAGGGATTTCAGAAACGGGAGACATGCTCATGTGCACTCCTGCACCATCGCACAAGGTAAATTGAGGAGAAGAGTACCCCTGGGGAGAGGGATTCTCTCGCATTTCGATGGGTAAGGGGGTTGGTGATGATGCACGTCCAATTCATCATCTTGATCTTGGCCATGGAGAAGTTGTTCCGCATCTTCTCGCGTGACGGTTAGGCGGCTGATTTCTTTCCAACGGATTCTAGCGCGAGTTTCCTCATCCGTGGAGGCGTGCTCCGCCGAGGTGTCGGCGTCGGGGTTGTTGGAAACGCCTAAGAGGCTCGAGGACTCGACCACGTGGTAGTCGCTCACAGTGGCCTTGAGAAAGATGAGTACCTCCTTCTCCGCTGAAACCATATCCGTCTCGGGCTCGGGCAAGCATCTCTTGTCGCTCCATCAAATCAGCGATGGTGACATAAGGACGACTTCCTCCGGTCCCCCGCCTCTCGTCCCATCCGCGGGGTAGTTGGAACCTTATTTGTGGCCGGAGGCGCCATGCTAGACGAAGCATCTGGGACGTAGCGGCGCTCTGGCCCCGTGACCGGTGGCATGACACCCAAGAGATATTTTCGTTTCCATGATTAGAGGGCTGTGCAGAGACACTAGAGGAGGCAGCGGCTCGCCCCGGTGATCGCGTGTGTTACGCTGAGGGAGTGCATTCGATGTTACTGTAGTCAGCAGGTGATGCAACAACGTTATTGGGAGAGACGCTAACATTAGGGATGCGTTCTTTGCTGGTGTTCTCGGCAGCCGCTCCGGGCCTGAGTTCCAACATGTTGGGATTTGATGTTCGGGAAACGAAATCAGGAGTCGGAGTTGGTATTGTAACCGATAGATCAATCCTCCCGCTGTGGTCGCCAATTGTTTATAGGTAAAAATCGCTTTCCGCCGATTTTGCAAATTCGGCAGTGAGTGAGAAATTGGTTTAAACCCTAAAAAATGTGCTGCACGTGAGCACTTTCTAGATTCGAGAGATCAACTGCATAAGTCCAGGTTAAAAACCAAGAAATGGCCGCCTGCATTTGCTTCGGTCACAAAGTGGAGGAGAAGGGTTGATTTGGGGAGGGAAGCAAATAAAGGTGTTGAGACTAGAATAATTCCGGGAGAGTAGTGTCTCGACTTGTACAGAAGTGAAAGCTTAGAAGTTTGCAAGAGATGAAAGCTTTTTTGGAGAGCTTGCAAAGTTTCCCTTTTCTCGAGAGTGTTGTATTTTTCTCCCGACCGAGACTTGTTGTCTGGGTGGAAATAGGTAAGACCTATTTATACAAGTCGAGATTGAAACGTAACCCGGCCTCATGAAGGAAGAGAGTAAAGGGTGAAATAATGGGAGGAGGTGGTAACCAGATGGTGTTTATGGGTGAAAACGTTTTCACCATTATTTCCTCATTTATTTGACCGCTTTATTCCTATTCACGCTTTCTTAATGTGAGCATAGTGTACGCCGCATGTTGTGACCGCCAAACCAAGACCCCGGAAAGCATCCCCGCTTGTGTTGATGTCTCGAGTGTTGGTTGCACCCTGAGTGCAAGTGGCGCTGCTAGTGGCGCGCGGTGGCATGTGCCAATGGCATGTACTAATGCCTTTGTTGCGGTTGCACTCGAGTGCAAGTGGAAATGCCGAGCTGCTAGTGGCATGTGTAGCATGTGCCAATGGCATGTGCGGAATGCCTTGGTGGTAGGTTGTACGTTGGAGGTTAGTGGCAATGCCAAAGCCGCTAGTGGCGGGTTTGGCATGTGCCAATGGCGCAAAGTGGAATGCCTTGGTGGTAGGTCGCACGGTTTGCAAGTTAGGCTACCGCCGTGAGTTTTGGCATGTGTCAATGGCACGATGGCCATTAGGGGTTACATCCTGGTAAGAAAAGCTACCATCGATGATGTTGGCATGTGCCAATGGCATGCTCATTATTAGGGCCATGGCCTGGTAAGAAAAGCTACCAACGATGCGCAGGTAGGCATGTGCCAATGGCATGCGTGGCCAATTTGGGTCACGACTTGGTAAGGAAAAGCTACCTGAGAGAGTGTTGGCATGTGCCAATGGCATGCGTGGCTAATTTGGTCACGCCTGGTAGGAAAAAGCTACCGCTGATGCGTGTTGGCATGTGCCAATGGCATGCTCGCCCATTAGGCCATGGCCTGGTAATAAAAGACCAGCGAGCGTGTTGGCATGTGCCAATGGTATGTACACTCAGACGCGCCTGGGCAGGAAAAGCTACCAATGAAGCCGTGTTGGCATGTGCCAATGGCATGCGTATAATTTGGGTCGCTGGCCCCGGGTAGGGAAAAGCTACCAATGAGCATGTTGGCATGTGCCAATGGAATGCGTGTACATTTGGGTCGCGCCCGGTAGGGAAAAGCTACCAAATGGAGCGTGTTGGCATGTAGCAATGGCATGCGTGGCTAACTTGGGACGCGCCCCGGCAGGGAAAAGCTACCGCCGAAATGCGTGTTGGCATGTGCCAATGGCATGCGTGGCTAATTTGGGTCGCTGTCCGGGTAGGAAAGCTACCGAAGAGCGTGTTGGCATGCCAATGGCATGCGTGGGCTAATTTGGGTCCGCTGGGCCTGCAGGTAGAAAAGCTACAAATGAGCGTGTTGGCATGTGCCAATGGCATGCGTAATAATTTTGCCTAGGTTGTATGGTTTGCAAGCCCAAGTGCGCGGGCGCCATTTTGGAGTAGCGGGCTAGGCTGCTTAAGGGTGCTTGGCTTGGTGTGGCGTGACTAGCGTAGCTAGGGCCAAGACAGAGTGCGCTTGGCATGGCGTGGCTAGCTTGGGCTAAGTGTGGTGGCATGATTTGCTATTGGCACTGAGGGCGCGCTAGCATGGTTGGCATGCTTTGGCACGCTTGGTGTGACTAGCATAGCTAGGGCCAAGGCAGAGCGCTTGGCACGGCGCATAGCTTGGGCTTGGGTGTGGTCGGAATGGTTTTCCATTGGCACTGAGGTGCTGCTAGCATGGCTGGCATGCTTTGGCGCTGTTTGTGTGGTTGGCATGGTTTGCCATTGGCATGAGGTGCTACTAGGGCCAAGGCAAGGATGTTTGGCTTAGCGGTGTGACTAGCATAGCTAGGGCCAAGGCAGAGCGCGCTTGGCATGGCGCTAGCTTGGGCTTGGGCTATGGTGGTCGGCAAGATTTTCCATTGGCACGGAGGTGCAACTAGCATGGTTGGCATGCTTTGCGTGTTTGGTGTGACTAGCATAGCCGGGCCAAGGCATAGTGCGCTTGATATGCATGCGGGGCTAGCTTGGGCTAGGTGTATGGGCATGATTTGTCATTGGCTTGCAGGGAATTAGGTTTTGTTGTTCTAACCCTAATTTGAAAAAAATACCCACCATTAATTACCGACTACATGCATTGAATGTTCTAATAAATGTGTCGCTAAGTGACATTAGGTTATTCGGGTTTTACGATTTTACCCTTTGTCTAAAAACCACAATCAACAAAGATGTTTCACCAAAAAATGCTCCTTATATGTACTGTATAGGTATAAAATAGATTTACCTCATGTTTGAAATTTTCAAAAGCACATGTATGAAATTATCGATGCATTAGGACTCATGTATGAATTTTCATACATCGCAATTTCCCATACATTTGCTTTTTGAATTTGAAAACTTGAGAATCGTCATTTTAGTTAAACTTTCATTCTCATAGGTATGTGGATTTAGGACCCGAACACATAGGTAAGTTGTTCTGATTGATTTAACATTCTCTACCAGAGAACTTAGAACATATACATGAGTCCAAAAAGCAAATGTATGAAATTACCGATGTATGAAAATTCAACATGCCTACTATGCCAATCTTCGTATTTGATGATATTTTCAATGTAAATCACATCTACCCCGTCATCAAAGACCTCATTTTGATATGTTTGGCTTGACAGAGATGCATCAATAAGGGGACATAGTTGGAGAATTAATGGGCCATTAAGGTGAAAAGCAAAATATGTTAAATGCATGTTTCACCAAAAATGCTCCTTATATGTACGTGTATAGGTATAAAATAGATTTTTCTTTGTTTGTCCTTGAAGTATTCAGTTTGAAATCTTACCACATTTTTCCCGTCTTTTCCTATTTACTTGATCCAATTTTGACTCTTATGTTTGCTTTCTCTCACAAATTTTCCTATGATGTCTTACTAAACCTTAGCTTACCGCGCTAACAATGGATTTCACAAGGTGATTATGGAAGTTGTATTCAAGAGAGAAGATGTTTGTCACCTTCGAAAGATTCAAAATCTTCTCTCCATATTGTAAGGTATTTCAATATTTAGTTTACGATGCACCCTTTGGGTTCCAAGTTCCAAGTAATTAATGTTATTTGTGTTCATATATATTTAGTGAAATTTGTTGGATCCAGAGGATACTTTCAGTGAGTCATGGTGGTCAAATCCTAATCTCACCTTTCGATAAACTAATGTAAAATGATGAGCTAATTTCAAAAAAGCTAGTATCACTATGGTTGTTTGTTTTAATTTTAAATGGTATTTCGTTATTTGTGTTCACAGTAAGAAATCTAAACCAAGGGATAAAACTAGACCATCGTTGTTGGATACAATGTAGATGTGTTCACCATTGGTAACTTGGGGTTAGATAACTAAAGTGGCTCTACTATCCAAGTAGATGTGAGCTTTCTTTACTGAAAGGCAAGCCTTATTATTATTATGTTATCTTTCTTTGAGAGATGGAGGTAATTTGTCCTACATTTTGTTTTAATCCTTCAATATTATTATGTTAGAAAATTAGTTGTCCGTTGTAATAACTAGACGTGCCTCCATAGGAAAGTTGAGTTGATAACGTTAGATAAAGTTAGCGTTTTGTTTCAGCATGCCTTTGGCTAAGATTTTTTTTTTTACATCGTACTAGCTGGCAACTGACATATATGAATCTATTGCGTCACATATTACGTATATCTCACCGAATGGTGGGATTCCAATTCACAAGTGTGCTAAGTGATCTCTGCATGTTTCAGAATCGCAGGCCTCAATATCTTCCGCATTTTTCTGCTAGGCCATCAATAGTAGAAGAAAACAATAAACCCTTCGCCGGGTTATGTCATATCCGCTGATGCAAGAAAGATTGCTAATTGAGTTTGAGCCTAGCTCATGGTTTGAAGTGTGTCTGTTTTTCTTCTTCTTCTTCCCCTCTTTGCAAATCGTAAATTTTTTTGTTTATTTGAATGTTGTTGATGGTGGATTTTCATTTAAGGTTAAATTTGTAAATAACTGTAAAACTCATGCAATGAACATCTGTAAAAGATAAAGCCATTTATAAGTGTTGGATACTCCTCACTTAATTCAACTTTGTATTTCCGATAATATTACCTGGCAATGGCATGACGACTGAGTGTTACTTCTACAGAGTAACACGAACCTCCAAGCACTATAATGAATCATTATCGCCATGCAAGATGATGATCGAGTGTTACTCTTACGTGAGTAACACTAACCTCCAAGCACTATAATGAATCCATGTACGTAAAATACCCGTGACAGCCGATTTCTGTGTTATACTAGCCCGAGCCTCTCTGTTGTTATACTAGCCCGATTGAGCCCCTCAAGGTGTTATACTAGCCCGATTGAGCATCCGGACTTGACTGTATCGGGCCTCCGGATATGATCTCGATCGCAGTCATCCAACTCCACAAGCATGATTGATGACCACATCAATTCCATCACCCTAAGCATGGTATGGAATACCCACGGCCTTAGCTTGCCGTATATGATTCGATCGCGTTCATCCAACTCCACAAGCATGATCGATGACCACAGATCAATTCCATCACCCTGTGTATGGAATACACACACCGACTCCCGCATGGTCGCATCATTGGCCTTCGCCAAGAAACCGTCCATACCAAGCATTATGGACGGAAAACTCCTAAATTAGGGTTTGCGCATATTACATGTGCCACAAAATCTGCCTCAACCATCCATCTTCACTGTGCATAGATGGAGGGTGTAGATGCACTAAAGGGCCCGAGCATGTCGACACAATCACCATGTGACCGCTTACATACATGACCGCCTGTCAAAACCAACCATGATTGGTTACAACACATCGTCCACCCGAATGGCATGGTCGCCGCTTTGAAAGCCAAAATTAGGTTCGAGCCATCACGCGCGTCCATCTTCTCCGGCACGAACGGGAGGGTCACAGATCAAATCGAGCAGGTCCTCGTGGCCATACCAAAGCATGACCACCGTGGGCCCATCTACCTCCTCTTGCGGTCGGCCAAGGCATACCATGCCCGGGCTAATCCAAAACGCCCGACCAAACTCACGCGGTTACATCTCCCAAATCCTAACCGATCTCGACCGCTCAACTTCACCCTGGATGATTTGAGCGGCCAGATCACGTTTTCACGGGATAATCGGTATAGGTGAACACCAGCCTACCACCTACACGCTGATATGATCGACCAAGACCGACCAAGATGGGTCGTCTTGGAACGCACGCCCAAACTTGGGATGTCATGCTGTTTCCAACTCTTTGCGGCAAGGATTTCGCCAAGAACCGATCTCAACCACTCCTCTTGACGGCCCAAATGAGTGGCCTAGATTGCATCTCCATGAGACGGTGAGACATGGACGTGTACACCATCATGCCGTCAACACGCATGTATGGTCGGTCCTCCACAAAATCCTTCCCATGCTTGGTTTCGACCAAGTAAGAGTGATGCTTGCGCACCTCTTTTAAAAACCCCGATTTCATCAACGGCTTGGCATTGAGTGTCTCAAACATCATCTCATCCGTCCGACTTCACCAGCCTTGGTTATACAACCCCTGGTCAGGAGTTATTGCTAGTGAGGAGTCATTACCCATCACTTTACCACACCGTAATGCAAAAGCATCGCATAAAATACACACGATACCCACAAGTATTTCGACTTTCAATAACGCAGCTTATTCAACTCAGATTACATATTATCTTCCGTGGATCCACGATCCACATTCCGCACATCAATCATGTCACAAATCGGGGATACTTTTACTGGGTATTGGTCCTGCTTAAGCATAGGTGGCAAGCTGCGGTAACGCGCACTATCACAAGAACGCAGACAGAGGTCATGGACTGCTAGAGATGAACGGAAAAGCTGGCAAGACTGGTCGTGTGTTACCAACACAAACTCCACTACTCCATCATTCCACTACCTTCCACTTCCCACGCAGAAACGTGAATGAGGCTCAATGATTCTTGTATAAAATAGGTCTCCGCCTATTTCCAACGACAAGGAATAAGGGAGAACAACACAAGTTCGACGATGTAAACCAAGTGTTAATACAAACCGTATTCAAACACTCGAGCTCCGCTAGACCAACCGCAAGCTTTGCTCATCTTTCATATAAGTCATAAGCAAGCCAACACCTTCATAATCTCAACACCTTCTTCGCTTCCTCCCTAAGATCAACCCCATCTCCTTCACTTCAGTGACCGAAAAAGTCCTGAACGCCATTTCTTGGTTTAGGCCGACTTGCACGCATTGATCTCTCGATCCACAAGCACTCACCGCAAGAGCAGATTTGTTTCGAGGTTTAGATTCATTCTCATCCACACCCCAAATTACCAAATTCGCAGAGTAGTTTTCACCCATCAACAATTGGCGACCACATGGAGATTGATCTATCGTTGCAAAAATTGAATTCTCAATTCTTCATCTCACGACAGATTCTCACTCCTGAGACCATTGTGTGGTTGGATATCATGGGAAGTATAGCTAATGCCGGAGGATGTCTTGGCAAATCTGTCGGGTATCACTGAAGGCAGAGCGAGACATTTCGCCTTTTGAATGGTATGGCAAAGACAATTACAAGAAGGGTCGACTTGACATCAACTCAGATAAAGGTAAGAAACTATAATCCTTATCCAGAATCACACCTTTACCTACTGAGAGGCAAAAGAACGCTGGAGTCAGTCTAGGGACTCGTGAAAGATGAACAACATGTTCCCAACAATGGGAAACCCGATGCAACTCCACAGGAGGAGAGACTTACTCGGGAGTACTACAATGTCCGCTGGACAAAGAAAGGGAACCTGCAGCCTAAGCCCCGCTAGAAGATTTGTATTTCAAAACTCTTATTGAAGCACTAAGACCGCCTAATCCACGTCGGCCTCCCAACCAACCAAGGAACGCTTGAGGAAGGAGAAATCAATCAAAATACCACACGTGAGGATGAGAACGTTCAATCCAAGCCACTCAAAGAAGGACATTACGACACCTTCTACATCCCTTTACTTAGGCAAGCGATCCGCAGATACGATGGCACCCGCAAGTCATCCAATTTCATCTCCTTGTTTCACGCCAAAGCCGCGAGAGAAGCTATAACGCCCACTAACACAGAAAGCCGACTCAAGGTACTTACATTTCCCATTCCCAATGAAGAAGATTCTAGAGCCACCGGGAGACATGGGTACGAAATGAAGAGGTGGAGCTACCTCTGCATGGCGTCCGCCTCACTGATCAAGAAGTAATGGACCCGGCACGGCACATTACCACCGCTCCTTCATCACCCCACCAAATGAATGCAACGCCTTGAAGTCGCATTGTTGTGAGGTTTTCTGCTCAAAGATAGCTCATGAGGATTTTCTTAGAGAGGCTACTCCTGTTTGATATAGAGGCTTCAAAAAAGCAAGTTTTACTCAACAACTTTACAAGAGAGACAAGCTTAGAACTCATCGGGGACTTAGCATCCCGCATGTGGAAAAGAGGCTCAGGTGATCAAACGCTCATGTTTGTTTCCATTCGTAGCCTCCCTTTTACATAACATTTGCAATTTCATGCGCTAATCATTCATGACCAAGATGCAAATTTCATTTAACATAATCCCTTTCAAAAAGGTTGTTCACAAAACTATCTCAAAATAAGCCAATTCAATTAATATTAATTCAAAAACAGTATTCAAAGGAATCCTCATTTATCACTCAAAACAAGAGCATCTAAAAGACAAGTAGGTAGCTACGATCCTTCAAAGGAAAGTCCTCAAATGGGCAACTCATCCTTTTTCGGGGCAAGAGAGACTTTCATCCTCAAGTACAACCCGGTCACTTAACCCCTTAGGCAACTTTTCAACCTCTTCTTCCCGAAGTGAAAGTAACACAAAGATAGTAAGGGGCCCATCTCTATAACTTCGAGCTACCGTGGTCAATACACCTTTATGCACTGGGCCACTTACCACTGTGGCACAGCAGGAGATGTTCCAGTAAGTGTAACATCTCCCTGGCCACTCTGAGTCGAGCACTGGGCAATCCCAGCAACTCCTCAAGCGAACGCTTAGCAGTCACCGCAGCAACAACTTTCTTACCCGCATCGTGATTTATGAGCCTGGGAGGACGCAGAGGAGGACCACCATCCATTACCATTTCAGACTTGATGGAGAAGTACAAGTTCTTGCTAAGACTCAAACGGATATGGCCGCAACTCGAAAGAGGTATTTCAGTCACATGGACCCACGTGGACTCGAGCAAATGAGCGACACCGATATGAACGGTCCTGTCATGGAGATTCCTACACTGACCCATCTCACAACGATCCCTCCTGAAGTCACCGATGACATTACGAATCGAGACCAATGATTAGGAAGCAGATTCTAGTTGAAAGTTGTGTGAACTTGTGCCTTCAAAGAATCAACGTATAGAGATGTTTCCCTCGTAATTAATAAAATAGCTCGACGTACATCCGACTTCTTCCACGCCCGTGTCTTAATCGCATCAAACACTCCTCAGGAATAATGTTACATTTGGCGTAAGACCACATGATGGCGTATAAAAGATCACGACCGCCCTACATGTTACGCGCAGACACATCAAGGGTTCCAGTCTGTGAGGCTCCCTGCCGCCGACTAGAGCATCTTCCAATGTGATTTCTCTCAAGACTTCGTAGACGGCTGCTTAGCCCATGCAAGATTGTGCGTCATCCCACCACAATGACGGACTTCAAGGAAACACCAAAGACATAATGTGAAGCCTCAACCCATACTCACACCAAAAGGACGACACTCAAGCAAGATGTGATTAGAAGTGGGAAGACAATATACGGCCGCTTAGCAATTAGCCAGAGAGACCGACACCCAGCCTCCGCCCAATGGAATGCTCCAAAGCGATTCTCTCTACTGAACATCGACATGTTAGTAGATGCAACCAGCGGACACTTTGACATGTTCCCTCCATGGATGGATGTATACACAACCAGATAAGGATGTACGAAGTGACGCAAGGGCATATATCTCACTAACAAAGTATACAACCTTCAAATTCCTTCTCTGTAAGGGCCTCACAGAAAAAGGGGAAACCACCGAGATACAATATCCCGCGTGTCCGCTAACTCCAACTCCAAAGGCACATGTACGACTCCCCGCAATGATGCAACAATGCTCGAGATATTCACACTGTGTGCCTCGACAAAACCACTACGAACAAACCATGTAAACCACGCTTTGGGATCGAGGCTCGCATGAAGTTCCTCTCTTCACCGGCCGAGGACTTCTTCAACATGAGAAAGATGGTCACCAAGAATCATGGATTCGCAAGGGTAATCGAATCAAGAGGAAGCCACCTAACGCTCCCTCCAGCCAGGTTGCCTAATGGTCTATTCAAGAGCCGCCGCAACGCTTCTCTTCGAGACCCACGTCGCTTTCCTTAATCCTTTTTCAACACTCTCTCCAGACTCATCTCGCCGGGTCGTGATCGAAACCACTTTAACATCCTCTCGAGACGTCTTCAACACTCAAGTCGCATCAATAACTGGCCCGGTCAAGTTATCTTTGATGTACTCTGGCTGCTCAACATACGCCTCATCCATCCTTCATAGCGGCTCACTGGAGTAAAAAAACCTAAAAGTCGTGGAGGAGAAGAGTTATCTTGTGGGAATGTATATTTTCCTATAGTCGGGTAAAGGCGCGAACAACTCATCAACAATGTTCGACATATCTGAAGTCGCCAACACTCTCCCGACTTGGCACCAGCATTATCTCCAAGACATCCCAACAAGAGCTCTTTTCTTCACTATACAATGAAGACAGGAGTCAAGATTTGAAAAAAAAAACACACGATACGTAAGGAAACGCATTCACGTTGAATGCACAAAGTTGGGACTAACAACACCTTGCCCAAGTCTCAAGTTGTCCAGAGCAAATTTCCAAGTCCTGTGATTGCTCAAGCTTCAAGTCCCAAGATTGCCAGTGCTTCAAGTCCGGTATTGATCAAGTCACAAGTTCCTGGGTATTGCTCAAGTTTCAAGACCTATTGGATTGGTCAAGGGCACGAGGCTGGAGGCTGCAGGTGACATTGGGCCGTGCATACACGAGCATGTGGGACCCACGTTCAATCAAGCATATAGGGACCACATTTATTTTGCACAACACGGCTCTCTTATGTCATGGGAATCATGTTCACGAAATTCAAGCCCACGTTCGATCAAGCGCTAGTGAAATTTACCTAACGAACGAAGCAGCGCAGCAATCGGGACAGGTACAACCCCACGATCGAGCCGAGAAAGCACGAGGCAGGCCTCGACCGAAGCTAGGACATAGCAAGGTCGATCAAGCAGTGCAAGACCGACATCATACTAGGGGAACGCCTCCTATATGCCTTTTGAATGTGACATACCAAGGACGTGATGACCCGCCTCTCCTGGTAACATCTAACTTTGTCTCATAAGTTTTATCTTTAACTGTCACCATCTCATGCCTACCACACAATAGTGTAACCATTGTGTGCTAAGCAGGGACTTAATGTTGATGGTGGGATTTTCATTTAAGGTTAAATTTGTAAATAACCGTAAAACTCACACTTCGACATCTTGCAAAAGATAAAGCCATTTATAAGTGTTGATACCTCACTTAATTCCGCCTTGTATTTCATTTCATTAATGCTGTGGCATGACGACGATCGAGTGTTACTTACAGAGTAAATACTAACTCCAAGCACTATAATGAATCATTATCAGGCAAGATGACGATCGAGTGTTACTCTACGCAGTAACACGAACCTCCAAGCACTATAATGAATCCATGTACGAAATACCCGACATGTGCCGATTCCCTGGGTGTTATACTAGCCGAGCCCCCTTCAAGGTTATACTAGCTCCGATTGAGCTCCTCTCGGCGGTGTTATACTAGCTCCTCGATTGAAAGCATCCCGGACTTGATCAGACCGGGCCTCCCGGATATGATTCGATCGCAATATCCAACCCACAAGCATGATTGGATGACCACAGATCAATTCCATCACCCCTAAGCATGGTATGGAATACCCACGCCTTAGCTTGCCAGATATGACTGATCGCACCATCCAACTCCACAAGCATGATTGATGACCACGATCAATTCCATCACCCCAAGCAGTATGGAATACACACACCACTCCGCATGGTCGACCATTGGTTTCGCTACACAAGAAACCGTCCATACCTAAGCATTATGACTAAAACCCTAAATTGGCTCATGCAGATATTACATGTGCCGCAAAAACTCTCAACCATCCATCTTCACATATAGATGGAGGGTAGATGCAGACTCAAAGGGCCCTGAGCATGTCGACACAATCACCATGTGACTGCTTACATACATGACTGGGGCTTACTAAAACCAACCATGATTGGTTACAATACGCTCGTCCACCCGAAATGGCATGGTCGCGCTTTGAAAGCCAAAATTAGGGGGTTCGAGCCATCACGCCGCGCCCATCTTCTCCGCATTTAATGGAGGGTCACGATCAAATCGAAAGGTGTCCCATGCCATACCAGCATGACCACCGTGGCCCATCTACCTCCTTTCTTGCGGTCATTTGCAAGGCATACCATGCCCGCTAATCCAAAAACGCCCTGACCAAACTCACGCAGGTTACATCTCCCAATCCTAAATCGATTCGACCGCCAACTTCACGATGATTTGAGTGGCTTTAGATCACGTTTCATGGGATAATCGTGCATAGGTGAACACTAGCCTACCACCTACACGCTGATATGATCGACCAAGACCGATCAAGATGGGTCAGCTCTGGAACGCACGCCCAAACTTGGGATGTCATGTTTCCAACTCCTTTGCGTAAGGGATTTCTTCACAAGAACCGATCTCAACCACCTCTTCGACTGGCCAAATGAGGGCCTAGATTGCATCTCCATGAGACTGAGACATGGACGTGTACACCATCATGCCGTCAACACGCATGTATGGTCGGTCCTCCACAAAACTCTTCCCATGCTTGGTTTCACTAAGTGAAGAGTGATGCTTTACACCTCTTTTTAAAAACCCCGATTTCATCAATCCGGCCGCATGAAAGTGTCTCAAACATCATCTCATCCGTCCGACTTCACCAGCTTGTTATACAACCTCGGTCGAGTTATTTGTTAGTGAGGAGTCATTACCCATCACTTTACCACACCGTAATGCGCACTGATAAAATACACACGATACTCCACAAGTATCGACTTTCCAATAACGCAGCTTATTCAACTCAAGATTACATGCTATCTTCCGTGATCCACGATCCACATTCCGCACATCAATCATGTCACAACCTGGGATACTTACGGGGCATTGGTCATGCGTTTTAAACAAGTACGGTAACGCGCTTTACCACAAGAACGTGTTAGAGGTCATGGATCGCTAGAGATGAATCGGAAAAGTGGCAGACGGTCGCAGTTACCGACACACACCTCCACTACTCCATCATTCCACTACTCCTCCACTTCCCCGAGAAACGTGAATGAGGCTCAATGACTTGTATAAAATAAAAGTCTCCGCCCATTTCCTTAAACCACAAGGAATAAGGAGAACAACACAAGTTGGGACGACAAAACCAAGTGTTAATACAAACCGTATTCAAACACTCGAGTCACTAGACAACCGTAAGCTTGCTCATCTTTCTCATAAAGTCATAAGCAAGCCAACACCTTCATAATCTCAACACCTTCTTCGCTTCCCTCCCTAAGATCAACCCCATCTCTTCACTTCAGACCGAAATGAAGTCCGGAACCCGGGCCATTTCTTGGTTTAGGCCGTGACTTGCTGATTGATCTCTCGATCCACAAGCACTCACCGGGCAGAAAGGATTTGCTGAGGGTTTAGATTCATTCCTCATCCACACCCTAAATTACCAAATTCCGCAGGAGTAGTTTTCACCCATCAACAAATGTATCATTTTTTCTGCAGTTGTGCATATACTTCCATTTTCTTCTTTTGTTACACGTGCAGTGCACGTGCACTCTGCTAGTGAAAGTTTAACTAAAATGACGATTCTCAAGTAGCATTTCTACAAACAACATAAGTGCATTACAGTCCACAACAACCAATTTTTAGCAAAGAAAATAAAGTCATAAGCCCGTAATTGTAAAGGTTAGTTATTCTATGAGGAAATCGGGCCATTTGGATTCAATACAAATTGGTATATTCCAACAAATCAAAATTTTAAACCATTTAAATGCAAAAAATCCGATAGTCTTTCCACTTATAGAAAAGAAGAAGGTCCATTCATAATACCTCTATAGAAGACGAAATAACCTCGGTAAAGTGAAGAAATATTTCAACAACCTGCATATACGGGAAGAAAGAGCATTATCACCATATTTTTATTTGATCCTAAAGAAAATAATAATCCTACAGAGAACGACATACCCACTGATATGGCTTATAAATCTGAAACTTACCTTGTTGTGAATGTAGTAAATGAGATGTCAAAGAAAATGTAAAAATCAAAACCCATCTAAAATAATCTTAGGGCAACACTTTTTTCCTGCACTTATACATCTGCATAAACAACCAAAATTCAAATCAAAAACACATACTCCATGATTGAAACATGATTTTGAAAACTTACCGTGTTTTGGGATCGACTGCTACTATGTCTTCTTCCTTTAAGTTGTAACTTTATAGATCTCTATAAAAACTTTATAGAGAAAAAGAAGAACTGCACCATTGAGGATTTTGATTTTGAATTTGTTTGTCGATAACGAGACCTAAAAATTGAATTTTGATTATTTCTTGAAATTTGTAACCTAGACCTAGAAACTGATTTTGAATTTGAATTTGAGTGTAAGGAGGATATTGACGAATTTATCCATGAATTATTTTTTCTTTTGCCTACAGATAAGGGTATATACGCAAAAAGCCCTTTTCACCTCGCTTTATAATAAGTAAAGATTTTACAACATAAAATTAGAATGACCATTCAAATTTAGCCGATTTTCATTATAACATTCTTTTTAACCGGGAGGATACAATTAACATGTAAATTCCTAGTTCCTACTATTATTGGATTTTTTTCCTTTTTAATATAAATTTTTTCCTTTCGAATTTTTTTTTTTTTGGCTTTTGACTAAAAGCCATTGTAATGTGGTTAGACACTAAAAAAATATAATAGCTCTAGTCAACCAGTTTTTACAAGGAGAAGTAGACCTGCAGGTTAAATTGCTCATTTAGATATTTGTTTAACTTAAATTGTGTTGCCATTTGGTTATCATTTTCTTTTAAAGTTTTATCCAAACACCATGTAACAAAAATTTGGTTATCATTTTCTTGCATGAATTTCTTGCATGAAAATGAGATATATGAATTCCATGGGGTCCCGAATGTCAATTAAAGCGTCGTCTGGGATGTTGCATACCAAACAACCATACGAGCAGTTAGTGTCAGGTGGCTATAACAATGTAGTTAATATCTGATACCTGGGCCTTGTCATTGGGACCCCAGACACTCGGTACAACATCAGACGGGAGATTCCTTTTCAAATATCTGTAATATCGGTTCAAATTTTATATTTATAATTTTTATGGCAAACAATTTCACACATTAACTCGTCATGTATGTATGTATGTATGTGTATTACATAAGAGATAAGACACACTTCACATGTTTTTGCCCCACTATGTCGAACTCTCGATTCCCAATTAGTGGAGTGGCATAAGAGGATAATGCATTTGTACTTTCTAATGAATATCAACCGTTGGATCTAAAGTTTATTCATCCATCATTTGTATCGGAAGATAATTTACTCCGCCTTGACCTTGAAGGCTTGATCCTATTTCACGCTTTGTCTCTTTCTCCTCATTTCCAAATTAGACACACACAACCACCGTCGCCCACGCTTCCACCTTCCATCTCCACTGTCCACCACCATCTTTATCTCGTAATTCGCTTCAAGTTTCTTTTGTTTTTGTTATATGGATCTAAGATGCTTATTTGATTTTGAGTTATTGTTATAAAGTTTGTGATCTATTAGCTTATAAAAACTTAATTTCTTTAGCGATGTGATCATATAGTTTCCTCATATAGTGATATGCACTTATAGATTTTCATGGTGTTATTGCAGAACGACGAGTGTTTTGATAGTTTATAATTTTATTTTGATTTAGTTGATGAAATTGGAAAAAGAATTTCGTAGCGAGATAAATCGGTTTTCGACCGAGACATACTATTCCCCGATATTTCCAAGAAAATCTCGTCTTGCGATATCTTAATAATCGTCTCGTTCCAAGAGCGATATCCGAATATCATCGATATCTCGGCCGAGATGGCCGAGATCGACTACACTGGGCTATAATTCCACCAATGAAGAAATCGTTGTATTATGTGGCTAAAACCCGGCCCACCCCTAGTTGGTAAGTTCTAATGATTCACCTAATTTTTCCGCACTTTCACGAATTTTACCGACTTATTCGCGTGACGTTTGCAACTCCGAACCCAAGACGCGTATTATATGGCATTTCCATTATTCGCAAATCGCTCACTTAACTTTACGTATAGAATAATACGTCCGCTTAATTAAATTCTTTAGCTTTACGTTTTTAAAGGCCCACTTTTTGGCTTTCGCTTCGAGCATACACACCTCAATATTAGACATTGTTATAACTTTTATGAAACAAAAATGATGAAGAGATTGAAGGTGCATCTAAACCACTATACCACGTCCCTTGGATGACTAATATTGTATATATTATTAATATCATCATATTAATAATATCATATTAAGTTTGTTTAAATAATAATAATAATAATATTATATTAAGTTTATTTTTTTTAAATAACTCTCAAATATGCATAAAAATTAGTCTATGTCCTTATAAATAATAATTATTTATTATAATAGATACCGAATTTTCAGAGCCAAACTCACATTTATAAATCGAATTATACACGTATGCCGCTCCGACCATCACTTCTAATCACGCCTGTTGACCGAATTTGGGTTTACAAAACCGTATAATACTCGCTGCATATTTGTCGCTCCGCATACTTTTGCCGAATCCCGAATTGCTAAAAATAAGCAGTGGTTGTCTTATGTGGCTCGACCAAATCAATGGGAATAGTCCATGCGGATTGCGGACTATACCAGTAGATGTACACTTGGACTCTAATCATTTTATAATTCTAGGTAGGGACACAAGATCTCTTCCCTGCAAATAAGTTTAGATACACATTGCCACATTGGGATGCATTGATCATGTGGAGTATTAACAAAAACACACTTAGCTGTCTAGCTAGTAAGATGACACAACACTTTTCCATTTGGTATTAAAAGAGAGAATTGGAATTGAAATGGAACTCGTGGCCACTAGTTCTTTTTTCCTAATGCCAATGCTTTCTGGTTTTTGGAGATAAATTCGGCGTCTTCTCATCAAATTCCGCTTATAAAATTATAATTTGGCCTTCATAAATTATACTTCCCTCCGTTCCTTTTTTAATAGGTTGTTTCTATTAATGATGTTTCAAAAAATAGCCGGGTACAAGTAGAGTTGGTAGCCTACTCTAGAAAGTAGTACATGGTTAGCCACAAGAAATTAGCTCTAATTTCTTAGTGAGATCAAACCCTTTTATAGCCATCTATCTCTTTGACCTTATCTAATACCCATCCTTTTAGAAGTACTTACCAGCATACCCTTTCTTCCTTTCTAAGTTTGACTTTTTAGTCTTTCCTCTTGAACTTATTATCTTGACTTCCCTTAATGGGTCATTAGGACTTCTCTCCTTTGAGCCCAAAGTATCCCTTAAACCTTTCTTTAAGCCCTATTATTATCACATTTGGGTCATTTATCCCTTGGCATTTTCAGTATCTACATTAAGTCCCCCGGCTGTTTGGGCAAGGCGTTAGTCTTCTCAACGTATCTATCCGTTTCCTCAGCTCTTCCGTCAGACGCTTTTTCCGACACCTTTATCTTAAAACTTGGATATTCCCGCAAGTCCTCTTGTATTCAAGCTCGGATGGTTTTGACTTGCACGCTTGCTGCAAGTCCCCTAGTCGATCGATGTGCCTCTTTCCGGGCCTTGTGCGTTTTCTCACAATTCCCCTTGTCTAATGATGATTTCTGACTTGCAAGTCTTCTTGTGTAATGTATCTTCGACTCGCCCCCTTTCTTGGCATCTTTTGGGCTTGCTCTCTTTCTGCAAGTCCCCTTGTGTGGTGTATCTTTGACTTGCCCTCTTCTTGGTGTCTCTGGGCTTCTGCGCTCTTCCCAAGTCCCCTAGTGCGCGTCTCTTCGACTTTCTCTCTTCTGCCTCTTGGGCTTGCGTTCTTCCTACAAGTCCCCTAGTGCGTCTCTTCGACTTTCTCTATTCTCGACGTCTCTTGGGTTTGATCTCTTCCCAAGTCCCCTAGTGCGCGTCTCTTCGACTTTCTCTTTTCTCTCGTCTCTTGGGTTTGCTCTTCCTGTAAGTCCTCAGTGCGCATCTCTTCGACTTTCTTCTCTTCTCAGCGTCTGTTGGGCTTGCTCTCTTCCTGCAAGTCCCCTTGTGTGATGTGTCTTCGACTCGCCTTCTTCTCGACGTCTCTTTCGTTGTTGAAGGTTTGAGGGCGCCATTTGGAGACGAAGGGTTTCTATCCTCTTTCTTTCCTCTTTTTTGTTAAAGGCTAGCCGCCTTTTGGTGATGAAGGCGGGTTTTACCCGTTTTTTGTCGGAGATTTGAGAGCAACTTTCTTTTTTCTTTATTTTTGTCAAAGGCTCGACGGCTTGAGAGTCGCTTTCGTTTCCCCGTGCTTAAGAACTTTTTTTTTTTCGTGGGCGTAAGAGCCGCTTTGGAGTTCGGGGTTTCTACCCTCTCTTTATTTTTATCAAAGGGTTGAGAGCCGCTTTGGAGGCGAAGGGTTTCTACCCTTTCTCTCTCTAAAAGGCTTAAGGTCCGACACCATGGCGTAAGAGCCATCCATTTTTTTTTGAAGGCTTAAGAGTAAGGGCTTTTAAGAGCTGCTTTTTCTTTCTTTCTTCTTTTTAAAGGCGCAAGGACGCCAGTTAAAGGGTTTATACCCTCTCATTATTTTTATTAAAGACTTGAGAGCCACTTTGGAGACGTAGGGCGCCTTCGCCATTGGGGACGCCAGGACCTTGTCTTAGCGAGAACAGAAGATGTTCTCCCCTTTTTTTTTGTTGAGGATTTTTTTTTTTTTTTTTTGGTGAAGTGTTTCGGGCGCCTGCGCCATTAGTTTGAGGATTTTTTTTTTCAAAGGCTTGGGCGTTTTTTTTTTAATGGAAATGTGAGTAGGGCGCCCGCGACATTGGGAGACGCGACCCTGTCTTGGCGGGAGCAAAATATGTTCTCCCCTTTAATTTTTTTTTTCTTTTTTCAAAGGAAATGTGATTAGGGCACCCGCGCCATTCGAGACGCCCGGACCCTGTCTTGGCGGGAGCAAAAGATGTTCTCCCCTTTGGAATTTTTTTTTCCAATGGAAATGTGATTAGGGCGCCCGCGCCATTGGAGACGCCCGGACCCTGTCTTGGCGGGAGTAAAAGATGTTTTCCCCTTTGATTTTTTTTTCATTAATGGAAATGTGATTAGGGCGCCCGCGCCATTGGAGACGCCCGGACCCTGTCTTGGCGGGAGCAAAAGATGTTCTCCCCGTTGGATTTTTTTTTTTGAGAATATGTGCTCGAGTCTCAAGGAGTGAGAACAAGAGGATTTCGAAACCCGAGTCTCAAAGAGTGAGAGCAAGAGGATTTCGACGCCCGAGTCTCAAAGAATGAGAGCAAGAGGATTTCGACGCCCGAGTCTCAAAGAGTGAGAGCAAGAGGGATTTCGACGCTCGAGTCTCAAAGACTGAGAACGAGAAGATTTAGGCGATCGAGTCTCAAAGAGTGAGAGCGGTAGGGATTTGGGCGCTCCGGTCTCAAAGAGTGAGATCAAAAGAGGATTTCGGCCCAGTCTCAAGAGTGAGAGCAAGAGGATTTAGGCACTAAAGTCTCAAAGGCGAGAGCAAGAGGATTTAGGCACTCAAGTATCAAAGAGTGAGAACGGGAGGATTTAGGCGCCCGAGTCTCAAAGAGTGAGAGCAGGAGGATTTGGGCGCTCGAGTATCAAAGAGTGAGAGCAAGAGGATCAAAGAGTGAGAGCAAGAGGATTTAGGCACTCAAGTCTCAAAGAGTGAGAGCAAGATGATTTAGGCGCTCCCAGGTCTCAAAGAGCGAGAGCAAGAGGATTTAGGCGCTCGAGTCTCAAAGAGTGAGAGCAGGAGGATTTAGGCGCTCGAGCACTTCCGCCTCTATCGAAGATGAGGAATATCGTAGGTATTTCGGGTCTCAGGAAGTGAGAACGATAGGGTTTCTTAGACACTCCCGCCTCTTATCAAGTGCAGAAGGATTTAGGTACTCGAGTCTCAAAGAGTGAGAGTGACAGCAAGAGGATTTAGGCACTCGAGCCTCTTGGTTGTCGAGGGCAGGAGGATTTCTTAGACACTCAAGCCTCTTGGTTGTCGAGGGCAAGAGGATTTAGGCACTCGAGCCTCTTGGTTGTCGAGGACAGGAGGATTTCTTAGACACTCAAGCCTCTTGGTTGTCGAGGGCCAGAGGATTTTATTTATTTATTTACTTTATTTTCAAATCGCTTGCACCTCTTGTCGAGGGAGACTTTCATTTTTCACACATTTATTTTGCCAAAGGCGCGTCGGGATTTCTTTTCTATCCTTAACTTTATACAGTAATTCATACAGCAACGGCGATAGTAATTTTTTTTTTTTTGAGCTTTTAGCAATGTGGGCTAACATTTCCTATTAATGTGTTAAAGTATTCATGAAAATAATATCTTCAGCCTGGTGAAGCTATTCTACAGCTGTAACCATTGATACCAATGGGTAGCTTAATTATCCCCCCGACGGCTAATTAGTTGTGAGTCTATATAGCTCACTATAGAATTGGAACACATATGAGCATCGTAATGAGGTGCCAAATTAAAGTGCTTGTATCACCTTTTGTCAACTAGTTGGTGAGACTAACCGTGCTTGAGAGATGCTTGATCAGAAATGTAAATATTCATCATATAAGTCGCATGCAGCTATGCTATACCATCACATTTTCACATTATTATTCTAGTATAAGAGTGAGCAAATGGATATTTAATACTCGAATTGTTACGATAATGGCATCATATTTAGTACTAAGTTAAATACTTTATGAGAGTGAACATGTGGTCGTGCTTTCAAAATAATACATCCGCGTACATATGCAAACAGACGGTATATATATCTCGATGACTTGTATATTAATTCGTCATATAGGGTGTATCAAATTAACATGTATGAATATGCGAGGAAACACTGCAAGGTTTGCCACGTTGGCCCTGCCAGCTCAACTGCGCCCGACCACACCCTCACATAGGAAGAATACCCAAGACTGTGCCCATCCTCCGGTCCAAGGCAAAACCTGACCAACAAAGGAAAAGGAATAGCAACTTGAAGAAGCCCGGACCATCGAATCGTGATCGGTGGATCGATATTACACCCACATCCGTAAGCTTCTCCCCAACCTAAATCAAAACCGGTATCAATAGAATGTTAACTTTCTTTACCCCCGAATATACTAAAGTTCTTTTGAATGAAGTACAAAAACGAGGGCATGCAAGTGAAACTGTTCGTTCACATGGAGAAAGGCAAGCCGGAGGTCACAAAGCATAACCTATCTCGCACCGGTCTTGAAAACCTACAAGAGAAGGACGATTCGAACACCGAGCGAGACTACCGTAACATTTGATGCTACCCAACACTTCCCAATTTGCGGCTCAACCACCACCAACCAAAAAGTACGCAAATTTGCCTCCATTTTGATTGAACTCATGCAACGAGAACACGAAACCAAAACCACCGGCTTTTGAAATTCCAACTGAGAGACAAAGAAAACCAAGGAGTGCACGGAACATCTTTCAACAAGCAAGGAACGTAACTGCTGCTGATCAAACACCACTCCCCAAGGATAACTCACAGGTGGAGCACAACAAAGGAAAAGGCAACAATTTTAGTTCAACCTCAGTCAACCTAGCTTGGAGATTCTCCTTGGATGCAAGGACTATCGCTGAAGCAGAAGAAAAAATTGTGCGTGGTGTTGGTTTGAACCAACACACTCTTAGGCCATGAGTTACCTAGCTTGGAACTGTCAAGGCATTCATAATGCCTTGACGGTCTCTAAATTACGTGATTACACACGTAAATTTAGACCTTCTTTACTGTTCTTGTCTGAAACTTTAGCGGCTGTGTCGCACATGACATTTTTGTGTACCTCGTTAGGTTTTTGGTTCTTTCTTTCAAATTTCCTCAGGTAGGACATAAAGGTGGCCTCTCGCTCGATGTGGACATCCCACCTTAATGTCTCGATTTTAGTTGCTAATCGTAACGTTATCCATGCCTACATCACTCCAACCTCGATTCCTCACTACGCAAAGACCTTGGATGTTCAGCGTCTATGGACCTCCACAACCTACTTCGAGAACGCAGTAATGGCAAAAACTTTGACAACATGATCACTCCACCAACCATCCCC
>JAJJWW010004939.1:0-99503 GCA_023531295.1 Papaver armeniacum
AAGAAGAAAACATACCGGTATGATTTTCTTAACCCGAATAACCTTTGTTGGGATGCTCATGCGAGAGTCGGACCTCGCGCCTTCATCTGGATAACTTTGATTGGTTAGAAGATGATTCGAATGCGTGACATGACAAAGAGAGAAATTCAACAAGAAGAACCTTTTCTCAAACGAGGGAGATGATGCGGTTGCGTTGGGTTTGAATCTGAGAACCTTTAAAAGGAAAGGAAACAATGAGGGACATAACGCTTCCAGTTTTTTGGCATGAACGATGCCTAATCGAAGCCGCGTGAAGGAAAGGAAAAATAAGGAAACTTTGTATACGTGAGAAACACCTACTCCCTCCTTGTTCACACCGATCCCATCAAGTCACGCCGGCCTAGCACGCTCAACTTCCCTACCTTGCGCGCGGGTCCCACCAGCTAGCACGCTCGATTTTCCCAACTCATGCCAACTTCCCAATGACCGCCCAAGTCTCGTCGGCAAGCACGCACGCCTTCCACACCTTGCGTCGGTCCCACCGGCTAGCACGCTCGGTTTCCCAACTCACGCCAACTTCCCCAACGTCGCCCTGCCGCACCGACCCCACCGATTGTGCCATCCTCCCGGTTGTGCAAAACTACCAGAGGCAAGGATTCCAAATCCTATTTATAAAAGGTCGTGCAAGCCTCCTCAATTCTCTTTACGGTTTCTTTTGATAGTTTGTCACCATCTTATGCTTACCCATGACAAAGCCCCTGTTAGGAGCTAAGCGGAGGACTTAATGTTGATGGTGGTTTTTAAACAAGGGGTAAAATCGTAAAACCCCATGACCTAGTGTTACATGCAACACATTAACTAAGAGCATTTAACTCGAG
Source organism: Papaver armeniacum (assembly GCA_023531295.1). Classification (NCBI taxonomy): domain Eukaryota; kingdom Viridiplantae; phylum Streptophyta; class Magnoliopsida; order Ranunculales; family Papaveraceae; genus Papaver; species Papaver armeniacum. The sequence continues at coordinate 858 of JAJJWW010004939.1, forward strand.
GTGTAAATAATTAATGGGGTATTTTTCAAAATACGAGATTAGGTTTTAGACACAGAACCCTAATTCCAAAACCAAGCCGCATACTGCGCACCATGGCAACAATGCCAAACCAAGCCGCATGCTGCGCACCATGGCAACAATGCCAAACCAAGACGCATATTGCGCACCATGGCAACAATGCCAAACCAAGCCGCATGCTGCGCACCATGGCAACAATGCCAAACCAAGCCGCACAGCTGCGCACCATGGCAACAATGCCAAACCAAGCGCTGCTGCGCACCATGGCAACAATGCCAAACCAAGCCGCACCTGCGCACCATGGCAACAATACCAAACCAAGCCGCACACTGCGCACCATGGCAACAACGCCAAAACCAAGCCGCTGCTGCGCACCATGGCGGCGGCGCCATAAAACCAAACTACATATCGCACTCATTGGCAACCATGCCAAACTAAGCCGCTATCTTATGGCACATGCCAAATATAACGCCCTAGGCTTGCAAAACGTGCAACTAGGTCAACATGGCCGTACGTGCCATTGGCACATGCCAACATGTACCACAAGCCATATTTCCAAGCCGCTACGCCATTGGCACATGCCAAATATAGCGCCCTAGGCTTGCAAACGTGCTAACTAGGCCAAAGTGGCCGTATGTGCCATTGGCACATGCCAACATGCTCGTTGGTAGCTTTTCCTACCAAGGCCAAGGCCCTAGCGGCCACGCATGCCATTGGCACATGCCAACATGCTCATTGGTAGCTTTTCATACCAAGTCCACGGCCCTAACGGCCACGCATGCCATTGGCACATGCCAACATGCTCGTTGGTAGCTTTTCCTACCAAGGCCACGACCTAATGACCACGCATGCCATTGGCACATGCCAACATGCTCATTGGTAGCTTTTCTTACCAATGCCACGGCCCTAACGGCCACGCATGCCATTGGCACATGCCAACATGCTCGTGGTAGCTTTTCTTACCAAGGCCACGGCACCTAACGGCCACGCATGCCAAAAACACACGCTGGTAGCCTAACACCAAACTGCAACCTACCACCAAGGCATTCCGCACATGCCATTGGCACATGCCAAACACACGCTGGTAGCCTAACTTGCAAACCGTGCAACCTACCACCAAGGCATTCGCACATGCCATTGGCACATGCCAAACACACACGCTGGTAGCCTAACTTGCAAGCTTGTGCAACCTACCACCAAGGCATTCCACACATGCCATTGGCACATGCCAAACACACACGCCGGGTAGCCTAACTTGCAAACCGTGCAACCTATCACCAAGGCATTCAGCACATGCCATTGGCACATGCCAAACACACACGCCTGGTAGCCTAACTTGCAAACCGTGCAACCTACCACCAAGGCATTCCGAGACATGCCATTGGCACATGCCAAACACACACGCCGGTAGCCTAACTTGCAAACCGGTGCAACCTACCACCAAGGCATTCCGTACATGCTATTAGCACATGCCAAACACATACGCTGGTAGCCTAACTTGAAAACCGTGCAACCTACCACCAAGGCATTTCACACACGTCATTGGCACATGCCACATGCGCCCCTAGCAGCACCACTTGCACTCAAGATGCAACCAACACTCGAGACATCAACACAAACGGGGATGCTTTCCGGGTTTTGGTTTGGCGGTCACTGACACGGCGTACACTACGCTCACATTAAGAAAGCGTGAAAAGGAATAAAGCGGTCAAATAAATGAGGAAATAATGGTGAAAACGTTTTCACCCATTAACACCATGCGGTTACCACCTCCTCTCATTATTTCACCCTTTACTCTCTTCCTTCATGAGACCAGGGTACGTTTCAATCTCGACTTGTATAAATAGGTCTTACCTATTTCCACCGGACAACAAGTCTCGGTCAGGAGAAAAATACTACACTCTCAGAAAAGGCAACTTTGCAAGCTCTCCAAAAAAGCTTTCATCTCTTGCAAGCTTCCCAAGCTTTTACTTTCTGATACAAGTCGAGATACTACTCTCCCAGAATTATTCTGGTCTCAACACCTTTCTTGGCTTCCCTCCCCAAATCAACAAGCGAGTCTGGAACGGCCATTTCTTGGTTTAGGCCGGACTTGTACAGATTGATCTCTCGAATCTATAAAGTGCTCACGTGCATCACATTTGTTTAGGGTTTGAACCAGTTTCTCACTCACCTACCGAATTTACCGAAATCGGCAGAAACAATTTTTACCCATAAACAATATGAACATCTACGTTTTTTCTGATAATTCCACCATGAGAAGGAGGACGTGTTGTTTCCACACCTCTATCATCACTATGTCATGGAAATTTTGGTTCTCCATCAACCTTCAATGGTGTTGATTAAAAGAATACATAATCAAGCAAACAAAAACTTACAAAATTCATTGAAAATAAAAATTGTAGCCAAGTTATTGAATTGTGGCAAAAAAGACTTACCAAATTAGGTTACTGAAAAATGAAGAAAAAACTGAAATACCACGATAGCCAAGAAGAACCACCTTCTTACGACTAATCAAAGTAGGACTTTTATCTAGCACAAACAAAAATTAAAATTAGGTAGCAAATCCCAATACACAATATACAAACCCTTATATTGTTTCAGTTTCTGTACCAATACTATATAATACTATTTTTTTTTCCTATAGAGAAGTAGAAGTAAGATTAAAGAGAGAAATGATAACTTTCTCTTGGAAACATGCACAAAACGGTAATACTTCCCATTGATCGATTGGCAAAAAAAAAAGTAAAGCGGTTTTCAGGTTTAATACGAGGAGTAATATGGCGGTAAGATATTTGGGGCGAGTGTCACCAGAGTGCCAAGATATTCAGCTGGATCTAGGCATTCGTTGTGTGTCTAAAATGTAGATCAATGTCCAACTGGAAAAACCGGAGGAGAAGAGTAAAACACGTATTAGTGGTTCAATGTCATGTACCTGCTTATGAATGGGAGTGCCCATATCTTATTATAGTCTGTAGTTAGCTTAATTAGTGTTTACCTGTAACGGGTGGTAGAGATGCAACCACGTGGCGGGTTAGTAGTCGTTAGATATTTGAGAGAGTGAGTGAGTTATATATTCTGAAGTCTCTGTAATGAAACCCTAAGAAAATTATTAATCAGATTAGAACCTTGTTCTTCTTAGGCTGTGTTCTTTGAACTCAGAGGCTTGATTCTCACGAATCAAGAGAGGTTTATCCTCAATCTATCCATCCAACCTTGTCATCGTACTCAGGTACATGACAATTGGTATCTAGAGCCGTTCGATTCTTTGGTTTCACCATGGGAAAAGACGGGTATCTCACTCGCAAATCAATCTACAAATATGGACCAATTTTATCCAAAACCATTTACAGGGAATTGAATTGTTATCTCGGAAAATTTATAGTTTGGGAAGATTTCAAGCTAGAGTAAGCGAGAGAAATTGGAAGAGGACCTTCTTCGTCCCCACGGCTAGTAGAGGATTTGGATAAGCTTCTTTTCTAGTAAATTAAGGAAATATTAGCGATGGAGCGGAGGCGTGTGATAAGAATTCAGAAAGCCTTGGATTACTCGATCGGTGGTTCAACAATTGAAGACGATGAAGAAATACATCGCTGACCAAATGGAACCAACTCGTGTTGATACAGATCCAGCAAGTGATTTTATTCTGAAACCTTCAGTTTCGTCAACTGAATAAGAAGTTGAATATGAAGACGAATCTCTTGATTGCAAGTTGCTTCCGTCGTTTTGCTTTGAAGAAAATGATGATTCAACAACTGTATACTCACATGAACCGAAAACCGATTCAATTGATCTTTGTGAGTTTTCAATTTAAAGAAATCGGCAAAGCTGAAGTGAGTTATTTTGACAGCAAGAAACATGTTCAAGTGGTTGAGGTTAGTTTAATCGTTCTTCACAACAAATTAAATTGGCAGAATTGTTTTGATATTGGTCTTGACGAATCTCGTAGCATATTTGATCGTGGTAAGTATGCAGTGGTACTACCGAATTGTTTTGGAAAATTGATTCTTAACCATGCATGGGTGTAAATCAGATTTTTGGGTTTTTGGATTCGATGATTCCCTTGTGTGTTCATGATCTTTGACATTTATCTTTGATGGAAAGTCGCTTGTTAAAATGCCCGAGGATGTATCTTGGAATTTAGAGAATGATAGAGATGATTTTATCTTACAACTTCAACAAGGTAAGATGCTTATTAAAATGCTTCCAATGGATAGTGTATGTTTAGAGCAATTTTTTTTTTCAACTACACACTACCTACTGAGACATCATCTTACCATTGTTTCAAGTCTGCTGGTAGAGTATTTGATCGTGGGAAAGAAATTAAACTTCTGGAAAGGTTTCTTTATTTTGATGGTGTTTATGAATTCTCTTTAACGATAACCACTTCTGTTCTGTTGGTATATATTGTGTGTTCAATTTTAAGGACTGAATGCTATGGGAAGTCTGTTCGTAAATTAGTTCTTAATCAGGGTTCTACACTAAATGTGTTTCTTATTGATCCATCGATTTGATGTTGGTTCAAGATGGTAACATTGGTGAAGGGATAACACACTTGCCTTCTATTACAAAAGTTATCCGGGGTTATGTTCTTAAGGATTACGGGTGGTTTTCTTGATGAAACTCATGAGCCAAAGATTCTTGTAAAGGAGTTTAAATTTCTTTTAGTGCGTCTACTCTCAGATCCCATAATTGCTAGTACTCAATTTTACATGTCGAGAATTGGGTTCCTCTTGCACTTTTATTGGATCAAATCTATAGCTTGTGAGAGTTTTCAATTACATGGGACTGACTTTAATGTAGATTGGTACTACAAGGTGCGACAAGGCACATGACAATTGTAGTGGAACATGACAAGGCACTATTTGCAAGCTCTCATGTTTGAGATTGTGGTGTGGAATTTGGAGGAGGGGGTGATTGTTTTTATCCTGATTGGTCCTCGATTAAGTTGTCAAGTCAAGTGATTTATTCCTTGGACTCGGCTAGTAATTCGTGGTGATCCATTTCCATTGTCTTATGTTGTTTCCCTCATTATGTCCCAACGAGTTCAACATTTTCAGAGGGGAGTTATCTATGCATTATCTTTTACCAGCACCTTCTGTCTACATTTATCTGATGACAGCGAGAACTCATATCTTAGTCGTGGTATTTCAGATTCTTAAAATGTTGCCGTCAGTAGGATACTTGAGGTGGAAGTTCAATTTGGTTCCACCTGATTTGTGGAGTGTGGGAAATGTCAGCTGGATTGCTAACAGTTTTATCTCAGTTGTGTGCTTTACCAAAAACTGGAATTATATAAACAATTTGTTCTGCTAAGCTGAGGTCCATGATCAAATTGCAACAACTCTTATGAGGAACATTACGATTCGACAAGTTTACTGGAACTTTCATTCAAAAGTTTTGGTGTCAGTTTATTCGATTGTACTTCAGAATTTTAAAAATTTCGTGGGAGTGAATGTTAAGGGGTGGATTTATATTACTGGAAGGAGTGAAGTCCAAGATATGAATTATGTTCCGGTGTTGGTTCATGAGCATCCACCTGATCAATTACTTCAATGGATTGTAGGGCTTGAATTTGAAGTGTGCAAGGGCATTACATGGATAATTTTTGGCATTGCTAAATTTCTAGAGTTTCCTAGTTCGTTTGTGTTTGACAGGGGAAAATTTCTTTTAAGTTCTGAGTGGGGATTGTGGTACTAAACGAGAAGGGATTATAGCTGGATATTATTCATCCCTTTGACGCTAGTGCGAGTTCATCTCACAAATATTGAAGCTCATTTTTCTAGTCAGGTTGAAATTTCAGATGGGGTTGCACCAAGGCCATTTCTTACGGAAGTTTTTGCTGTCACTTTGGTCATAATGTTCACATATGAGACGAGGGTCTATACTGCAGCTCGTGCGCAGCTGGAACAACATGTATTCAAGAGCTTATTTTCTTGTCCAGTGGGAGCTAAAGAAATGGTGAACCGACTACATCACCTCGGTTTGTATAAGGTCACGATTTGCTAGGGAAAGAGGTGTTTACATGAGTGCATACAAGCAGCGAATTATGATGATAGTGGACTTTGTTTACCTTGGGAAAATAGTATGCTCAAGGAAGTCGAGTTCACCGGGTCGGATATAATGAAAAAGTTGCGACAAGGTATGAGCATTGCAGGTCACAAAGACGAGACCAGCTGATTAATGGGCTTGGTACTGTAGTATATAGGGGCCTCACAAGGATATTCATTGGTGTTGTAGCTATTGGGCTTCTGGTGCATGTTAGAGCAAGCAACAACCCACTATGCTGTCAACCAGTGGAAGGGATTTCTCGCCCGCACAATACAATCCTTATTGTTTCCTCATGATTTTCTCCTGAATGTGCCGAGAGTGATGACTCTCCAACTCTCAAGCTGATTCATTTCACTCTCATCCTTGAGGACAAGGATGTTTTCAAGGAGGGTGGAATGTCATGTACCTGCTTATGAATGGGACTGCCCATATCTTATTATAGTCTGTAGTTAGCTTAATTAGTGTTTACCTGTAACGGGTGGTAGAGATGCAACCACGTGGCGGGTTAGTAGTCGTTAGATATTTGAGAGAGTGAGTGAGTTATATATTCTGAAGTCTCTGTAATGAAACCCTAAGAAAATTGTAATCAGATTAGAGCATTGTTCTTCTTAGGCTGTGTTCTTTGAACTCAGAGGCTTGATTCTCACGAATCAAGAGAGGTTTATCCTCAATCTATCCATCCAACCTTGTCATCGTACTCAGGTACATGACATTCAACTTGGAATGTCATTTATGTGTCTAAAATGTAGATCTCCGTCCAACGGGAAAAACACACTTGTCTATTACAACATAATAAGTAAATATGGTTTTTCTGAATTCGACAAAAATACGTGGATTAAATTTGACAGTTCATAATTAAATTTTTATTTTTTGTAAATATGGTGTAAGAATATGAAATAAAATCTCAAGCAATCAGGACCAAGGGTTTAGCCGACCCCAATATAAACAAAGGTGAGCGCTACCTTTTAATGCATAGTCAAATATGGAATGATTCAAGGGCAAGAAGAAGAAGAGGACATTAATATCCCGTGGAAAAATATTTGGAAGTTTTTAATTATTCCGAGAATCAGACTTTTCTTGTGGAAGTTAGTATAAAAAGCTCTCCCTACCTCGAATCGATTAACGACTTATATACCTAATATTTCTCCTGAGTGTCAAATGTATAATTCATAAGCTCAGGAAAGAGAAAACATTTCTCCCTCAATGTTCCTTTGCGAGAGCAATTTGGTTTGGCACCTCTATGGATTCAGTTATTTATTAATTTAAGTTAGACTCTATCAACGACTGGGTCAAAGATTAGATCTCATCTAATGAGAATCTGGATATTCTTAGTATAATAACAACCGTTAGAGCACTGCTCGGTCGAACTTGCAAGTGTCGCTATCTCAAGCTTGTTTGTCAAGTTTAGTTGTCAAAACTATAAATCCTGATTTTTCTAGTCTACTTATAACTATGTCTCGGATTAGGATAGAATGTGTAGTTGAGCTTTAGACTTCACGGAGTTCATCGATTGAAGACGAAGAACTACTAAGGTAAGCTTGTGGAACTTCATCAACAAAATGTATGTGGAGAATTGAACTCATCTATCACTCAAAAGTCTATTTCTATTCTATCTCTTATTGAGACAAAATTCGTATAGATATATAGACTTTAATTTATACACATTTGATATTTCGAGATGAGTTTAACTCGCTTACATATTTCTCGAAATATGTGCTGGTAAGCTTTTGCTTTAACCAAGTTCATCTTTTATTCTTGACGAAAGTCAAAATATGATCATGTGAAAATCGCTTTGGTAACATCTTACATGATTTGTGTGAGACAGTCATTTGATGTAGACTCGGAATGTTTCGTATTGATCATTTGATCACTTGAAAATTGCTTTGAAGCTAATAGTTTGTGTGAGACAGCTATTCACGTCTTCTAAGAATGATTCAATGATTATAATGGAGTTTAGAACAACTAATCATTGATTGGTATAGCACAGTATGCATACTTGTATGATAACTATTGTAGATTTATTCCAAGTACGGGAATTTAGTATGCATACCCGTATGCATACTGATTCAACAGTTGAAGTCTGGTAACCATAGTATGCATACCCGTAGGCGTACTGATTTCAACTGATTTTGGTCGTGAACGACAATATGCGTACCCGTTTGCATCTTGGCTATGAGGTCCAGGGAAATCTTGGTATGCGTACACGTTTGCATACACGAGTGGGTTAAGTTCTAAAATCGGTTTATTCGTGAACAAATACATTTATATAATAAGGAATATGCAATCTTTGAAAACCGTGGTTATAATGTTCATGAATTGATTCGAGTGAATCAAAATCGATTTTGCTTCAATCGTATCTTGTATACTTCCATGAGAATATAAAAATTGAACAACTCTGTAACTAGTTTCATTTGAGTCATTTGAACTAGTTGTGATTAAGATGTACAAGGTTGATATGAAAGCGTTCATATGGATTACTTCGGTTGACTATTGTTGAGCCAACTAAGTGTACACGTTTAGGTACGATTACCCATATCTAAATGAAGGTACTTTTCATTTGTGTGTAACAAGCTAAGACAATCTAGCGGTTGAAAGATATTAGCTTGAATCTAATCAGGTTTTCATCTAACGGTGAATATTGAATGCTTTGTTACCAAGGTAACATTGATTGCAAACCCTGATTTGAAGATTATATAAGGGAGAACTCTAGCAACTGGGAAACCTAATCCCCACACCTCTTGTGTGATACTAGTAGCGACTAGAGTCGATTCTCCTTTAACCTAGGTTTTTCTAAAACCATTATATGTTAACGACTTAAAGACTTCATTGTGATTCTGAAGCCAGACCCAACTATTTTCTCTTTAGTTGCGTGTTCTGATCTTACTTTGTTCTATCGTATTGAGTATTGTCTTCTCTAAGACCTGCTTGAGATTCAATCTCCGATAGGTAAGATAAAAAGTAGTCTCAAACATATTCGTCTCATCGTTTGTGATTCCACAATATCTTGTTCCGCTACCATACAGTTAAGATCATTGTGAGGTGATTGATATTACTAGGTTGTTCTTCGGGAATATAAGTTGGTTGTGTTCACATTGATTTTCAAATGTTCACATTGATTTATGTGGGAGACAAATTTATTTATTCAATAAACTTCTTTGTGTGAGGCAGATTTGTTTATCAAGTCTTCGACTTTGGGTCGTAGCAACTCTTAGTTTTGGGTGAGATCAACTAAAGGAATCAAGTGCGTAGAGTCCTACTGGGATTCAGAGGTGTAAGGAACGCGATTGTACCTTAATCAGTGTGAGATTGGTTAGGGCTCAACTACATTCCAGTCTGAAGTTAACTTGTAGTAGGCTAGAGTCTGTAGCGGCTTAATACAATGTGGTGTTCAAATCTAGACTAGGTCCCCGTGTTTTTCTGCATTTGCGATTTCCTCGTTAACAAAATTTCTGGTGTCTGTGTTATTTCTTTTCCGCATTATATTTTATATATAATTGAAATATCACATGTTGTGCGTAGTTCAATCAATTAGATAATCCATCCTTTGGTTGTTGATATAAATTGATTGATACTTGAACATTGGTCTTTGATACCGTTCAAGTTGTTTCTCATATTAATCAGGCTTACAAATTTCTATCTGTTTGATTTGCTGATTACATTGAGAAACATAGACAAAAACTCTTGGATGTATTTTCCTTGATTGAGTCTGACTGTCTAGTTGATTATCTTGGAAATATATTGGAGTTAGTCCATACAGATTGCCTAAACGAAATATTGGGTGTGGTTGTTAGACCCCCGCTTTTTCAACAACCACGCTTTGGTTTATATGAAGTATAGCTGCCCAATAATTTTTGAAAAAAATACCCTCGAGCCGACAGTTTTGATGAGCCAGGTTAGGAATTTCTTACAATTTATACCTCTTAATGAACAAATTCCAATTTCCAAGAAGAATCTAATAGTTCCTAGTAGTTCGTCATGATCTTCGATGAAATCAGATTGAATAATTTTCGTAGATGTTTCTTTCCATGGGTTATGTTTTCATTCTTTCTTCGGCGGACCTAGATTTTTTATGCATTTAGAGGCAGGTTCGGGCAGAGCAACATCGACGCTTGATGCAAAAGCAAAACCTCACTTAAGGCATGTAAATGGCTAACAAATAATGTTTTATCTAGTGTGCCCATAGTTACATGTTGCAAACAACTAGCGAATATCATCAACAACGGAAATATGGATATTCCGTAGAAAGCGAAGAAACACCATTAAGGAAGAACACCATTAAGGAGTACAACGACAATCACTCTTGAAAAGCTTCCATTTGAATCAAGCAATCGGACGTAGCTTCCAATGTACAAACAAGAAAATATAATAATTAGCAGAATCCATGACAAAAAAGAAGCAAGAATCCAGAATCTCAAACATATGTCGACACATTTGAATCTAAAATTTCAATAAGCAAGAAATTGCTTACTAATTCCATTATATTGCTAACTTTTCTATCGTAGGGAAATAAAAAAGAGAGAAAAATAGATAAAATTAATTTTGTAAAAGTTTAATGGACACGAGATGTAAAATGTATAAACAATTTTTAAACCTATCAGAAGATATGGTTTACCTTCCAATGGAAGAGAGGGTAACCATAACCCTCAACGAGGAGCAAGAGATTAAAGAGTCTGGGATGTTGACGTCACAATGGTAGATTTTTTTGTCCCTTGATGTTTCAATTTAACAAATTTATCCTTGTAAGTCTACGACTATGTTCTAGGGAAAAACATGGTTAATCCAAATTGTGACCAATATGGATACCAAGGACGCATTTAAAATGGTCACACGTCCGCGTCAGACTCGCACACGACACTTAGGCGTGCGCATCTCCAGAACAGACACATCGGTTACATCACATGTCACTATTTTAATATAAATATTTATTAAAGGAGCCGAAATTTTTGTATATATATCGTTTGTCAGTACAAATGCTTATACTTATAAAAAATTATTATTTATCAATAATTTATTAGCATTTATAATCTGTGAGAAATGTCATTATTTCATAATGTTTGATTTTTGAGAATTTATTCGTGTCGTTCCCGCGTTACCGTGTCCGTATCCTGCACAGTACAGTAGAGTCCCAGTAAAATAAAATAGTTCCCAGTAAGTTTATCCTTATATTTTTACTCTTGTTGTGAAAAAATAAAATAAATACGACTCTGTGACTCGGTCTAATTAAAAGTTTATTTTGGGTTCTGTTTTTTCCGAAAGAGAGAAAAACCTTTCGGTTTTACAGAGGAAGGAACTCTTCGTTACTTAAGTCGTCCAAGTAGAAGAAAAAGCTTCTCAGAAACTCACCGATACCTGGTTAGTCTCTGTTTCCATTATCTCTGATTTTTTTGCATGCAATCAATATTTACTGCCCACATTTTTTTTTTTTGATTTAATGGAGTAATCTGCAGATATTGATCGAGGGATTTGTGCATGCGGTTCTTGATGAAATTTCTGAATTAGGGTTTTCAGAAAAGTTGAAAATTTGATAAACACTGGTTGAATATTTGACATGGTGAGTTAGGGTTTCTGGGTTTATCTTGTGAATAAATAAATATTGTGAGTTAGTTACTTATAGCTTATGATTTTAATTTTTTTATTGCATTGTAGGGGGATATTAGGAAATGGTTCATGAAAGCACATCCCAAGAATGATGCAACAAACCCTGCTGCAAAACCCTCTGCTGCAGATGCACCTGCTGTTAAACCGGCTGACATTATCCCACAAGCAGAAAAACCTGTAAGGCATTAGTATATAGTTAGTTTTGATTCCTTTTTACTGTTTTTACTAGTGAAGAAAGGAAGTGTGGTACAAGTATTTGGTTTCCTGATTTTCATGAGGAATAAAAACAATGCTTAATGTGTTCGCATACTTTTCTTGTTAATAAGATTAATATGTTTCATTTTCTGAATTGGTTTTGTGTGGTTGAATAGACGAATGGAGGGCAAGAGAGCTCAGGGAGGAAGAAAACTAGTAGATACTTTGCTACTAAGCCAGATAAGTCTAAAGATGAACAGCAGGCTGAGAAAACAGTAGCTAAAAGAAAACCCCAAGAAAGTTCTAAGGCATTAGATGAAGATTTAAAGCCTCCACCTGTGAAGAAGCTTCACAAGGCTAAAGAAGAAAAAGATGGTGGTTCTAAACCTCCACCAGTGAAGAAGCTTCTCAAGGCTAAAGAAGAAGATGATAATGAAGATGATGATGACGTCTTTGAGCCTAGTCCTGCCAAAAAATTGAAGAGTACTCCTCGTAAAGGAGTAAAGAAATCTGTTGAAATAGATGAGGATGATGATGACGATAATGAAGTGGGTGGTACTCCTCGTAAACCAGCTGGAAGAGGTAGTGGTGGAAGAAGTTCAGCAGCAGCCCCTGCTGCTGGAAGAGGGAGAGGGAGAGGAGGTGGTGGTGGAAGAGGTGGGTTCATGAATTTTGGTGAAAGAAAAGATCCTCCCCACAAAGGAGAAAAGGTTAGTACTTCATGAATTAAATGACAATTTAATTCTGCTAGCTGGATCTGTTCCTCTTTAGTAGTCTGGCTTGAATTGACAATTATTCTTTGATCTTTATACTGAAGCATTCGTCTTGTGTTTCAGGAAGTCCCAGAGGGTGCGCCTAATTGTTTACTTGGTAAAACTTTTGTTATTAGTGGAACCCTTGACAGGTACTCGCAGCAGCTTAAAATTGCTAAATTTGCTGTTTTTAGGACTACAATTTAGAAATATTTGAAAACCAAATAGTCCTTTTCTTCATATCGTTTGTTTGCTGTCCTTTTCTGTCTTCTTTTTGTTCTAGCCTTTGGTTACAGTTTATGCTTGGTAACCCTGTGTCATTTAGCAATTTAATTTCAGAAGATTACAATTTACTTCGGATTTTCTTCTAGTTTGGAACGGGAGGAAGCAGAAGACTTGATCAAGCGCCATGGAGGTCGAGTTACTGGGTCTGTCAGTAAAAAAACGGTCAGTTTTCCAGATGTCTTTCCTACTCTAGGTTTCACCAATTTTTCAATTTCTGATTTTTATTGTCCGTCTGCAGAATTATCTTCTTGCTGATGAAGATATTGGGGGACGAAAATCAGAAAAAGCTAAAGAACTGGGGTTTGTTGCTTCCTCTTCTCTTTTGTTATTTAAATGTTAGTTTCATTTTCTTTGTCTTCTTTCTAATTCTGTTCTTATTTGCAGCACTGCATTTTTAACTGAAGATGGGTTGTTCGACCTCATTCGCAAATCAAAACCCATGAAAGCACCCCCAGAAGAATTAAAAAACACTTTAGGCAAGGGTGCTACCTCGCAACCAAAAGGAAGTCCTCTGAAAGTAGTAAAAGGTATAACCAGTGCTGGTTGCTTATTTGGTCACAATATTGGTTATTATCAGACTGTCAGTTTAATTCACTACTTCAACCTGGCGATTGTAAGGTACTTGATGTTAAGTTGTTTTTGTCCTTATTGACTGGGTTGCTCTAGGTAACGAAGTCTCTCCCTCTGTTGGAAAGAAACCCCCCCCAAAAGGTTCGGCTCAAGGTGTTTCTCCTGCTAAACGGAAAACCCAAGCTGCGGGTGGTTCCTCATTAACATGGCCAGAAAAATACAAACCGAAGACTCCCAATGATATCTTGGGCAACCAGACACTTGTATGTATCTAATTGTCGGTACATGGACATTAATTTTTTATTCCTTTTCCCTTCTTCTTCATTCTTTTGTTTGGCATGCACACATTTTCGTCGTTGGACGAGGGATAATTCCTAACAGTTCTCCCCATTTTTTGTCATATGTAGGTTAAGCAGCTTCACGAGTGGTTGTCCCATTGGAATGATCACTTTCTACATACTAAGCAGCAGGGAAAGGGAAAAAAACAGAATGACAATGGAGCTAAAAAAGCTGTTTTGATAAGTGGATCACCTGGCATTGGAAAGAGTACATCAGCAAAACTGGTTAGCCAGATGCTTGGCTTCCAGTGCATAGAGGTTCTGAATTCGTGATTAATCATCGCATGTGGAGTTCATTTCTAATGCTCCCACTTTTGACTTAGCAATTCTGTACCCTGTTTCTGTATTTTAGGTCAATGCTAGTGACAGCCGGGGAAAAGCTGACTCGAAAATTCTTAAAGGAATTGGTGGAAGCATGGCAAACTCTATAAAAGAACTTGTCAGCAATGAATCTTTGAGTGTTAAGATGGAACGGTTGGTCTTTTTCTGTAAATACCAATTCCTCTTGTGCGCTTACTTGGGGAAAAAAAGAAGATTTAATCTTTAAACTTGATCTCGCAGGTCAAAACATCAAAAGACTGTGTTGATTATGGATGAAGTTGATGGCATGTCCTCCGGAGATAGGGGTGGGGTGGCTGACCTTATTGCCAGCATCAAAATTTCCAAAATCCCGATCATCTGTATTTGCAATGACCGTCATAGTCAGAAACTGAAAAGTCTTCTCAACTACTGTTTGCTTCTCAACTACAGGAAACCAACAAAACTACAGGTCTTAACCACCCTGGATAAATCTTACCTAAATCATCTGTTCATTAATTTTCCTAAAATTGTGAGACGATTGCCAAACTTTTTACTCTCTGCAACCCTTGATGAATGAATGAGCATTTTGATAGCTGGCGTGATAGAATCTATTTTACGTTATTACTATAATATTTAAATTTATGTGAATATGCTGACAGTGACATTATTTAAAATGAATGATAGATGGCAAAGAGGTTAATGCAAGTTGCATCTACAGAAGGCATCAAGGTTGATAATGAGGTACATATGTAACTAAACTTGCTTGTCAGAATATCTGCGTTTTCTGAAATTATATCCAACAGATCTCGCAGCAATATGATTTCTGTATAATCTGTATTTACTTTTATCAAACTAAAGAATAATCATCAATTCCACTGACATATTTTTTACATAAATAGATGGCTCTTGAGGAACTTGCGGATAGAGTTAATGGAGATATGCGTATGGCACTTAATCAGTTGCAGTACATGAGCCTCTCAATGTCTGTTATCCAATATGATGATGTGCGGCGACGCCTTCTTAGTAGTGCGAAGGATGAGGATATTTCACCGTTTACTGCTGTTGACAAGTATGTCTTAGTTCCTACCTTCTTTCTATCCCTTCGGTAATGGTATACCGTTTCATTGGTGTTTCACTGTTGTACTATCCGCTTTTTGTTTTCGTTATGTTACTTTAGATTATAGTTTTCCAGGTTTTTACATTGGTAGCGAACAAGTTTCTCCATGTTCGTCTTGTATTTGTTTTAGAATAGTCTCACAAGTCAAGTTGCAACGTGAAAGCCTTTTATAAAAGACCCAGTTCAGCTGACTTCCTAATTTTCTCTTTAAGGATCAGCAAGGAAAGGCATTCTTCTGTTATGAATTAAGTCAAGTGTAAGCATGTAATATATTATGAGGGCTTCTATTGTTTACACTGTAATTCGGTGTTACACTTTGGTTTCTACTATCCATATGATTATTGATGTTACACTTTGGCTGTTTTTTTTTTTTTTTGCATATGACAAGCTACATAAATACTGAAGCTGTGTTTATGGATTAGTGGATCTATCTGATATTTTATGGCCGTGCTGACATTTTGCATTTGGCATGCAGGCTGTTTGATTTTAATGGTGGAAAATTGAGAATGGATGAGAGGGTTGACTTGTGCATGAGCGACGCTGACCTTGTTCCTCTTCTAATACAGGTTTTCTTTTGTGTTTATTTGCACAGTTTCAACTAATTTTCACCTTTGGCTTGCTACATGTGAGATTTAGTTTTGACTATAAAGATTAGTTGTTAGTATATGTTGCTGACTGCAGTGTAGGGCATCTCATATCTTAAAAATTCTGAGTGTAATTTTTTTGTACCTTAGGAAGTGTGCCTGGTTTGACCGAGTATGATAGTCCAATCTCAGCGTAAAAGATGCTATCTTACTGGAATTGTTCTTAATTTAATTAAACTGTTTCACACTGATATTTCCAAGAGTTATTGTAGTGCTTTGATATATTTGAATGGATTTATGTCTCTGGCTTATTTTACTGCAAGGATATCTTAGTGCTTTTTTATTATCAGGAAAACTACCTTAATTTTCGACCAAGTGCTGTTGGTAAGGATGAGAATGGAATTAAGAGAATGAACATGATTGCGCGTGCGGCAGAATCTATTGGAAGTGGAGACATTGTTAATGTACAGATTCGGAGATACCAACAGTGGCAGCTCTTTCAAACTAGTTCCCTTGTGTCAAGTATAATACCGTAAGTTGCCTCAATTCTGCAACCGAGAATAGTGATTACCTGGTGCGATTTTTATTCACCTTTATATAGAGCGGCCATTAACTCTTTTTTGTGTTTTCCAGTGCTGCTTTGCTGCATGGGCGAAGGGAGACCTTTGAACAGGTATTGCTTCTCCTGTGTTACAAATTTAAAGACTGCTTAGTGGTACTTTGCCTGCTCTTAAACTTGATAAAGCCATCTTCGAGATGGTAGCGTAATGAATTATTGTAGGCATTCACCTACAACGTCTGCCGAACCTTCCTTCCTGTCATATAATTTGGAACCTAAAAAGTGCATTTCTATACGTAAATGGGCTGGTTGGGAGAGAGAAGTAGAAGAAATCTGATCTTTTGGCTTGCAACAAGGCTATGAATCCTCGGTTTGGATTCTAAATAGGCGTGATGTTTGTAGTTATTCTTAGGAAATGTTTCCAAATGGGATTAGAACATCTCAGTACGTCCTTGAGGGAGGAATTAATGATTTAACAAGTCCTCTTGATACATACAAACACTTCTGCTTCTAATGGCTTCGCTTCATCAGAAGATTTGTTGTTCGTCCAAGGAAACTTGGATTTGGTTCTGAATTCATGGATGAAAATATTCTGAATCCAAATATTTCTATATTATACATGCAAGCAGAAGTTGTTACACTCTATATGCGTATTTATGTATCATTGATGCTTAGAAACATATTTGGTAGGGGGAGCGCAATTTCAATAGATTTGGAGGGTGGCTGGGGAAAAACTCGACAATGGGAAAGAATATGAGGCTTTTGGAGGATGTGCATCTTCATCTTCTTGCTTCTCGAGAATCCATTTCACACAGGTTTAGTATTCAGCAGACAATCTTTCAATCTTTCATCGATTTTGGTTATCTTTGTTTGTTATCAAACAACTTGCCGAACCCTTGCATTTGTTAAATTCTCTTATTTAATTAACCAGCATTTGGCCTTCTTCAGAATTTTTTGGAATTTAATTAATTAGTTGCCAAAGATAAGATTTGAACTTGTTTCCTGTTGCCCCTTAGTTGAGTCGGCCAAACTTGAATGCTCATATGCAGGAGCTTGGGTGGCCAACACCTGCATGCACAAGTCATTTTTCTTTAGATAAGAATCACAAGATGGTTAACTGCGGTGAAAAAGAAATCAGTTCTGGGGATGAAACTAAGTTGACTGATTCTTCTTTGTATTCCTTATCCTTGCCAGTTACCTAATTTCTCCTCTGTAAAATGTTCCAGGGAAACCGTACGAGTAGATTACTTCCCTCTTATTCGGATACACTTAACTGATCCTCTTAGATCGCTGGATAAGGTAGATGCCTCACTAATCTCATACATTATAATGGCTGAAAGCCGGGGTAAGCAGATTTGCTTATGTGTTTGCACTTTGTTGTCAGGATGAAGCAGTTCAGAAGGTTGTGGAATTCATGGATGCTTACTCAATAAGTCAGGAGGACTATGACTCAATCATGGAGTTATCACAATTCAAGGTGCCTCTGCAGATCCTTGTGTGGTATGGTTTATCATATATATTCTTGTGTCAAATGCCCTAACTATTTCGTAATTGTGTTATATGTAACAGAAGCACCCAAATCCACTCGAGGGAATACTGCCAGCTGTTAAAGCTGCACTGACAAAGGCATATAAGCAAGGAAGCAGCTCACGTGTTATACGATCAGCTGATTTAATTACGCTTCCAGGATTTAAGAAGGCTCCAAAGAAACGTATTGCAGCGATGTTGGAGCCAGTTGATAGTGGTGGTCTGACAGAAGAGAATGGTGACACACTAGCAGAAAGTGAAGAAGAAAATGCTTCAGATACTGAAGACACAGGTAAGTTTTTCTCTGAAATGGATAGTTTCTAGTTGTTGATCCAAGACCTTCGGCAATAGTAAAATGACAAGGAAAGAGGTTTCCACCAGGTTGGAAACAGGAAACTCTGAGACCTTATCTTCCTTTAATGGCGTTGAAGGGCACTTTTGAGCATCCTACATACAGACTTTACTTAAATTTCTCGACAGGTCAACAGCCTTTCTGTTTCATTGGCAACTGGGTCATGTGCACCCACAAGGTGCATACCGTACCATGTACAATGGAAATTTGGCTCTTCTTAGAAGATTAAACTATTGACACTGCCCTAGTTTAATTAAGTTCAAATATCATTAAAAAGAGGATAAAATGAAAGCTAGGATTCCCTGTCTCAAAAGATAGTTATATATTGGGACACAGCTCGATTGGACATCCTGTTGATATCTATGTTTGAGTCTTTACCGACTACCTCCTGCATGGTGAGGAGTACGATCGCTAGACAACTTAATAAATAATTAGTTGTCGATTAACTGTTCAGGTGAACCTTTTGTTATTAATGGCAAGGGTGAAATGTTTTGTACTTCTCCACAAGGCTGATATGTTGTGTACTTTTTTCAGATGGACCTGATAATGGTGAGAAAAAGTTGCAGCTGGATCTCCAAAGTAATAGCAAGAAAGGTGGGCAAAGTTGAAATTCTCGTGTTCATTATTTTCTGAGGAAAAATGTGCATTGTTAGCTTAGAGATATTGTAAAAAGGGAGTTTTGTGCTGATCTCTGATTTCAGTATTTTATTTATCGGTATATTACACCCTGTTTGAAGTCTGTCTTAATTAAATTTTAAATTCGATAACTTTATCAGGAATCCAAGTACAGCTTGATTTAAAGAACACTGGTAAGTCAAGTGCAAAGAAAGCTCCTGCTAGCAAATCAAAAGTAGCATCTGCTTCTTCATCTGCAAAGAAAGGCAGTCGTAATACTGGTGGTAGTGGTGCAGCTGCTTCTGCATCCAAGAGAAAGAGATGAGATGAGAAAGAGATGAAAAGCTTATTGGTCTGTGTAGCATTTCATCGGCGCCACCAAGTTTTGTTTATTCGGGAGATAGTTGTAAAGGCTTGCGACTCGGTGCTGCCTCTCTCTTTAAAATTTCCTTTTGCATTTAGTTTTTGTCTAGTGGTCTTTTGGTTTTTCCAGTGATGGAGCTTAATACAGGCAGGCCATCACACACTTTCAGTGAAGAATTGTTCTTTTGTTCATGATTTTCGTCTTCAAGTTGGAAGCTTCGGGCCCGTTTCTTGCTAGGCAATTCGATTGTCATTGTTGGGTTTCGAATTGATTTGAGACCATAGCCACGGATGTGCATACTATCTATTGCTATCAACAAAACAACCCAACAAAATGCGTAAAACTATAACAGGGTTTGGGTTACCCCAAAGGTGTCACTATCTATCAACAAAACAACCAAGCAAAACAAATTGTTCACAAAAACCATGTTTGACCTAGACTATCTAATTACCTTACTTTTCTCACCACCCGCAGCAAACTATCACCACCATAGAGCACCACCAGCAGCCGCCATCACCAACCAGCCACCGTAGACACCACCACCAGCGCAGCCGCAGCCGCCAACACAAAATAAATAAAATAAAAAAGTAGAAACCAAATAAAAAACAGTTATATCACTAACATTGGTTTCATTGGCGGAAATACGAAAATAAGATGAAACCAAAACTGGTTCCATAGAAAATGAAAAAAATTAGATGAAACCAAAATTGGTTTCAACGAAAAAATGTCACAAACCAAATTTAGTTTTGTCGATAAAATCTCAAAAATAAAACAAATTCAAATGAAACCAAAGAACAAACCAAAACTAGTTTCAATAGAAAATTATTTATCACCAACAACATTGGTTTCACTAATATAAGTCCAAAAATATAAAACAAAATTAGATAAAACTAAAATTTGTTTTACCACAATTAGATGAAACTGAAATTGGTTTCGTCATAAGTTAATCTTGAGTGTTTTAACTTGCCTTTTTCTAGTACTTTCTGGACTCAAAAGTTTTTCTAAGAACTATTGTGATAATATATATATATATATATATTTCCATCCCAGGCCAATATCATTCTTACCAAACAAGACCTTTTGAACAAGGGATGACTAGTAGCTTATATAGGTGTAACTCCAAAGCCTAAAACTCATAAACAAAACAATTCAAATTCAAAACCATGAATATCACCTCCAACAGTAAAACTCATATGACCATCGACCACATATATTGGCAATGATATTTCAGCATGATAACCACCTGGATAGGGTATTTCACTGGAACCTTTCGACGCGACTAACTACAATAGTACTAAAGGCATCTTAACATAAAAACAATGACCATACTGCAATTTGGAAACTGCCTATGATTCCAGTAAGGAGGTGCTTTTCTCGAGAAAAGAAAGAACGACACCAAAAGTTCAATCACATACTGATTTCGAATGCAATCTGAAAAAGCGGGGTACAACAACCACACCCAATATTTCGCTTAGCAATCCGTATGGACAAACTCCAATATAATTCCAAGAGAATCAACTAGACAATCAGACTCAATCAATGGAAATATATCCAAGAGTTGTATCTTTGTTTCACAATGTAATCAGCAAATCAGACAGATAGAAATCCGTGAGCCTGATTATTATGTGAAACAACTTGAACGGTACCAAAGACCAATGTTCAAGTGTCAATCAATATAATCAACAACCAAAGGTTGGATTCTCTAATTGATTGAACTACGCACAACCAGTGATATTTCTATTATATAACAAAATATAATGCGGAAAAGAAATAACACATACACCAGAAATTTTGTTAACGAGGAAACCGTAAATGCAGAAAAACCCCGAGACCTAGTCCAGATTTGAACACCAAACTATATTAAGCAGCTACAGAAACTATCCTACTCCAAATTAACTTCGGACTGGAATGTAGTTGAGCCCTAATCAAGGTACAATTGCGCTCCTTACGTCTCTGAATCCTAGCAGGACTATACACACTTGATTCCCTTAGATGATCTCACCCACAACTAAAAGTTGCTACGACCCAAAGTTAAAGACTTGATAAACCAATCTGTCTCACACAGAAAAGTCTATTGTATAGATAAATATGTCTCCCACGGATAAACCTATGAGTTTTGTTCCGTATTTTGATAAATCAAGGTGAACATGAACCAATTGATATAGCGAGACTTATATTCTAGAAGAAACTGACCTAGAAATATCAATCACCTCACAATAATCTTAATCGTATGGTAGCGAAGCAAGATATTGTGGAATCACAAACGATGAGACGAAGATTTTTGTGATTACTTTTTATCTTGCCTATCGGAGAATAAATCTCGAGCCAATCTTAAAGAAGATAGTACTCAATACCATAGAAGATGCAAGATCAGATCACACAACTATAGAGAAAATAGTTGGGTCGGGCTTCACAATCCCAATGAAGTCTTTAAGTCGTTAACCTACATGGATTCATGAAAAACCTAAGGTTAAAGGAGAATCGACTCTAGTCGCAACTAGTATCACACAGGAGGCGTGGGGATTAGGTTTCCCAGTTACTAGAGTTCTCCTTTATATAGTCTTCAAATCAGGGTTTGCAATCAATGCTACCTTGGTAACAAAGCATTCAATATTCATTGTTAGATGAAAACCTGATTAGACTCAAGCTAATATCTTTCAACCGTTAGATCGAACTTAGCTTGTTACACACAAATGAAATGTACCTTCATTTAGGTTTAAGTAACCGTACCTAAACGTGTACACCTTGTTGGCTCAACAATAGTTAACCGAAGTTAGCCATATGAACCCTTTCATATCAACCTCATTCATCTTAACCATAACTAGTTCAAATGACTCAAATGAAACTAGTTCTAGAGTTGTTCAATTGTTTATATTCTCATAGAAGTATACAAGATACAATTGATGCAAAATCGATTTTGAATCACATGAATCAAGTCATGAACATTATAGCCACGGTTTGCAAAAGATTGCATTCCTTATTATATAAATGTATTAGTTCATGAACAAACCGATTTTAGAACATCATCTACTTAGGCATGCGTATCGGTATGCGTACATAAGTAGCCGGACCAAGTTTGGGTTTTGCTAGTACGCGAACTTGTACGCATACCATCCAAACTCAGCAGAAATTCCCGGACCTGAACCTTACGCCAGTACGCGTACCGGTTTGCATACCAGGTTCCCGGACTTTCTCAAAACCAACAAGTACGCATACGTGTATGCTACCATGGTTTCCGGACATGGATTACATATATGCAAGCATGCATACTATGCTTAAATCCAATTGTTCTAAACTCTCATTTCAACCAATGAAAAATTCTTGGAAGACGGGAATAACTGTCTCACACAATCTATTAGCTTCAAAGCAATTTTCAAGTGATCGAATGATCAATACGAAACATTCCGAGTCTACATCAAATGACTGTCTCACACAAACTATGTAAGATGTTACCAGGCGATTTTCACATGATCATCTTTTGACTTTCGTCAAGAATATAAGATGAACTTGGTTAAAGCAAAAGCTTACCAACACATATTTCTAGAAATATGTAAGCGAATTAAACTCATCTCGAAATATCAAATGTGTAAAAATGTAGTCTATATAGCTATACGACTTTTGTCTCAAATAGGAGATAGAGTAGATAGACTTTTGAGTGATAGATGATTTCAAGTCTCCACATACCTTTTGTTGATGAAGTTCCACAAGCTCCCTTAGTAGTTCTTCGTCTTCAATCGATGAACGCCGTGAATTACAATGCCCAACTACACTTTCTATCCTAATCCGAGACTTAGCTATAAGTAGACTAGAAATCAAGACTTATAGTTTTGGAAACTAAACTTGACAACAAGCTTGAGATTGCAACGCTTGCGAGTTCGACGAGTAGTGCTCTAACACAATCATCAAAGATAAAATGTGTGCCGTATGGAGAAAATATGAGAATTCAACATAAAATAATTCGTAACCGTATTCACGACAAAATTAGTTTCGCCGATAAATATAAGACAACATGAAACAAAAATAGATGAAACCACCAACAACATCGGTTTTGTCGAAAAAAATACTTTAAGAAAATAAAAAATGAAGCAAAATCAAATCAAACCAAAACCAACACAAAATTATCTTATCACCAACAACATCGGTTTTGTTGAAAGGAAAAAAATGATGAAACCGAAACTTGTTACTTGTTTGACACAAAATTATCATATCACCAACAACATTGGTTTTATCTACAAAAACTCGAATAAACTAAAACAAAATTAGGCCAAATCAAAACCGGTTTCAACATTAAACAGTACAGGTCTATATCTATAACACAAAACAGAAGGGGGTTTTGAGCTTTGGACGGTCGGATAACATTTTGAGAGACAAACGTTTCATCCGACCATCCCTGTCTCATCTTAACGAAAGACATCTGACGGATGCAAGAGTTGTAACCTATAATCATTAAGAATATACATTAATTGGGTTATGTCATAATTATGACCATAAATAAAAATTAAATTCAATTGAACAAAAATGATTAAGACCTTTGGCTTTAATTATGTCATTATTCTATTTTTTCATTGTATTCTCCATCTACAAATAAATAAATAACCAAATAATTTCTCAAAATTAACAATAGAAAATTCTAATTAAATGAAAACTAAGTTATTCTCCGGCCACTGAAGGATTGTGCATAAAAAACCAATTATAGAGAAAATCCATGATAACGAGTTATTATTTTGTTTTATTTTTGTTAAATCATGCATCAAAAAGAAAAATAATTTATAAATAACAAAATCCTATATCATACCTAGAAACAAAGAAACAAATCGAAGCACAAAATTGTTTGTAAATGACCTTGGTAATATGAAAACGTTTGGGGCAAAGAATCACAACCAACATTTACATTCTTATGAATCAAACTCTTCAATTAATAAACATGTACAAAGAATCATAGTTACATAACGAGTTTTACATGTTTTCTCCTCAACCACATTCTGACATATGCAATTACTAAATCTCCCTTTTCAAAAAATTTAGTAGATATGAGATGGAAAATCAAAGAATGGATTTAAAATCCGTTCAGTTGATCTGCATCACTGAGAATTTGAAGGGTTTCACTAACTTATCTTAGGTGAAAACCAAAGACGTAGAGGAAATCAATGAATATTTGAGGGAAGTTATTAGTTTTGAGAAAGTTAGTATTTTTAGGAAACAAAAAATATATACTCGCATATATTTTGGGCTGAAGTATTGTATTTATATTTTAATACCTTCTGTGCAAAACCTTTTTTTTCTTCTAATTTTTTCACATTTTTATTTTGGAATGATAGGGAAAGCTGAAGGATAAGTAAAGTATCGTATTTATTTTAATACCTTATGTGCATACCTTTTTTTTCTTCTAATTTTTTCACATTTTTATTTTGGAATGATAGGGAAAGCTGAAGGATAAGTAATTGTATATACATGTACAGACCATCCTAATTAATCCTAAAAAAATATCATAAAATACTAATACAAAATGTGTGAGATTCAGCCTAACCAGATTTTGAGGATATATTAGAGGCCAACTATATTGTCACTAGAAACAATAATTAAATTAGATAAGCCTTTTTTTTCAAATCTTTAATCGAATATTAACACCATATTATAGGTAATTTAGTTAGGTCCAGGGTTTATCATGATAGAAGATAAATGTTACAACGCGTGTCGTTACAACACGGGTTATTTCTAGTCATTGAGAAAAGATGGTTTCATCCATTAATACTCAAAAAAATGAAAGGAAAAAAAATAGATAAAACCAAAATTGGTTTCGGCCAAAATCTATAGTATCACCAAAAAATCCGCAACCACGACTTGTTGATCTCTATGGTAACCAAAAATTCTACTTAATAAATAATCAAAATCACACAAAACACAAAAATAAGGGAAAAGATGGATGAGAAAGAGTAAGAGATGCCTACTTTTTTACCGGAAAAGGTATTTTACCCCGTATTGTCCCATTCTTGTATTATGAAATGCATCTATTAAAACTATCATGTTTTTTCTTCTTACCATGCAATCTATTAACTTCTTGTTTGAATGATCACCTGAAAAACAGAAAGTGGAGCCATATATGCAGATATGGAAGAAAATAACATTTGAACTATCTGACCTGGATTTAAGGAGCACTTGAAAATATTATCCATATAATTAGTTATCATTTCCAAATGAAATCAGGAACAAAAAAAAAGCGTCCAAGAAGAAGATAAGTTTAATGCACGAACAAAAAATTACTTATCATTTTCAGATGTACGTTCATCTGCGCTTGCAAGCATGCTCAACAGGCATGATACAACTAACTTAGTTTCCACACCGTTCCAACCCTCTTTGTTATGCGAAGGGTTTAAATTCATAGAGGCTAATGTCGATGCATTAATACATGCATTCCTAGCCTTTAAGTCATTTCTAGGCATAGGACATTCCTTGAACTTGCGCGTATGCCATCATAGACTATTTCTAGCTTCCTTACTTAGCTTAGGCATTGCTGAAAGCATGCAATTGTTTAGCTCGTGCTAAGGGTGCATCAATCAGGCTCACGTCGTACTTTTTTAGGCTTATGTAAGCTCCTCTAACTTGTATATTTATGTAGCTTACTTTCATGGCTATGCCAAATGCGCAACTGGTGCATGCCTACGTGGATCGCCTTGATAGGAAGTATAAGCATCTATGGAATGGAATTCAACTTGCCTCATCAAGTTTGGCCTCAATCATATGTCTTGGATCGCAACGCCGATCTAGATGATATGAGCGACAATGTGCTGGACTGGCAATGTTACAACTCATTGCGGCTGCCTACGTACCCTTCTCTACTCTAAAAGGATCAAGCACAGACCGTAGTTCATCCTCAAACGTTGCGCATAGCTTAATCCGCGGCAATGACATAGTGATGCCTTCGTATCATATCCCCATTTGCAAGGCTACGCAACTATAAATGAGGCTTAAGCATTATTTATGCTCTTCCGGTTACGCTATAAAGCTTACTTGGTGCATAGTCGCATATGCATCTTCAACCAACTATCCTTCCCTGTATATCTACAACTTAAATCGGGGGACCACTTTAATATTCACCAAGTCACATTTTTAAGGTGCTTGCTTCACTATTCATGGTCGTTGCCATGTATTTCTTAATAACCAACTATATTGGTTTGTGTTTCCGTTCTGGCCCATGAGCCAACTCCAAATGTCGCCCCATGAAAGCTTTGTTTTACCTCGGACGTGACTCTCTACGGGATATTGCACCACTATTGTATGATATTAGCTCTATACCAATTCCAAAATTTACAACCATGATAGTTGTAACTTATCTCAGCGAACCTGCTCTGGCCCGATGCATTATTGTGATGCCATATTGGCCATGTGCCAATGACAGCGTAGTGTGCTATGTTAGCGCCACTTTGCTCAACACCGTCCTCCCAACTGGCCAGATACACCATTTGGTGCCATATTGGCCTTTGGAAAATATAATCCGTGTAATGCACCATCAATGATGCAGCATTGTCCCTTGGCTCGATATTGGCATTTGGCCGATATGCCTTCGGAATGCGTCATATTTGGCGCCACGTTGACTCTAGGCTAATGTTGCCTCTTAACACAATAAAAGCTTGAGATGAAGCTTCATCTCATGCCATGGCGCATCTTTGAGCATGCACCATGCTGAAAACACGAGGCGCTACAGATAAACTGGAAATATTTTAAAGATGAAATGGATATCATTTATCCATATTAATATTTGGAGTTTTTATATCACTTTTGGAAAATATGGCGTTTTAATGGTTCTAAACTTGTGGAGGGAGTATTTGTCTACTACTCTCTCCGTACTTATTATATAAGCGGAAATTTGAATTTTATTGTTCTATTAAATACACGGAATACTAAGATGAATATTTTCACATATACCAATCCACTGGATTTTTCTTAATCTAAAAGATTGACTCCTCCAACTATATATGCGGTACGGAGGGAGTAAGTATGATCACCTTGGTGTTTTATCGCTCTTTATATTTCCCATATTCATTATCGTTCGACTAAAGAACTGCTAAAACCTGATTGATCAGAATGAACGTGGATAATTAATACAAGCACCGTGATACCGTAAGCTACAAATAAGTAAAACTTTACTGCAATATCAAGAGAGATTTGTGCTTAGACATGATTAATTCTTAAGTCCTGTTTGTTTGTCTTTTAGCTAAGCTATGTCCAGCTAGCTAGTAGCTGCAATTTGTCAAATTCCTTCCACCAGCTTTGATATTGACCTATCTTTTCTTATTTCATTTCATAACTTTCCTCTGCTGCCATGTGCTACATACAATTATTATACAACCTAATCAATTTTATGGTCCAACAAAACCACTTGTAGTATTTTGGTACCTCCTCATCACTACGGCACTACGGCGCGTTAACTAAGGAACAAGGGCAGCTCATCGAATCTGAGATAGATTGCCTAAATGTTTTTCTTGTACAGCCGAGCGAGCTTAGTGGGCGTTTGGAATACTACAAAAGAAAAAAATTGGAAAGTCAGACGTTTGTTTAGAGATTAATCTTAAACAAGTCCCAAATAGGGAGAAAAGAAAGAAAAAAAAAAAAAAAAAATCCATGTCCTACATTTTGGTCATACGGCCTTAGAAAACAAGGTCAAAGCCGCGTGTCTCACATGATGGTTGGGCCCGCTCCTGGGAGTTAGTAGGGGTCCCAATTTTGGGCCCATCATGTTAAGAGTGTGTTTTTGAGACGGTTCGTTAGGAGTTTTTGTTTAGGTAAATAAAAAACCTTGTTGGGTGAGATTGGTCTATACAAGTGTCCATGTAACCTTTCAAATAACTTTTCATGTAAGATGAGGTTTTTGTGTTGTTATTTTTTTTTTTACAGTTCAACAAGATCTTATAAGGAAAAACTTTTATGATTTTTGAAAAACAAACTACTGAAACAATAGCCAGGCAATAGAAAATAAGCGATAAAACCACGAAAAGGTGTTGGACACACATGTGTTGCCTCAGAACCAAAGAAATGAAACCTTGACGATAAAAGAGAGCACAACGCAATAAATCCTAAAAAAGATCATAGGACTAAAAATCTAAACATAACCAAAACATTTATAATTCTTCAATAACTTAAGAAGCATTCGTTACCCGGTAGTAGTCTTCTACTACTGGCAGAATGTAAGGTTTCACAAACAAGTGGTGAGATTGAGCACCTATGCTCGTGATACATGTGTAACTTTATCTTCCCGAGAACTAGTGATCCTTAAGACGGATTGAGGATAGAATTATAATTTAGGAAGGATTATTGATTTAAAGCAGTATTCCTATAGAAGGAAAATAAATTCCTAGGAGGTTTGAGAAACTAAACCAAAGTAAGGAAATATGCCAAGATAAGGAAATACTTCCTAGACAAGGTAATATTCCTTGAAAGGGAAATATACCTATAGGAATTCTTGTTTAATCCAAAAACCAGACCCCGATTCTTGTGTAGTCCAGTAGCAGAACAAAATTATCCACTGGTCCCAAAACATGTTTTTGGACAAGAATTTTTATTCTCTAGTCCAGACACGTGCGGTTGACACAAATCGTACTTTCCAATATACCAAACATACCCTTCTGCAAATGTATATAGTGAAGGAATCAAAATCCGTCTCTGTTTCTTTCCTTTTTTTCTTCATCTCAGATCCAGTGGATCGCTTCTCTGCTGTTGCATTTTGTGTTTCTTCGCTTCTGGTAGTGTCTTTCAATTAGGTCAATCTCAGCTTCGAATTAGGTTCATCTCAGCTTCGAATTAGGTTCATCGCAGATTCGAACAAGGTATTTACTTTTAATCATCTTCCTCTGCTGTTGTTCTTGAAATCATGATCAATAATTAGGTTTATTCGGATCCGATTTCTATCAGAAATAATTCTCTCTGATGTACATTGTTATCTTTCTTTTATGATTTCAGTTTTTGTGATGATTTACACTATACTCCTAATTCGTGAGTCTTTTTCTTTTGTGATTTTTGTGTGTTTCAATTAGGTATCTCATATTCGAATTAGGTTTATCTCAGATTCGAACAAGGTATGTTACTGTAATCACCTTTTCTCTGCTGCTGTTCTGTTTTAGTTTCTTTGTAATCTGATTTTTGTATTTTTTGATATAGGTTTGTTTCATTAGACAGATCGTGTAGTAATTTTGTTTTCTCTTTTGATATAGCTGCAGTTCATTAGCATGCTTTTTGTTGATATGATCATGTGTCTCAAAATATATGGAACATATTTATTCATAGGCACGGTACATATTGATACGTAGTAAAATGTATGTTACTTATCCTACATTTTACATACCAATACGTACTCCAAATAGCATGCTCTTTTTTCATCCTACAGTAGATGTCAATACATATAAAAATGTATAATGCATATCCATTCAGAGACTCAGTACATGTCAATACAAAATGCATAGAACATGTCAATACATATCGAAATGATACAACATATATCCATTTAGAGACTCTTTTTTATACTCAGTACATATCAATATACGTGTATTATCAATACGATCATATCAAAATGTAATTTTTGGATCATTTTTTACAGGGTTAACATGTCCGACGTTGCTCACGATTCAGATATTGCTTGCTACTGTCATGTATACCATAAGCAATACCACTTTGCATATTTGGTTACATCGTCTTCCACCTTAGAGGATTTGAAATTTTCCATCTGTATTATGTGGAGCTGGTTGACTCCATCTACTATTGCCATTAACTATGTCCAGAATCAAGTTATAGTTCTTATTCTTGCCGACGTAACGCTCGAGCATCATTTGCATTACATCTGCAAAGAAATCGGCTTTCTTTGATTTGCAAGTGGATGTAATTTGTTTGGCGCATCTAGTTCTTCTATGCGTATGGAAGTTGTGATGAATGCAGACTTAGTTTTCGATGCAAAAAAACAGTTATTTGAAAGATGGTAAAGAGGTTCCAAATGTGCTTTTTTTTCAGATGGTTGGGAGAACATCTTTGAGGATACAGAATAATTATTCTATGGTGGTGTTGATTATGTATGTATAGCCTGCCAAAAATACTGCATGAGAACTGGATATGAGGTAAGAAAGTTGAAGAATGACCTAGAGAGATTCACCGCCGTATGCAGCGTGCATGGTTGTTCATGGAGGCTTCATGAAATTGCCATTGGTAGTTCTATTGATGTTTTTAAGATAAAGGAATATGTGGGGAGGCACATGTGGTGGTGGTTATATGTTGAAGAATCCAAAAGTTTCGAGAAAGCTGATGAACAATTTAATTCATGAGCGTGTCAGGCACAATCCTCTCATAATTCCAGGAGAGATTGTAGATTATGTTAAAGGTTGTGGCGGGATCGACATCAAGTATTATCATGCATATCATGTACTTGAGTTGTCTCATAAACAGATTTTTGGTGATGATGTCAAGTATTACACTGATCTTGCTTGGTGGGTGAATGTTGTTAGGGAAACAAACCCCGGGTCATTTATTGATTTCGACTTCAATGATGCTACGAAGAGATTCAATAGACTTTTTATTTACTTTGGAGCTTGTAGAGAGGGATATAAACTCTGTCGTCCGATGATTTTCCGTGATTGTACATTTTATACTGGGACTTTTAGAGGAAGTATCATGGCGGCAACATGTCTTAATGAAAATCAAGGTAACTTATTTTTGTTTATTTTTCATATAACTAGTACAACTAGTACTGTTGATAGATGCATTTATGTGTTTATTTTGTTATCAATTCTCTGTAATGTTAGTATTCGATTTTGTGCTTATTTTTCTATTTGTGTATTTGTAGGTATTTTTGGAAAATAATGCTCGATGGACCAAAATGTGGAATTCTACTCGCAAAAAGAAGTAAATGAAGTGGGCTAGGCCCAAAAGGAAACATGAATAATTATTGGGAAATCATTTGGATATGGGAGTGTGGTGAGCAAGCCACAAATTGTGTAGAAGTGTGCCATATCATGTGTGGAAGTGTGGAGACCATGTGCAAGATATTAATAATTAAATAATATTTGAAGATATGTGGTTTAATGAAGAAAATAAGCAAAATAAAGAAGGAAATCAAGATATTATTCCTTATGGTTAGAATTAATTAAAAATGATTTATTTCCCTAATAAAGAATATTCTGACTGCAGTATTTGACACGTGGCACATTTTTTTTGGAGGATTTTGTATTGACCTGACACATGGCGCCACTCCATTGGCCGAGAAAATAAAAAATGACATCATTTCATGTAGAAAATTATGGAAGGATTTCGGAATCCCCACTATAAAAGGAGTCGTATGGAATCATCTTGGGGGAGTTTTTTATTATTGGAGAGATTGAGAAAAATAGTGAGAGTATTATTTCATTTTCTTGTAATCGAGCAATGCTATTAGTGAGTGAGAATCAATAAATTTTGTAGTCTTTTCACATTGAATCAATAAATATGATGCTACCTATTTTTTCTATAGCGTTCATTTACAACATGAGGAGCTGAACCTCATCACTGGGATGATGGAGGAAGCCAATGTTCATCAATGTGGTAATTTTATTAAATTCTTTTTAAGCCTTTTGTATTAATATAATTTGAATTATGATTTTAAATTAATTAGTTGTGATTTAGTTTGATGGGTTAGGCTTAGCTTAAGTATTTTGATAACCCATGCTTACCATTTACAATTAATGTTTTATAAAATCAACCTTGGCAAAGATTCAGAGTCAATAATTATTATTTTGGAGCTATAATTGTTTAAGAATTAATATATGAACCATAAAATATGAGCTTGGTGGAATCCTGATTCCCAGTAATCTCTCAATATTGTCATTCTCTTTTATTTTACTTGTTAGTTTTAGTATCTTCTTTCATTAAGTCTAAAATCAATATCTTCCCAAGTCCGAGAATCAAACCCATTTCTTACCACTGTAAAAACTACATCAACTGTCGATACAAAGACATATAACTAGTACAACATGTTTTTGCAAAAGCTAATAATTCCTACAATACTAGTATAAAACAAGGACTACATGTTGATAAGTACTGTCTGGTAGTTATATTACTCATTTACTACAATACTGACAATGAGTATACTTCTACATATTGACCTTGCTGAGTATGAGGCAAACCATACTGCATGTCAATATGTAGTGTTAGTGCTAGTTGTTTTCCTTTTAGTAGTTGCTTAACATAAGTAATAATTGTTTTTGCAGGTTTTTATCCCCTCGCATATGCATTAGTTTCTGGTGAAACTAATGACAATTGGGAATGGTTTTTCAAGAACCTGAAGGATGCTTTGGGTTATGATCGCCCAATCACTTTTATGACTGACCGAGGTGAAGGTTTGGTTAAATATATTCCCAAAGTGTTCCCTAATTCTCATCAAAGCTATTGCTACTTCCACTTGGACAAAAACTTACCTATCGCAAAGTCTGACGAAAAGTATAAAGAAGTGACTGATGCTTTCCGAAAGGTAACATATGCGCTTTCTCCTGCAAGATAAGAGGAAGCTCTTCAGGAAATGGTAAATTTGGGAAGGCCTTGGGTTGATGACTACTGCCGCAACATTCCAAGGGAAAAGTGGTCCAGTGTGTTCTTCAAGGGTTGTATGTATGGTCAGACTTCTTCAAGCGTTGCCGAATCGTTCAATAATTGGATTAACCGCGAGAAGAAGTTACCTGCGTGTGCGTTCGTTGACAAGATCAGGTTTGCATCAGTTCCCTTAGTCACAATACAAGCTTATATGTAGTGTTAAGATTTTTTATTAGTTTCTTTTGTAACAATACAAGCATGTATGTTCTGTTAATCTATGTATAATGTAGTATAATATACTTGTTGTGTTCCTTGTTGTGTAGGCTATGATTATGGAGTTGATGTCAGAACGTCGCGAAGAGAGTGTCTTGATGAACCCAGAACTGCTAACCCCTGTGTATCAAGCCTTGCTTGAACTACACATTCAAATTGGTCATCCCTGGAAAGTTAGCCAGTCAGATGCTAACCACTTTGAGGTACATTCTCCAAGGTTAGCATTTATCCCTAATCTCTAACATCTGAATTTTAGTTATTTTTTCTCTTTTTTAAAAGACGCTCGTGATATGATATCCAACAAACTAGTATCTTAGGTGTACTGCAGATAACATATGAATATGT
The DNA here is from genome assembly GCA_023531295.1 of Papaver armeniacum. Classification (NCBI taxonomy): domain Eukaryota; kingdom Viridiplantae; phylum Streptophyta; class Magnoliopsida; order Ranunculales; family Papaveraceae; genus Papaver; species Papaver armeniacum. The sequence goes on from JAJJWW010004939.1 coordinate 34,240, forward strand.
ACTATGTTGATATTCAATAGATAATATGTACTAGTATCTTAGGTGTGTTTTTTGTGTGTACATGTCTCATATGGTGAATCTAGAGAAAGGAACTTGTACTTTCCAACGATGGCGCGTGTATGGTTTTCCATGCTCGCACGCTACTGCAGCTATTACTAGATCTGGAGGAAGGATACTTGATTACGTCGAAGATTACTTCAAAGTTACCTGTTATCGTGAGCTATATTCAAAAGCTATTAGACATGTTCCTAACCACGACAGGTATGTGTCTTTAAACATTTTTTATATTGTTTTTAAGGAACAATATATTTGTGTACATAGTATTATTGTAGTTACAATTCTATTTTTTTCTCACAGGCATGATGAGTATCACGTAGATGATACCGTTCTCCCACCAGCTGTAATTAAGGCTCCACCAGGCAGGAAAAAAGGGAAGCGTATTACAAGTACATGGGAGAATAGTAGAAAATCTGTTAAGTGTTCAAACTGTAATTTGAAAACTCATCACAACAAGGCAACATGCACTCTTATCCGTCAGTATGAACTTGCAGAAGAATGATTTGTGACAGGTATGTGTTTTCAATCAGCACATATTAAAAATATGTCTTGGGGTAGGATGATACAATACAATGTATTTTTTTTAAGTAAGTAGTGTTTTGATTTCTCTTTTCTTTTATCACATGCTTACGTGCAGCGGAATGTGATACCGATGACGTTGCCATTCTTTTCCACCAGTTATTATTTGAAAAGCTCACCACCAGTTATCAACATGTAGTCCTTATTCTATTCTACTGTTTTCTTTTAATTCGTCGGTACCAACTGAATTTGGTTAATAACTGTTTCTTTACAGTTTTTGTTGTTTCTTAGAACATCTTTTGGTTTTCAAACATTATAAGTCTATCAAAATGTAGTTATATTGATCTTTCGTATAATGAAATATGTCGTTAAGTGTCATTAAGTGTCGAATAATGAAATATGTTGTTAGGTTATCATTAACCGTATAATGAAATAGTGATATTGATCTTACATGTCAGTATCTATCACTAGTAGTGTAGTATTACATACTGATATTACATGTCAGTATTGTAGCGTAAGCATCTTCCACTACATACTGATATGTACTGATTGTAGTGTAACCATACTGATATTGTAACAAGGATGCAATCAGTACATACTGATATGTATTGATTGTAGTGTAACCATCTTCCACTACATACTGATTGTAGTGTAACCATACTGATATTGTAACAAGAATACAATCAGTACTTACTGATATGTACAGATTGTGGTGTAACCATCTTCCACTACATACTGACATTTCCATCACTTAAAGCAAATTTAAACCATTCCATAAGATTAGTTTAAACTTCGTGGTTTCCCAGCTAATTCACCATCTACGGGGGTCGAGGGGGCAGCGCCCCCTCGTATCAACAACACAAAATTACTAATAAGTTAGACTACAAAACAAAGTAACACAATTGAAATATCACTATATTAAACTTAACCCAAGTGCAAATTAAAAATCACTAATAAAAGGAAAATCAATATTTAAGATATGTTTTGAACATTCTTGAACTCATGAAATGTAACCAAGAATAAAAGGAAAATAGGTAAATATTAATATGTATTGTCGAGACTATTTTTAGCAATTAAGACTCTATTGTGTCGGTTTTCCAAATGATTTACGGTGGAGATCTTCATCCGGCCCAATTTTCATGCTAACGCGAACCTTTTGTTACGAATCTTAAATTGCATTTCATCATCATCTCTCAAAGGTACTCCCACAAATTTGCTTTTTCGACTTCATCTTCATAAAATGCATAACAAATAGTAGGCAGTCTAGGGATTTTCCTTGTTGAGGTGCTTCACATTCATTGACTATTACATTTTTTAATATTTCTTTATTGTTCTCCATCAAGTACAGGTTGATAGGTTTGAACATGTAATCTGCCATTTTTGTGGCGTTTGGATAACATATTCCTCCCCATTCTTTCTTAGAAGAATTGTAGTGTTTAACACAATTTTTTCGCAGTCATACTCAAGTAGCGTCCACTGAAGATTGTGATGGCACATTGGTACAAGAATCTTCTTGATACTTTGATCCATCTCCAATATTGGTTTGTAAACAGAATCTTCTCCTCCTCCTTTGAGCTTATCTGGGAACTGGACATTGTACTGAAAACATGGATGTACTTGAATTGTTATATCTAATTATGTTTATGCAATATAGATATGTAGTGTACCTATTCCTAAATACTTTTAATATGAATATGTGCTGTAGTAAATATGAACTGTAAAATAACAACTTACCCAAGCGGACGGATCCAGATGCAAGACAGGTAAGTATTTTCTGTCTATTTCGTGCATCGGCTGGTCTTTCCGAAACTTATTGTTAAGCTTGTATTGTGAGTAGTTGAGAAGATCTTGATCTAAAGACTTGTTATGTACCAAGTCCTCAACTGTAGATGCACTAACACAAAGACCACATTTTCCCGTTCTCCAAGCAATTGAGCTGGAAAATAACGACGTAAATGTTAGTATTCTTGTGTAACTGAACATATTGATATGTTCCCAAGCATAATATACCAATATGTATGGATATTAAAAGTACATATCAATATCAAAAGTACATATCAATATGTAGTAGGTATGGATATCAATTATTTTTTTGATGTCAATATGTATTACTTACTAAGAATATAACAGTACACGAAAATTACTACCATATGGATCAATTTTTGTCTATGCAGATGTTCAAAATAATAGTGTCAATTAAGAACTCACCTAATCAATTTTGCATTATCGAAGAATGTGGAAAGGGTAGTCTTTTGTTCATCCTTCAAGTCATTATAGAATGGTGATTTATTCAGTTTCAGGAACACTTTGCGGCGCAATTTAAGCCTTTTGTCTTTCTTTAGTGGTATTGCTTATGTTGCTCCAGCTTTGGGATTCCTAGGTTCTTTATATGATGCGAGAGAACTTACTTCCACTTTCGTAAATATCATCTTTCTTTTTTGCAGGATGGGCACGAGTAACGGGTCTGGTAGGTGTGATCTGCTCCTTTGCGGGCCTTGTGACGGTGTTTTTGTACACTGCTACCCTTTTTTTGTTTCTGGCTTGGAGTAATTGGTTCCTGCATTTTTTATCAACATAAAAAAATAGCAATATGTAAAAACACAACATAGCTGCTGATTAACATTCACTTTTTTTCTGAAACTAAGTATGCAAAAATTAACACCCAGTACATATCATTCACCTGTGATGGAACCTCCAAAACATCTTGTGATGGAACATCCAAAACATCTTGTGATGGAACCTCCAAAGTATCTTGAGAACCTTTCGATGGGATGTTTTCTTGTTGCTTAGATGTAACTTCACCTGCATCGTTCGATTCACTGGTTTCTTGTTGCTCAGTTCTATCTTTTGAAAATTCTACAGGTTGCAAATCTCTTCCAAATAAATTTTCAAATTGTTGACGTATGTCAATACCAAAAAGACCACGGTTTTGATCAGTACCACTATCTGGAAGGAGGCCTGCATACTCTTCGACGTAAATTCCGAAGCTTGAGTTTGCCATGTCTAAATAAACTCTGATAGAGAGCCGGTCGATGTGTTCCAAACTAGACATCTAACTAAACAAAGGTACATCCATGAGAAAAAAAACTTTCCGCTAATACGACGTTATAGTCTTGATTTAGGACATAACTTCAATTGTATCCTTTGTTTGTTGTATAGTAGTAAGCAACTCCTTTACTGCTACCTGCTTAACTTCAAGTGGATCAGTCTGCAAAAAGCAATTGAAACTGTCAACATAAATCTACTTACATATGTATTGCTATGTAACATGATATGTAACAGTACATAACAATATGTAATGGTAGATACCACTACAAGAATGTAAGTATCTACCACTGCACATAGATATGTAACAATACATGGCAATATGTAATGGTAGATACCACTACAAGAATGTAAGTATATACCACTACATATTGATATGTAACAATACATAGCAATATGTAATGGTATATACCACTACAAGAATGTAAGTATCTCCCCTTTTGCATATTGATATGTAGCGAAGACATAGCAATATGTAATGGTAGATACCACTACAACAATGTAAGTGAACATTAAACAACACTTAGGCTGCATACTACTTACTTGTGTGTTTTCTATGCTATTTTTCGCTTGTATCTCTTTGACCTTTTGCTCCAAATCAGTTGCTTGACTTCTAACCTCGTAACGTTAAACTTCAACATCATGGAACTTCAATCTGCGGGTGTTGTTGACAATTCAACTTCAGAGGTGGCATTAAAATTTGTTTGACCTTTCGGTGTTGACAAAAAAACTTTAGAGGTGACATTAACATCTGTTTGATCTTTTGGAGAAACTTGCATTTCGACGTCAAATGTTGTGTCCACATTCAAATCTTCATTGGGGTTGCTTTGAGTAGGTGTACATCCTAAGCTAACATAATCTTCATGGCTGCCTTCTCTCTGCAAAGGGAAAGCTTTCAAGTAAATTTCTTCCATCATCAGCACAAGCTTTGAAGCGTCAACCGTTGCGCCCTCTTGCTGCATTGTGTTCACTTCGCTCCATTTGGAAGATACTGTACTCCTCAAATCATCGTATTTGATCTTCCAATCCTCTCCCCACAATACTGAGTCATCTTCTTCCTTATCTTCTTCCGTTGGACTTCCATTTTCTTCTTCTTTATCTTCTTCCGATTTAGAATTGTCATCTTCTTCACTGGAAGTTTCAGTATTTTCTTCCTCTTGAATCCTTCTTGAGATACGATTAAGAATTTGTTTTTCATGGTTTGTGATCTCGTCTTTGAATTCAACATGGAACTGGTACAAATCAAAAATATAAAAAGCAACTACATATTAGATATTACCAACAGAAATATCTTTCTTCTGTATCACAACTACATATTAGATACCTATTGATATGTATCACCACATATTCAATGTTAATAACTACATACTGGCACAACATATTGATATGTATCACCACATATTTGATGCTAATAAATACATACTGGCACAATATATTGATATGCTAATAACTACATATTGATATGTATCACCATATATTCAATGCAAATAACTACATACTGGCACAACAAAGTAACACGATGCAAATATCACTACATATGAATATATAAAACTACATGTACTTATTAATATGCACTGCAAGTTTACCTCATACTCGGAAAGATCAATATCCTTTAGGAACTCAGTATATATCTTTGTATGATTCCATCTAGCCGCTCTTGTCACATACATTCCTTCAGGTTCTGTCACTATAGGCTCGGGCTGCACCAAATGGGTATGCTCCGCAAACCATGGTTGTAAGTATTGATATGGAGTGCTAGATATACTATCAAAATGTAGAAAACACACAAAACAAAAGAGTTTAAAAGTAGAAAATTTTACCAACAAATAAACATCACAACCGTTAGTGTGTTCTACGATTTCCTCGTTTTCATTCAGCTCTCGCTCTAAATGGGAATGAATAAGGTTAGGCCATGAAATATTCTTGGCCTTCTCAAGATCAAGAACGAAACCAATATATTTTTCAGTCAAAGCATTTGCATCCTTTGTTGTGAATAATAATGAAGTGCACATAAATAGGTGGATAAGCCTAACAAGATCTTCGGCATCTTCCTCGTCCTCCTCAGATTCTTGAGAATCTTCATGTGATTGATCACCCACGCTTTGCAGAGAATCTTTATCAGACTTCTTCTTTTTTACATTGATTGGTGTTCTTTTTAGAATTTTCAAGATTGCCTTCACAATCATTGGCCTAGTCACTTTATCACCAGGTTTCATCTCAGCAGGAAAAGTCCTTTTGAAGAATTCAGTTTCACGCCATCCACTTTTTTTTATTGACAAATGTAAGCCTTAAATCATGATATTCCCTATTTGGAATTCTTGGCATCCATGTAAACGAGTGTCATTTCTTCTGGTGTGGATACCAGCTCATACGGTGTTCCATGCCTTACAAAGCAAAATGTAAGCTTGTTTGGATCTTGACCTCTCACGTAACATCGTAATATTTTGGTGAGTGCTTCTTCAATCTTCAACCAATGTTCTAACTCAAATTTTGTGTACCAGAACATTAGGAACAGGTTCCCATATGATGCTTCAGAAATCAGCTGCAGCTGCAACTTACTCGACACAAGTTTTTATGTGGTCTTAATAGTCTTCACAAGCCCAAAAAAGCCCTTGAAACCGGCTCGGTATAAACTTCGTGGTTTTCCACCTCATTTCTTACGCTTATTACCACCTACACAATAGCAAGAATCTAAAACCATTGCACAACATATCGATATACCATATCAATATGTAGTTATAATATTTTGCTGATATGGTACATATCAGATACCACTACATACTGGTATTATAACTACATACTGATAATTATAATATCTACTACATATTTTATGCGGTAATATGTAGTTGTACCAGCATGTACTTAAAACATCACTACATATTCATAAAACAAACACAACAATATGCAGTAGATATTCGTAAACAAATGCAACTATGCCATATGTATCACCATTTACGGGGGTCGAGGGGGAAGCGCCTCCTCGTTATTAAGAATTAATTTGGTTTTAACACAACAAATAATACATAATATTAATACGCTTTTTGTTATATGTAGTTGTACTACATACCTTCTTTCAGGGGTACATTTGCTTTCCCCCGCTTTGCTTGGTGAAGGTGTAGCAGCTCTCAGGACAAGTTTTTTCTTCCCCCTTTTTTTGGTGAAGGAGTAGCAGCCCTTGTCGCCTTTGCTTTTGCTTTAGTAGTAGTCGTTGCTTCTTTTGTTTTGTTTTTTTTTTTTGCTGTTGTAAACCAAAAACAGTATCAAAACAAATATCCAAAAACAGTATCATTATATATTCATAAACAAAACACAACAATGCCATATGTATCACCATCTACGGGGGTTGAGGGGGCAGCGCCCCCTCGTTATTAAGAATTACTAACTGTTGTTGAAGCAAGAATAGCTTTCTGTTTTGGTTTTAACACTACAAACACTACATATTATTATTGGTTATTCAATCTCAAAGCAGGTTTCACACACTGCATGTCAATATGTAGGGACAAATTACACACACTAGAAAACATATTTCTCAAGTCAAATATTTGCACACCAATATGTAGTATCATTCTGTTTGTGGGTGAAAACGGTTTCTGCTGTTTTCGGTAATTTCGTGTGTGTGGGTGAGAAACGAGTCTAAACCCTAAAAAATTTACTGCACGGGAGTACTTTTGATTCGAGAGATCAATCTATACAATCCTGGACTAAACCAAGAAATGGTCGTTCCATGCTTGCTTCGGTCACAAAGTGAAGGAGAATGGCTGGTCTTAGAGAGGGAAGCGAAGAAAGTGTTGAGATCAGAATAGTTGATTTTGGAAGTATGGGTGTTTTGTGACTTGTATCAGAAAGTTGAACTGGCTAGCTGAACGAAAAGCTATCAGATTATTTCTGGATGTGGTATTGTTTTCCTGACCAAAACTTGTTGTTTGGTGGAAAATAGGTGAGACCTATTTATACAAGTCGCAACAAAACGTACCCTGGTCTCGTAGGAAGTGGAAACGATTGAGTGGTGGAAGAAGGGAGTAACGGGTAATGCCTGGAATTTATATTTCCATAATGAAGGTGTTTATGGGTGAAAACTATTCCTGCCGGATTTGGTAATTTGGGGTGTGTGGATGAGGAATGAATCTAAACCCTAAACAAATGCATTGCGGTGAGTGCTTGTAGATTCGGAAATCAATCTCGTGCAAGTCCCGGCCTAAACCAAGAAATGGCCGTTCCGGACTTGTTTCGGTCACAAAGTGAAGGAGATGGGGTTGATCTTAGGGAGGAAGCGAAGAAGGTGTTGAGATTGTGAAGGTGTTGGCTTGCTTATGACATGAAAGGTAAGCGGAGGCTTACGATTGATGCAAGGTGCTCTGGGTGTTTGAATACGTTTTGTATTAACACTTGATTTGGTCTCGTCTGGACTTGTGTTGTTTTTCTCTGTTTGGAAAATAGGGAGGAGAACCTATTTATACAAGTCATTTGAGCCTTATTCACGTCTCTCGTGGGAAGTGGAGGAAGTGGAGTGATGGAGTAGTGGAGTTGCGTGTTGGTGTTACACGACCAGTCTTGCCCACTTTTCTGTCATCTCTAACCGTCCATGACTTCCTAACACGTTCTTGTGATGGCGCGTTGCATCTTATGCATCTTTGTCAAACTGCAGACCAATACCCCAGTATGTATCCCCCAGTTTGTGACATGATTGATGTCTGGAATGTGTGGATCGTGGGACCCACAAAAGGTAGCATGTAATGCTAAATTGAATAACTTCGTTATTCAGGAAGTTGATACTTGTGAAGTATCATGTGTATTTTATATGAGTCTTGCATCATGGTGTGGTAAAGTGACCGATGGTGATCACCATGACGCCTCACCGACCAATTAACTCCCGACCATGGTTGTATAACCAAGCGGTGAAGTTGGACGGAATAGATGATCTTTGAGACACTCATCTGCGGCCAGTTGATGAAATTAGGGTTTTGAAGAGGTGCGCGAGCATCATTCTTGACTTGGTCGAATCAAGCTTGGGAGACGATTTTGGCCAAGACGATCGTACATGCGTGTAGATGGCATGACGGTGTAGGCACCCATACCCCATTACCTCACGAAAGTATGATCTGGGCCACACAATTCGTCCGGTGAAGTTGAGTGGTCGAGATCAATTTGTGACAAAAAATTAGTGCCGCAAGAGCCGCACATCACGCCATCTTGAGCGCGCGTTCCAAGACAACCAATTCTTGGTCGGCCTTGGCCGATCGGTGCAGAGTGTAGGTGGTAGGTGGTATTCACGCCTATACACGATTTGTCCCATGAAAACGTGATCTAAGCCACTCAAATCGTCCGGTGAAGTTGAGTGGTCGAGATCGATTTGCAATTTGGGAAGTGTGACCACGCAAGTTTGGACGCGCGTTTTGGGATAGTCAGGCATGATATGCCTTGGCCGTCAGTGAGGGGATAGACGGGCCCACGGTGGTCATCTTTGGTATGGACCAGGACTGCTTAATCTAATCTGGGACCCTCCATTCGTGCCGGAGAAGATGGACGCTCGTGATGCTCAAAACCCTAATTTTGGGTTTCACGGCCGTGAGACCATGCTTTATACGGCGTACGAATTGGAATAACCAACCATGTAATATGCCGCAAACCCTATACCTGCGAAGATGGATGGTTGAGACTGTTTTGCGACACATGTAATATGCCGCAAACCCTAATTTAGGGTTTTCCATCCATACGCTCTGGTTTGGACGTTTTGGCAAGCTATGCCAATATTTTGGGCGGCCAGGCCATGCGGGGTCCGCGTTGGTTCGGGAGTGAATATTCCATACCGCTTGGGGGTTATGGAATTGATCCGAGCCATCCAATCATCTTTGGTGAGGTTGGATGAACGAGATCATATCCGGTGATACGGACGAGTTCGGATGCTCAATCGGGCTAGTATAACACACCGAGAGTTCTCAATCGGGCTAGTATAACACACGAGAGTTGCAACACATCACGGGTATTTCGTACATGCTTTCATTATAATGCTTGGAGGTTCGTGTTGCTCTTTGAGAGAAACACTCGGTCGTCATCCGCACCGATAATGAGTACTGGGAAATACAAGGTTGCTTACGCATTAATTAATAATGCTATAAATTCACGGGGTATATGGGATTGTTGCTACATGCTCCAACCTGGATGAATTTCGTGTATTTAATTCACGAGAATGGGATTGTTGTCACATGCTCCATTCTAGGTGAATTAGTAAAGTGAAGGAGTATCCAACACTTATTAATGGCTTTATCTTTTACAAGATGTCGGCGCATGATTTTCTAGTTTTTACAATTTTAACCTTAAATGAAAATCCACCATCAATGAAGGATACGTTTACACCATTACTTCTTGCCATTACTAACCGCCCGCTTTATGACACTTTCTGTAATGGGCGTATTGCACGCCACACGCCGTAAACCGCCAGACCAATACCACTGATGAGTATCCCCGGTTTGTGACATGTTTTGATGTCTCGAGTGTTTTCGTGGAAAACATGTAGCACTTTGCTATGTATGGAAAGTTAAAATTGAGAGGCTTGCCATAGGCAAATAGCATGTGATGCTAGGCTCATTTTGGCTAGTCGCCTAAAACTTGTCACGAGATCACCGGCTCGGTGGCGAACTTCGATGGCCGAGATCGCATCTTATGAAATGAGGGTAACCATTGATTGTGGCTACCTTATGTTGGCGCCTGATAATGGCGCAATGGCGTTTTGGTGTACGCCAGTGGCATTGCGGCATGGCTCGTGCATGTCAGTGGCACGGTGGTGCAAGTGGCGCTCGGCGTAGCCACGACCATGGATTTAATCGGTGGTCGCCTAAAAGTTGCCACAAGTCTATCGGTTCGGTGGCAAACTTGAATGTTTGAGATTGCATCTCGGGAAGAAGGATAGCCGTCGATTATGGCTACCTTCTGTTGGCGCCTAATAATGGCGCAATGGCATTTTTAGGGCATGCTAGCGGCATTACGGCATAATTGGCATGGCTCGTGCAAGTGGTGTCTGGTGTAGCCATAGCCATTTGGATTTAGGCGGTGGTCGCCTAAAAAGTTGCCACAAGTCTATTAGTTCGGTGGCGAACTTGGATGGGTGAGATTGCATCTCGGGAGGAAGGGTAGCCGTCGATTATGGCTACTGATAGGTGTCTAAAACACCTAATTTACTATATAGTAGTTACGCTTTCTTTGCTATTTTTCTTGTGAATTATGTACTTTACGCGTGGTTTTGAGTTATTAGATACTCTGGAGTCGCACGGAGGAAAAGAAGCGGGAATCATTCAATTTGAGCAAAAGGGCAAAATTGTCATTTCATGGGCGAACACTATCCGGAGCTCGAGTCAAGGTTAAGGGGCAACTCTTTTGGAAGAAAGTGCTAAATACATCCAAAATTAATTAAGAGGGCTGTCATTCAAGGTAACCCTTATCATTTATGAGTGGGTGTAATTATCGGGTGCACATATCCTGGGGTGTACTAATCCAACTCCAACCCTGAATTGAGAAGAGTAATATCTTCTATTTATCATTTCCGTTCACTCATCTCACACCTGAAACCGAGAGAGAGGCATTGCCGGCGATGGTTTGTTCAAGAGATTGGGAGACAGGCGAGGACAAATGATGACCAGATCGGGCGGAATTGCGAAAGGAGATCAAGAACAATGATTAGCAGGGTGAAATTGAGGCTCCTGTTGATTAGATCGAGAAATTCAGAGAAATTGGAAAGGGATTTAATGGCGGCATTATGACTCGAATTTGGTGATTCCGGGTTAGAGTTTGATCGAAATTGAAGATGGGTTTTGAGTTATTGGTGTTGTGCAAAGCGGGGATGAAGAGATAAGTGAAATGAAACTAGGGTTTGTACGGGAAGAGAAAGGGGATATGTGATGAACGAGAGTTTGACCAGAGAAGAAGTAATTGATGGTAAGAGTTGGGTTGAGGCTGGATATGTTATTATAGAGAAGTTGAAATGGAGATGCAACTTGGTGTAAAGCAATTTGAAACTTGAGTTGTAATTCTGAGTTCTATTCTTTCTTTGGAGGAGGTAATGGAGAATTGGAGATGGAATTATGAGATGGTGGTTGTGAATAGTGCAGTTCTGTGATGTTGCAGTTCATGGCTAAGAATGGCTGTGTGCAAGAGCTGTTGTTGTTGTGTTTGAGCTGTAATTGGAGGCACAACTTATGGAGATGTATGAAACTAAGAAACTGTGAGCTGAATGTATGGTCAGATGGACTCAAGTGAAGAAGCAGCTGAGGTTTAAATAAAGATGGTGATGTTTACAGGCCATGGGTCTGCTTTGGTGGTTCTTGCGAGGCTAAGTTGGTTGCTAGTACTTGACAATGGTGTTGCGAGGCTAAGCTTTTCTTTGGCAGGTGAATGGGTTTAGCCGCCAAGTGAAGCAATGGAGCAAACTGCAAGTATAAGCATCATTTGTATCTTTGAGATATTACAGTGTTGTTGGTTCAAAGACTTCATGTTGGTGCTGATGGCTCGAGCATCTTTGTGAGGCTGCAGTGATGGCGGTGGTGGATTGCAAATGGTTGCGAGTCTCGGGTGGTGCGGCAAATTACGGGTGTGAGTCGATGGTGGCAATGGTGGATGGAATTGTAGGCTGCCGATGTTGTATGCTCTATTGCGAGACGGTGGGTGCTTGGCAAGATGGCTTTGGCCTGCCACGATTTCGACCCACTCAGGTGGTTAACGGTGACTCTAATCTGACCGGTGACTCTCACGAATCGGTGTTGACTCGGTTGGTCGACCGAGTTGACCCGAGTTGACCCGATTGACCGGTGGCCCGGGTGGACTTTGCGGCCACCGGAACCGATTTCCGGCCACCTCTCCGGCCGATTTCCGGCCACAATACCAGTTTTCCGACGACGTATTTTTGGACATATTTTCTACATGGGTTTCTCTCTCTCTTATGGGCTTGGTGGATTCTTATCTAATGGACTTTAAAGGTTAGACCTAATTTTGGAACAAGAAAAGCTATAAAAGGGAAAGAATTCTACAACTTTTGGACATCACATTTTATTCTTGGGGAAACTTGGAGAGCCGCTTTGTTTACGCAACTAGGGTTTGCTTTTGTTCATCTTCTTCTTTATTCAACTTATATTTTTGGTGATGAACTCCATAGATATGAGTAGCTAATTTAATTTTATTGGTTAAGGATGTAGTCCTATTTCTGAAACTTGTGTTTGCTTTATGCATTAGTTTTCTCTCTTGATTATCGTTCACATCTCTACTGTTTTTAATAATCACATTGATTGATGTATTGTGATAGGATTATAATGTTTGATTAGTTAAGTGGCCAATTAATTGAACTTGCATCCTAGTCCATAGCTATTTTAGGGTTTTTCATCGAGCGATAACCCTGAATACAAGTAGCATGATATGTTTACGGTTTGTAGTGATACACTCTCGTAATCATATGTAGAGTTTGACCATTGTCCGAATTGTTATGCGCAACGCATGACAATTGCATTGAATAACCGATTTCTGAAACTTAATGCTCCTAGGAATTGAACTTAATTAGCGCAAGGCGTTAGGTTATTCTTTAGGAAGATTTCACATACGCAGCTCTAATGTGTGTGTTGATGAACCTAGGAAATTAATAGATTATCTTGCTCTGTTGATTCTCTAGGCTTTTGATAATATAAGAGATTAAATCGTAATTCTAATCATATATGCAAGCACATGTTTAGGATTGAAGATGAATTCCTTGACCAATATATTTCTCCATTGATTACTTTCTACAATTTACTTTGCTTTTAATTTACTTCTATTGCTTACATAAAGTTCAGAAATCCCCCCAATTGGTTACTTTAAGAAATTGAATACGTAATAACTACAATCGCCTCTCTGTGGAAACGAACTCTTTCTTATCATATACTTTAGGAAAGTGAAATTATTTTTGACGCATACGACAGCGATCAAATTTTGGCGCCGTTCTTGGGAGGCATACGGCTAGTTATTAAGTTTTTAGTTTCTTATTTCTGTTTTTGCTTTTATCTTTGCTTCTTGTTTTATTGTCTTGTTTCTCACTTGTTTGCGAGAATTGTTTTCAGGTACCTAATCCCTGGCTTCTAAAGATTGGAATTATCCACGGTGCGGGATAGCTACTCGAAGAGGCACAATACTCCAACCAAGTAAAGATACAACGGAAGAACAAGAGTTGGAAACGGAAGAAGAGACTTTCCAACAAGGAGAAGTGATGCGTGTCGTAGGTGCAATCAAATTAATTAATACTTTACTACCTAATTAACTAGTAATATAGGGTAGTCAAGGTCGATCCCACGAGGAGCACGAGATTCTAGTTGTAAAAATTGTCACAAAAAGGGGGTGTAAAAAGCAAAAGAAAATAAACAAAACAATTAAAAGATAAAGTTGAAAGCAATAAGAGAGACAAGATCAAGGAATCCTTCTTCGTTACGAAACAATGAATCAAGTTATGTTCTCTTCTACTTGTTATTAGTCACTGATTATCACCAACCGTAGGATAGCAGGTCCGCTTAGCTAGCCCCAAAATCCCTAATTTCACCGAGTAACAGTCCGCTTAGTTATCGATTCTATTCAAAAGAACCACCTTGAGGTCCGCTTACAAGATGTAATTCCCAGAATGCATTAAGATTTATGAATTTAGGTTTAGTACTAGTAGTTAAACTCGGTTCGCTTGGTTCACTTTCTAGCGTTGTTTCTACACAATTGCTCCACGGAATCCCTCGCAAGGTCTCGTGTTTGCTACTTATGTAAAGAGTCAAGAAACGATTACTTATCTCCTAACTTTCACTAGCATTAGATTAAACTAACAAATCAATTTAGCATGCATTCTAAACAATCTATCAATCAATCATGAATGTCTTTAAGATCACTCCTATTAGTAAAAACAAACGATAATCATGTGAAGAACTTCAAGATAGAATTAAAAACAAAAACTCAAATCATATTAAGAACTAGGAATTCATCCTCAATCAATAAAAAAAATTAGCTACTCATGTTTTTGAAATTCACACAAATAATAATAATTAAAAGAAGAATTTTCAAATTCACACAAGTAATTAAAAAGAAAAATCTTAGAAAAGCAAGCAAAAACACAAGTGTTGTGTGTGTAGAGAGGTGTGTAGAAGTTGTAGAAAACTTCTCTATTTATAAGCTTCAATATTCTCCAAATCTTCTAAGGAGTAGAATCCTTTTCCTTTTGCAATTCAATTTCCAATTCCAAGCTTTTCTCAACTCTTCCACCTTCTCTTTCCAAATTTGAGTCCAATTCTCCATCCAATTCCTAGCCCAAGTCTTCACACCCATGAGAGAAGTCCATAGAAAATTCTGGAATTTTTGGCTCGCCGGAAAAGCGGGATTGTGGAATTTGAATTTGGGAATAGGTCGCCGCCGGTCACCTGGAAATTTCTCCGTCGAGAGAATATTCGGCGGAATATTCCGTCAGTCCTCCGTTAGGACTAACGGTCAAAGGTCAAACTTAACGGTCAATCGTTAGTCAACAGGGTCAAAGGAATCACTGAGTCAGACCGAGTCAGTTGCTGAGTCGTCTATCTGAATTGGCTGGTTGGTCTCTAGGCCAGAGCTGTTTTGCACAGGCCAAACTTGTTGAAGCACCATCCTTGTGCATCACAGCTGCATTGCCAGCCATTATGGCCCTGTATGTTGCACCATTTTCTTGCAATATCCTATCCTGTAACCTGACCACTCCACTACTGCATTTCCACCAGCATCACACTTTCAGCTCCAGCCATTGCTATCAGACCACACACACATCACAAGCACCTGCCACACTCTGTAACTCATTGTTTAAGCCTGCAACAACAGCCTTGGACCCTCAGCACTAACTCAAACTCCATCCCCTGTAACAGCAACAACAGGTCTTCATTCATGCCTGCACTTCCACCTTACTGCCACACCAGAATACCAGCTGCAGTATCACCTCAGGCTACCACCAATTTATAGCAGCACCTGGCTTCCATTGCAGACCACATTCATCATTCCAGAGCAACAACTCCACTGCCATTACAGCCTTCTTTCCATTAGCCTCAGTTGTGCCAGGCCTCAATCCATCATCTATTCCTTGCTGCAAATTACAGCACCTGTAACTCCACCATTTCAGTCAACTTCAACCCTCTTCACAGCCATGAGGGCTATTCCACCAACTCAGGTTAGCTCCATCTCTGCCTGAACCTAAACCTAGGTCTTCACCATTACAGGCCACAGCAGCTCCATCATCCCATTGCCCTGCAACAACTCCATTGCATCAGCATCAGGCCTTTCCTTGCTGCATAACCTTCCCTGAACTGCATCATTGCCATCTCTTGCATTACAAGCCCAGGTCTCCACGGCCACTGAGCAATACCACCACCTGCTCATTCCATCTTGCCAGCTTACCAAGCCGTTGCCAGCTCCTCCCTGTTCAAATCCTAGCATACATCTATTTGCACAATTCCATCATTCCTCAATAACAAAAAAGCATCACCTATAGAAACCCATTAACAGGATCATCCAAACCCATTCTTTCCCTTGATAATTATCTCTGCACAACCAATTTCTGCAGCTTCATCTCCTCCAACTCAGCCAATTTCAGTTCCATTTTCATCAACAACTCTGCAATCTCAACTCTGTCTAAATTGAGCACCATCCTCCAACTCAGTGCTTATGTACCAACAAAGACCAGCTAAACCATCTGCAAAATAAGCACTTCATTACAGTCCCATCCATTCTGCTTTTCTAACTGTTTGCATATCATACTTCCCTGTATTGCACTCATCATAAGCAGCTCAAGAACCATCTTCATTCCCTGTGACTTGTGAATAGCAACTCAGCTCACAACCCCTGACTGACACGAGAAAATCTTCATACGATATAACAATTCTTATCGACCATCTTCTCTTCTCGATTCGAATCAGCTTGACCACAGATCCATCTACTCGCTTTCGATCTACTCTAACTCAAAAACAATCTTCAAATCAACATCGAATATCAACCCCAAATCCAAATCTAGTTCATACCCATCTCACAGATCGAACCAAGAATCCATTTTCCCGTCTTCTTTCCCGGAATCATCGATTTTCAGTTCAATCTCCACCACCAACACATATCCATTAATTCATCTAATTCATCTTCATCTCTGTTCTCTCGTCTCTCGATCTGGTCATGGAAGCATGCGGCTCGTTCTTCTTCATTCTCGCCATTAAATCTTCTCCTGAGTCCCCGAATTTCTTACACAAACCTTTAATTTTTCTCGGCTCTCAATTTTCAGACACATTGTTGTTTGTTTCTCAACTTGAGGGCGAAATGAAAGAATAGAATGGGATGAAAATCACTTTGGTTTTAGGGTTGGGAATGATTGGGATGCTATTTGCGCCCAAGATAAAGACCACCCATTGATAATTACAACCTCTAATAATGATAAGGGGCACCCCGTATGACAACCCTTAATCAGAATCGGTTTGTGTTTAGTATGCCTCAAGAAGAGTTGCCCCTTAACCGTGGTTAGGCTCCATATATCAATTGCCGAGTAAAATGACCTTTTTTGCCCTTTTGGCTCAAATTGGGTGCTTTCTTCTTCTTTTCCTCCGTGCGACTCCAAAGTAGCTACAAAACTCAAAACAAGCGTAAAATACATAATTTACAAGAAAAATAGCAAAGAAAGCATAAACTACTAGATAGTAAATTAGGTGTATTCTACACCTATCAAGAAGCAGTTTTAGAACAAGAGGTTCCGGGTGAACAAGAACCAACTTTTGAAGAAAAACAAGAAGCAATGGGTGATGCAAATCGTTCACTCAAGGAGTTAGCTTCTCATAGGCTTGATACACAACAGGGGTGTATTCAAACGAACTCTACTTTTGAGATAAAACCGGGGTTGCTTAGAGAATTACCAAAGTTCCATGGCATGGTGAATGAAGACCCAAACAAACATCTTATGGACTTCCACACCATTGTCACGGCCATGCTTCCAAATGGATGTTGCGGCGGATGGTGCAATGTTGAAAGTTTTCGTTTCTCTTTGATGGATAGTGCTAAGGATTGGTTGTACTATTTACCTAGGAAGTGTCACAACATGGAATGGGCTGAAGAAACTCTTTTAGAGAGATATTTTCCTGCATCAAAGGCTACTCAAATTCGCAAGGAGATTTTAGGGATGAAGCAAAATGTGGGAGAATCCCTATATGAATGTTGGGAACGCTACAAGAGATTGGTGGCAAGCTGTCCTCACCACCAATTCAGTGACGCTATGATCATCCAATACTTCTATGAAGGACTCCAATCAAGTGATAGGAATCTTCTTGACGCTGCGGGTGGTGGTGCACTAGTTAACAAGACGGTGGCACAAGCGAGAGAGTTGATTGAAAACATGGCAGCGAACTCACAACAATTCTTGAGTCGTGGTTCGGATGTGATTCTAAGAAGGGTGAATGAGGTGAGCGAGGTTGAGGAACTTCGTCAACAAATGGGTAACATGAACGCAATGCTTCAACAAGTTGCAGCCGCGGTGATACCGAGTTCCACTCAAGCTTATGAAGACGAGCAAGCTAATGCGATCTTTCCAAATCAACAAAGACGGTATGATCCCTACTCCAACACTTACAATCCGGGATGGAGAGATCACCCCAATTTTAGCTATGCCAATAAGCAAGGAGCGATTCAACAACCTAGTTTCAACAACCCGGGTGGATTTCAACCTCAACAACAACAATTCCAGCCGAGACAACAATTTCAACAACAACAACAACCTCAAAATATGGGGTCCAATATGGAAGAGTTGTTGAAATCTTTTATGCAAAGAACGGAGAGTACGGTTAAGGATTTGCAAACTCAAGTTGGTTATATGGCTATTGAGTTGAATCAATTGAAGGCACAAAATGGTGGGAAACTCCATTCTCAACCTATCAACCCAAAAGAGGGTGTCAATGCAATTACATTGAGAAGTGGTACACAACTTGTGCAACCCGAAGTTGGTGATTCGGGCACGGTGGAAACACCAAAGGAACCTGTTTTGGAGGAGAAAATCGAGGATTCTCCCCAAACTTCTGAGGTACCTATTTTTAACTCTAAAACTCCGGTTTCTACTTATGTTCCTCCTTTACCCTTCCCTCGCAGATTTGCAAATTCCAAGAAGGCGGAACTAGAAAAGGAGATTTTAGACATTCTCAAGAAGATCCATGTGAACATACCACTCATAGATGCAATCAAGCAAGTTCAAAAGTATGCAAAGTGTTGAAGGACTTGTGTACCAATAAGCAAAGGCTCAAAGGTAATGAAGTGCTTAGTGTGGGGGAGAATGCTTCGGCAATCTTACAACACAAACTCCCACTTAAGTGCAAGGACCTGGAAGCTTTGACATTCCGTCACAATTGGTAACACCACATTTAATAAAGCTATGTTGGACTTAGGTGCATCCGTTAATGTTATGCCTGCGTCTATGTATAATTCACTTGATCTTGGTCCTCTTAAAAAGTCTGGAATTGTGTTGCAATTAGGCGATCGTTCTAATGTCTACCCAATGGGTATTGTTGAGGATGTTCTTGTGCAAAGTTAATCAACTTGTATTTCCAGCTGACTTTTGCGTGTTAGAGATGGATGAAGGTTCACCGGACTCGTCTCTTCCATTGCTACTTGGGCGTCCCTTCATGAAAACGGCGAAAACCATTATTGATGTTGACAAGGGAACGCTAATTATGGAATTCGATGGATAAATAATACGTTTCAACATTTTCGAGACGATGAGATATCCTCGTGATGTCCACTCTTGTTTCTCCATTGATGTGATGGACACATTGGCGCAACAAATGTTTGAGTTGAATGGTGTTGATACTTTGGAAACCGTGCTCACTACACCCATTGATAACGGTTTGGAGTATAGTGATGAAATTAAAGAAACCATTGGTTCTCTTGACTCATTACCGGAAAAATCAGCAATTAAGAATATTTCATATGCTTCTTTACCTTGCAATAATGAAAAACTTGTGCCATCTATTGTTACATCTCCAAGTTTAGAATTGAAACCTCTTCCAAGTCACTTAAAGTACTTGTACTTGGGTGACAATGAAGACTTACCCGTGATTGTTTCTAACGAGCTTAATGAATTACAGGAGCAAAAACTTCTAAGGGTGCTAAGGACGTACAAGACGGCCATAGGATGGACAATCGCCGATATTAAGGGTATAAGCCCTGCCGTTTGTATGCACAAGATCCGTGTGGAGGATGATACAAAGCCTACAAGGGAAGCGCAACGTCGTTTGAATCCTCCCATGATGGAAGTTGTGAAAAAGGAGATACTCAAGCTTTTGGACGTGGGTGTTATCTACCCCATATCCGATAGCAAGTGGGTAAGCCGGGTACAAGTAGTACCAAAGAAATCGGGTGTGACGGTGGTGGAGAATGATAAGAATGAACTTGTCCCAACTCGTGCAAACCGGTTGGAGGGTTTGTATTGATTATAGAAAATTGAATGCCACTACTAGAAAAGATCACTTTCCATTGCCTTTTATTGATCAAATGCTTGAACGTTTAATAGGACATTCTTACTATTGCTTCCTTGATGATTATTCGGGTTATAATCAGATTGTGATAGCACCGGAGGACCAAGAGAAAACCACTTTCACTTGTCCTTTCGGTACTTTTGCTTATAGAAGGATGCCTTTTGGCTTATGCAATGCTCCGACTACTTTTCAAAGGTGTATGGTAAGTATCTTTTCGGAATATGTTGAAAACATAATCGAAGTGTTCATGGACGATTTTAGTGTCTTTGGTGATTCATTTGACCTTTGCTTGAACAATTTATCACTAATCCTTGAACGATGTGTTGAAACAAATCTTGTCTTTGAATTGGGAGAAGTGCCATTTCATGGTAACTCATGGCATAGTTTTAGGCCATATAATATCTTCTAAAGGCTTGGAAGTCGATAAATCTAAGATAGACCTTATTCGTGCTCTAACCCCTCCCACTACGGTGAGGGAAATACGCTCTTTTCTTGGTCATGCAGGTTTCTATCGTAGATTCATCAAGGACTTTTCCAAGATAGCATCACCACTTTGTAACTTATTGCAAAAAGATGTGGTTTTTAACTTTGATGAAAGGTGTGTGGCGGTATTCACTCGTTTGAAAGAACTTTTGATTTCAGCCCCTATCATTAAACCACCGGATTGGAGCAAGCCTTTTGAGCTCATGTGTGATGCAAGTGACAATGCGGTTGGTGTGGTGCTTGGGCAGCGTGTGGGGAAGATACCTCATGCCATTTATTATGCTTCTAAAACGTTAAATGAGGCCCAACAAAACTACACAACCACTGAAAAAGAGTTATTAGCCATTGTTTTTGCTTTAAAAAAGTTTCGCTCTTATCTAATTGGTACAAAAGTTGTTGTCTTTTCTGATCATGCAAAGACTTAGATACTTGCTTACAAAGAAAGAGGCGAAACCGAGGCTCATACGATGGATATTACTCTTGCAAGAGTTTGATATTGAAATCAAAGACAAGAAAGGAATTGAGAACACCGTTGCAGATCACTTGAGCCGACTTGATGTGGACAAGGAGACTATCCCGTTGCGTGAAAGTTTCCCGGATGAGCAACTATTCTCAATTGCTTTTGGAGAACCATGGTATCTTGATATTGTTAATTACTTAGTGTCTAAACAAATCCCAAAGAACTTGTCTCGTCTGAGAGGGACAAACTTAAGAAGTTAGGAAACCAATACATATGGGATGATCCATACTTATGGAAGCATTGTAGTGACCAAGTAATACGTAGGTGTGTTCCCGAATTTGAATTTAATTCTATCTTGTCTTTTTGCCACTCATATGCTTGTGGAGGACACTTTGGGAGTAAGAGAACCACTCTCAAGGTACTAGAATGTGGTTTCTTTTGGCCAACTTTGTTTAAGGATGCACATGCATTTTGTATCACATGTGATAGGTGCCAAAGAACAGAGCAATCTAGGTGCTCGAAATCAAATGCCGCAAACTATTATTCAATTTGTGGAGGTTTTTGATGTATGGGGAATTGATTTTATGGGTCCTTTTGTCAATTCTAGTGGGAATTATTATATTTTGCTTGCTGTGGATTATGTCTCGAAATGGGTGGAAGCTAAAGCCACCCCAACTAATGATTCTAAAGTTGTTTGATTTTGTGCAAGCTAATATATTTGCAAGGTTTGGAATTCCAAGGGCTATAATTAGCGATGGAGGTTCACACTTCAAAAACAAAGTTATTGCAAAACTTGTTAAGGAAGTACAATGTGTCGCATAGGATTGCAACACCCTACCATCCGCAAACAAATGGACAAGCCGAAGTTTCCAACCGAGAGGTGAAATCCATTCTAGAGAAGACGGTGAATCCAACAAGAAAGTATTGGAGTATGAGACTCAATGATGCTTTGTGGGCGTATAGAACCGCATATAAAACACCTATTGGGATGTCTCCTTTTAGGCTTGTTTATGGTAAACCTTGTCACTTACCCGTGGAAATTGAGCATAAGGCGTTTTGGGCTATTAAACAATGCAATATGGAGTTGGATGGTCTTTGGAAGGCAAAGGAAGTTACAACTTCAAGAGCTAGAGGAAATTCGCAATGATGCATTTGAAATCTCACGGATTTACAAGGAAAAAACGAAAGCTTTTCATGATAATATGATTACAAAGAAACAATTTTGCATTGGGCAGAAAGTGTTTTTGTTTAATTCTCGCTTGCAATTATTTCCGGGAAAATTAAGGTCACGTTGGATTGGACCTTTTATTGTGACTAATGTGTTTTCTCATGGTGCAGAGGAAATTCGTAGTTTAGCTACAGGAAATGAACTTAAAGTGAATGGGCACCGGTTGAAACCATATTATGAGAACTTCTCTTCGGATGTCGTGGAAGGAGTTAATCTTGTGTAAGTGCTCCTCCTGGAGGAGTCGTAGAAAGCAAGGAGATAGTCGGGTGACGACTTTAAACCAAGCGCTAAATGGGAGGCAACCCATCGGTTTTGTATCTCTTATCTTTTATTTTCTTTTCTTGTCATGTTTTTACTTTTTCTGATTTTTGTTGTCACTTTTCCGTTAGGATTTCCCACCTTGACTTTCTTTGGAAGATTCAATTACATTGAGGACAATGTAAAGTTTAAGTGTGGGGGAGTGGTTTGCTTTGTAAATTTTTCAAATTTTTCAACTTTTGTGTACATTAGTGAATAAGAAAACTCCAACTTGTAGTTAGTTTAGAGTCACATAGTATACATGTCGCTAAGATTACATCGAGAATCTCACAAGAGTGACTGAACTTAGAGATGACAGAGAACATGATCGGGTTTCTTACTTGTATGAGAGTTAAAGTTGGATTTAACCATGCCAGTGGCAAATAAGGTGCAGACTGAATTCGGTATTAGAGTAGTGATCCCCTATAGTGGAGACTACCCAATGTACATAATGTGAGGCACCAACCTTCAATTCTTTGTACCCTGTCTAAATTTGTGCTTTTAGAGTGTGTGTCACCGTACGTAAATTCCGGCAGAATGGTGAGTTGTCCAACCTCCCACCATAGAAGCACTATTTTGATCTCTTGAGTGCTATTTGTATCAACCATGTTGGTGACATCGAATTGCTAACTTACATACCACTTGTAATCTTGTTCGCAGTTAGCACCATCCGCCTTATCTCTCTCTACACCAACAGGTCCATAGAAACACCATCATCATCAACAAGAGAAGCATCACAAATTCGAAGGAAAGTTGAAGACGTTCAAGGTTTACAAAGTAATGATATTTAAATGAGCAGATTTCAGATTCAAGTAAGGCAACAAAACAAGGAGCAGAATTTTTATAAGTTGAAGACTATTGTACAAGAGTGAAAATTATCAAGGATGAGAGTTCGAGGAGTCTATGATATCAAGACATATAAGTTGTGAAGGATCAAGCGGTAAAGTACTTACACCATGGCCTTTGTACTTACGTTTTTATTTTATCTTATTTGTATTTTATTTTTCTCTTGTCTCAAAAAAAAAAAAAAATGAAAAAAAAAAAAATGGAAAAAAAAGAGAAAAAAAAAGAGAATTTTTTTTTTTAAAATTTTGGGTTTGTATAGTTTGTTTTTAGTTTTGTATTCTTTCAATAAAGCCAATGGAAAGAAGGAATATCTACAATGAAGTTTCAAGCAACAAGGAATTTGAGGAAAAGAGTTACATTGTCAAGATTCTACGAAATTCAAGAGTTATCATCAAGAGTTGAAGACCGAAGACGAAGATGAAGACACAGATTGAAGACCGAAGACGTTTCTATGGATGCTGTGAGAGTGGTGCTAGCTGCACGCCGAACGGATAACGAGGTGAGTAAGCATATTCCCACCTTCGTTAAATGGTTGATTTCCTTTCGAAGAGATTGTCAGAAAAATGGGTTTTCAAAAATGAATAAAAGATGTGGGTTTTCAAAATATTTCGGAAGGTTTTACCTTCCTACCATTCAACGTGTCGCAGATTCTCTCTTCATTCCTAACTCGGACACATGTGTGACCCATAAAAAGCTGTTTATTATTGAGAGCAATATCATAAAACCCTTTCTTGTGAGGCAGAGTCGAGACTTTCGATCACTCCGAACCCGAATTTTTTGTCGAGAAGGGATGGTTATTTCTCTCTCAACTTTTAAGAATGAGATTGTGTTCATTTATGTGTCTAACTTCTTATGACTAGTGTGCAGAATCTTTATGTCTTCTTAGCGCGTTGGATGCTATCATTTCGGAGAACTAGTAAGTTGGAAAATTAGGTTTTGTGGGTATATCTCTAGTAAACCCTCACGAGACTATAACTCGTCCACTAGGGACACCTAGGGGTTTAAAGGCTTGTTATTTATGCTAAAAGTGACCATAGCCTCGACGACACGGAGTTGTATGCATTTTTTTTCGAATTGTTTTGTTTGATTTGCTCGAGGACTAGCAAAGTCTAAGTATGGGGGAATCTGATAGGTGTCTAAAATACCTAATTTACTATATAGTAGTTACGCTTTCTTTGCTATTTTTCTTGTGAATTATGTACTTTACGCGTGGTTTTGAGTTATTAGATACTCTGGAGTCGCACGGAGGAAAAGAAGCGGGAATCATCCAATTTGAGCAAAAGGGCAAAATTGCCATTTCATGGGCGAACACTATCTGGAGCTCAGTCAAGGTTAAGGGGCAACTCTTTTGGAAGAAAGTGCTAAATACATCCAAAATTAATTAAGGGGCTGTCATTCAAGGTAACCCTTATCATTTATGAGTGGGTGTAATTATCGGGTGCACATATCCTGGGGTGTACTAATCCAACTCCAACCCCGAATTGAGAAGAGTAATCTCTTCTATTCATCATTTACGTTCACTCATCTCACACCTGAAACCAGAGAGAGTCATGTGCCATTGATGGTTTGTTCAAGAGATTGGGAGACGAAACTCGAGGACAAATGATGACAGATCGGGCGGAATTGCGAAAGGAGATTAAGAACAATGATTAGCAGGGTGAAATTGAGGCTCCTGTTGATTAGATCGAGAAATTCAAAGAAATTGGAAAGGGATTTAATGGCAGCATTATGACTCGAATTTGGTGATTCCAGGTTAGAGTTTGATCCGAAAATTGAAGATGGGTTTTGAGTTATTGGTGTTGGCAAAGCGAGGATGAAAAGATAAGTGAAATGAAACTAGGGTTTGTACAGGAAGAGAAAGGGGATCTGTGATGAACAGAGTTTGAACAGAGAAAGAAGTAATTGATGGTAAGAGTTGGGTTGAACTGGATATGTTATTATAGAGAAGTTGAAATGGAGATGCAACTTGGTGTAAAACAGCTGAAACTTGAGCTGTAGTTATAGGTTCTATTGCTGCTGGAGGAGGTAATGGAAAATTGGAGATGGAATTATGAGATGGTGATTGTGAATAGTGCAGTTCTGTGATGTTGCAGTTCATGGCTAAGAATGGTTGTGTGCAAGAGCTGCTTGTTTGTACCGTGTATAAAATACACGGGAGGCCCACAAATCAATACAAGAATGCCGCATGGAAGTTTCATGCAAAATTAACTACACATCAATTTCTCAATTCATGTAAGGTAGTTTCATGCAAACTTAATGCCAGGAGGCATGCAAGGGCATGCGGATTAATGCCAGGAGGCATACAAGGGCGGTTTCATGCGGATTAATGCCAGGAGGCATGAATGAGAATCAATGCCATTTAATTTTATATTGAAATTAGATATTGAACTGTATAAATAGGGAGGAGCAGAAATCATTTGAGGGAGGCCAAGAGGAGAGAAAAACATACTTTGTAATACAAAAGTCAATAAAACATTTCTCCCCAAGGGATTATCCCGTGGACGTAGGCAACCTATGCCGAACCACGTTAAACCTCTGTCTTTCACTTTGTTCTTCAATTCGTCTCCTAACCCAAAATACACACCAAATCTTCCATTCATCGTGTTTCGTGCCCAAAAGTAATTTTGGGTACAAACATTGGCGCCGACTAAGGGGATTCGTGTAAAACAATCGTGTTTCATCATTGAGATAGGTGCGTCAAAAGCTCAAAAATCATGACACGAATTTCCATGCAAAAATCAGCACTGTTCGGGTTCCACATCAGCCATGCCGTCCCAGTCAGCAGTAACGCGTCAGTGCTTCTGCACTGTCATCACGCCACGCAAAGCAAACACACCGCTTCATCCAAATCTTGTTTCGTCAATAACTTCTTCGTTTGAAGTCCGAATTGAGTGATTTTTGCTCGTTAGAACCATTTTTCAATTCCCTACAGCATGGAAGCAAAAATTTATGTGTTCGAGAAAATTTTATATGCACTTGGGGCAGCAACATGATCGAGTTCGTGGTTCGTGGATAGCGACATGATCGAGTTCGAGATGGGGATTGCATAGACCCTTCCATATTTAGCCTTGCATCACTTCGCAAGCACCTAAAGCCTCACCTTGCACGTGAGCACATAAGTCTTGCTTTTATCGCAAGCATAAAATCTCATCTTGCACGCGAGTATGAAAGACTTGCATCTTAGCAAGCATAAAGTCTCGTCTGAACCACGAGCCCAATGCCCGATATTGGTCCAAAGACTCGTACTCAACACAAGCAACATCCAGCCTGCCCGAGCAGCAAGCGCTAGCCTTGTTACGTTGCGGAGCAAAAGGCCTTGCCGATCGCAAGCACACACTACATTCTACTCAAGACTCGACTAGCTATCGAGCATCACAAGTCCACCACGTGGCAAAAAGTCTCACCTAGCACGTAAGCAAATTTTATTGCAGGTTATCACAGTTGGGGGTGTCTTTGTAATGTCTCTACTCACGCTTGGGGGCGACTGGCGAGTTACGTCATCGACGATCGACGCGAAGGAAAACAAAATTCTTAACCCCCAACAAGTTGGAGGTTAAGAGGGGGCGATGTTTGTACCGTGTATAAAATAAACGGGAGGCCCACAAATCAATACAAGAAGGCATGCATGGAAGTTTCATGCAGAATTAACTACACATCAATTGATCAATTCATGCAAGGCAGTTTCATGCAAACTTAATGCCAGGAGGCATGCAAGGGCATGCGGATTAATGCCAGGAGGCATGAATGAGAATCAATGCCATTTAATTTTATATTGAAATTAGATATTGAACTGTATAAATAGGGAGGAGCAGAAATCATTTGAGGGAGGCCAAGAGGAGAGAAAAACATACTTTGTAATACAAAAGTCAATAAAACATTTCTCCCCAAGGGGGATTATCCCGTGGACGTAGGCAACCTATGCCGAACCACGTTAAACCTCTGTCTTTCACTTTGTTCTTCAATTCATCTCCTAACCCAAAATACACACCAAATCTTCCATTCATCGTGTTTCGTGCTCAAAAGTAATTTTGGGTACAAACACTGTTGTTGTTGTGTTTGAGCTGTAATTGGAGGCACAACTTATGGAGATGTATGAAACTAAGAAACTGGGGTGGAGCCGAATGTATGGTCGATGGACTCAAGTGAAGAAGCAATTTGAGGTTTAAATAAAGATGGTGATGTTTACAGGCCATGGGTCTGCTGGTGGTTACTGCAGGCTAAGTTGGTTGCTAGTACTGACAATGGTGTTGCAGGCTAAGCTTTTGCTGGCAGGTGAATGGGTTGTAGCTGCTAACTGAAGCAATGGAGCAGCTGCAAGTATAAGCATCAGCTGCAGGATGAGATATTGCAGGTGTTGTTGGTTCAAAGACTTCATGTGGTGCCTGATGGCTCGAGCATGCTGTGAGCTGCAGTGATGGCAGTCGTGGATTGCAAATGGTTGCAGTCTCAGGTGGTCTGGCAAATTGCAGGTGTGAGTCGATGGTTGGCAATGGTGGATGGAATTGTAGCTGCTGATGTTGTATGCTCTATTGCAGTACAGTGGGTGTTGAAGAAGCTACAAGTGCAGAAGCTACAGTGGAGATGGCTGTTGGGTTTGTGTTTAGATTGAAGCAGGGGCTGTGTTGGAGGTGACCCATTGCAGTGGCGCTAATTGGTAGTTAGAGCTCAAGTTGTAGGTGGTTTGGTTTGATGAGTTGCAGAGATGAAAACATTAAGGAGATGTTGGTTTGTGGGAGGCATTGAAGGTCATGGGTATACTTTGGATTCAAGTTGCAATCACTATGGATCTCAGTGTGAATTATTGCAGTGTATTGCAATCGGAGGAGATGGGAGCAAACATTGAAGTCGGCACCGTTATAGGTTCGACCGAGTATGCGAGACTAGACCTCGGTGATAGTGCAACTTTGTGAAGAATTTCGGTTTTAGGTGGTGTTTAAGGTGCTTAAATCTGCAGATGGGTTGTACAGACTAGTTGGCACCGGGTAATGACAGGTAGAGTAAGTGATGAATATAGCTGGGATTGAAAGAATGGATTTAATGTTGGTTCTGTGAGTGGTGCAGTATGAGTAGCCATAATGGCTGGATAGGCAGTTATGAAGCACAAGGATGGTGCATCACATAGGTTGTGGCTCATGCAAAATAGCTTAGGCCTGTGCAACAGTGGGTTGGCCTGGCAAGATGGCTTTGGCCTGGCCTGACTCATCCCACTCAGCTGGTTAACAACTGACTCTAATTCTGACCCGGCTGACTCTTTGAATCGGTGTTGACTCGGTTGGTCTGACCGAGTTGACCCGAGTTGACCGGTGACCGGGTGGACTTTGCCGGTCACCGGAACCGATTTCCGGCCACAATACCAGTTTTCCGTAGACGTATTTTTGGACATATTTTCTACATGGGTTTCTCTCTCTTATGGGCTTGGTGGATTCTTATCTAATGGACTTTAAAGGTTAGACCTAATTTTGGAACAAGAAAAGCTATAAAAGGGAAAGAATTCTACAACTTTTGGACATCACGTTTTATTCTTGGGGGAAACTTGGAGAGCCGCTTTGTTTACGCAACTAGGGTTTGATTTTGCTCATCTTCTTCTTTATTCAACTTATATTTTTGGTGATGAACTCCATAGCTATGAGTAGCTAATTTAATTTTATTGGTTAAGGATGTAGTCCTATTTTTGAAACTTGTGTTTGCTTTATGCATTAGTTTTCTCTCTTGATTATCGTTCACATCTCTACTGTTTTTAATAATCACATGATTGATGTATTGTGATAGGATTATAATGTTTGATTAGTTAAGTGGCCAATTAATTGAACTTGCATCCTAGTCCATAGCTATTTTAGGGTTTTTCATCGAGCGATAACCCTGAATACAAGTAACATGATATGTTTACGGTTTGTAGTGATACACTCTCGTAATCATATGTAGAGTTTGACCATTGTCCGAATTGTTATGCACAACGCATGATAATTGCATTGAATAGCCGATTTCTGAAACTTAATGCTCCTAGGAATTGAACTTAATTAGCGCAAGGTGTTAGGTTATTCTTTAGGAAGATTTCACATACGCAGCTCTAATGTGTGTGTTGATGAACCTAGGAAATTAATAGATTATCTTGCTCTCTTGATTCTCTAGGCTTTTGATAATATAAGAGATTAAATCGTAATTCTAATCATATATGCAAGCACATGTTTAGGATTGAAGATGAATTCCTTGACCAATATCTTTCTATTGATTACTTTCTACAATTTACTTTGCTTCTAATTTACTTCTATTGCTTACATAAAGTTCAGAAATCCCCCCAATTGGTTACTTTAAGAAATTGAATGCGTAGTAACTACAATCGCCTCTCTGTGGAAATGAAGTCTTTCTTATCATTTACTTTAGGAAAGTGAAATTATTTTTGACGCATACGACAACGATCACTACCTTCAGAGGCGTAGCGCCTTTAACGCGCCCGTGGCAAAGTCGTGCCTTTGGCATGGTGGCATGGCCAAAGTTGGGATTGGGTGCCGTGACCAATTTAGGGTTTGGCACTGTGGCCGAACTTAGGGTTTGGCACTGCGGCCGAAATTAGGGTTTGGCACTGTTGCCGAAATTAGGCGCCGTGGCCAAACTGGGATTTGATGTGGCCAAAGTTTAGGGTTTGGCGGCATGGTCGCTTAAAAGTTGCCACAAGTTTGTTAGTTTGGTGGCGAACTTGGATGGCCGAGATTTCATCTCAGGAGGAAAGGTAGCCGTCGATCATGGCTACCTTTAGTTGGCAGTGGCGCCTTTAACGCACGCCGGCGGCGTTGCAGCATGGATGGAATGGCCGACATGGCTCGTGCATGCCTTTGGCATGGTTGCGCATGGCGTAGCCATGGCCACTGAAATTTTGGCACGTTGGTGTGGAAATCTTGCCTAAATTAGGGTTTGGCTTGTCGAAACCCTAATTAGCCTATATGGCATGTCGCATGTGGTGAGTGGCCATGTTTGGAGCGTTTGGCATGCTGCTTGGCATGTTGGCGCGTTTTTGGGAAGCCAATTGGCTTTGCGGCCATCTGGCACGGTTTCCTTCTTTTCAACACTGTGGCGACTTTAAAGCAACCTGATTGGTTAATGTAAGAGGGCCGGCCAAGCATGGGCGTGGATACACTTCTGGTGTGAGTGTGGTGGCTTTAGAGCGACCTGATTGGTCGATGGGAAGTAGGGCCGGCAAGCTAGGGCGTGGCCACACTTCCAGTGCGCTGTGGCAGATTTAGAGCGACCTGATTGGTCGATGGGAAGTGGGGCCGACAAGCTAGGGCGTGGCCACACTTCCAGTGCGTTGTGGAGGATTTAAAGCGACCTGATTGGTCAATGGGAAGTGGGGTTGGCAAGCTAGGGCGTGGCCACACTTCCAGTGCGCTGTGGCGGATTTAAAGCGACCTGATTGGTCGATGGAAAGAGGGCCGCCAAGCTAGGGCGTGGCAACACTTCCAGTGCGTTGTGGCGGATTTAAAGCGACCTGATTGGTCGAGGGAAAGAGGTCCGACAAGCTAGGGCGTGGCCATGCTTCCAGTGCGCTGTGGCGGACTTAATTTCCTAGTTTGGCTAAGCATAGTTTCGACCAACGGGGTCTAGTGTACTGCGCGGGGCGCGAAACCCTAATTTTTGCAAATTAGTCGGGTTTATGAGTTTTTTGTGAGTTATTAAAATAATAGGCTGGATTTTGTATGCTGCCATAGAAATCCTTATCTACGTAATGCAAGTGTGCTTTCCGTCCGAGCATTTTGTGCGATGGACTTAACTTTGGTACTGGAGGTTCATGCTACTCCGCTGAAAGTGAACATAAATCCGTCATGCCATACCGATATTTAGGGTTCTGTCGGGGAACATAGCACATGAAAGTACTCAGTGAGTCTTGTATTGGCGAGGTGTCGAAATCTACAAAGTGTTTGGGATGGTTGCTACATTTTTGCTCCTGGATAAATTTCA
Source organism: Papaver armeniacum (assembly GCA_023531295.1). NCBI lineage: Eukaryota > Viridiplantae > Streptophyta > Magnoliopsida > Ranunculales > Papaveraceae > Papaver > Papaver armeniacum. The sequence continues at coordinate 65,624 of JAJJWW010004939.1, forward strand.
TGTAAATATATTGAATGGCTCAATAAATATGCCTAGAGAGAGGTTAGCACTCACGACACCGTTTCCTTGCAGAGTGACGTCACATCAGATGCAAGGTTTTATGATTTTAACCCTAAGCTAAAAACCACCATCAACACATTCTCAAAGAAGTATCAGACAACATATTGAGCATAAAACATATGAATCACACACTGCATGTCAATAAGTAGTGTCAAATTACCTACACAACAGGTGGAAACATGTAAACCACAGACTACATACAGAGATGTAGTGATTCTATTGAGCATAGAACATATGAAGCACACACTGCATGTCAATAAGTAGTGTCAAATTACATACACAACAGGTGAAAACATGTAGTGATTCTATTAAGCATAGAAATCGAAAAGAAAATCGACAACAACTTACCTTTTTTCTGATTCACATTTGCTTTCTTCCTCTTTGTTGGTGAAGGAGTAACAGCTTTACTCTTACTTCTTGTTATTGGTGAAGTTGCAGCAGAGGGGTTTTCTTTTGGGTTTGCTGTTGGTGAATCATCATCGTTTTTTCTTCTTCTTTTTGCTGGAGAAGGGTTTTCTTATAGGATTTCTTCTCTAATTGTCTTCTTAATTGTTCTATTCAATCCCATTTTCTCTCTTCAATTGAACGTAATGAAAATTAGGTATGAAACTTAGGTTTTTTTTTTCGATTTTTTTCAGAATCGTTGTTGATGAGTTTTTTATTTCGATTTTCTGTAATGAGTTTTTCGATTTCGATTTTCTGTAACTGATGAATTTATTTCGATCTTCTGTAACTGAAAGAAGAAGAGAGAAGAAAATCGACGAGAAGAGAGAAGAAAACTGAAAAGTAATTGTTGAACCTGCGTATTTTGTCTGTGGTTATGGGTATAGAGGTAATTTCACTGGATTTAAACCTTTTTGGACCACCGGATAAAAACTTTATCCCGCTGGACTAGCCATTAACCCGGCCGGGCCATCGGACTAAACAACAAATTTCTCAATATACCTAGAAAAGGAATTATTCTTAGAAAAAGAAGTATTCCTAGATAAGGAAATGGATTCCTATAAGGTTTGGGAAACCGTTAAAGCTATAAATAGAGATGTTTAGCTCATAGCTAAGACAATCTAGAGAGTGTGGTTTGACACCTAGAAAAGGAGGTTTAACGCATATACCTAGAGAGAAGTTTGTGAGACGATTAATTATTGTAAAAGCAAACTTAGCAAAATAGTTTAAGGTTGATCCATGTTTAGAGAGATTGGAGCGTAACAAAGAGAAAATTATAATAGTTTTCTTGTTCATAATCTAGAGAAGATATTTTCTTCTAATCTGGTTTCTAGTATGTTTCGTTTTCTAGTTTTCGTCTATTATTATTCTGAATTCCGCCTTTATAATAATAATCACCAAGGTATAGAGATCAATACGTATCAAGTTAGTATCAGAGCCAGTTGGTATCAGAGCAAGGTTCGTTTCTTTTAGGGAAGATTACTGTGGTTTATGGTCTTCACTAGATCTCTCTACAAACAGCTTGGTGAGTTACTCGAGAAGGAAAAGGCCGTTATAAGAACAAGATGACCATGGTATGGTTGAAATTAGATAAGGAAAGATCGTATCATGAAGGTAAGAAGTTGAAGCCATTGAGATGTGGATCGTTTTATATTTTAGGTCAGATTGGTAACAACGCCTTTAGTCTTGATTTACCACCTTATCAAGAAATTTGCTCGGTTATTAATGCCGAACAATTGAAGTTGTTTGATCCATCGTTACAAGATGATGATGTAGATGACAAGATGATCTTGCCTCATGTGGAAGACTTGTGGTTTGATAGAGAAGAACCACTCAAAGAGGATTGCATTATGGAGCGAAGAGTGACTAAGACAAGACAAGAAGATAAGGACGCTTTTCTACATCAAGGTCAAGTTTCCAGCAAAGAGAGATGGTTAAGCAGGTTGAAAGGAACTCTCGGGTTCCCTAACCTCCAAATAAAACTTTCACATGAGTTCAAGTTCTTGAGAGGGGGCGCATGATACATGTGTAACTTTATCTCCCCGAGAACTAGTGATCCTTAAGACGGATCGAGGATAGAATTGTAATTTAGGAAGGATTATTGATTTAAAGCAGTATTCTTATAGAAGGAAAATAAATTCCTAGGAGGTTTGGGAAACCAAACCAAAGTAAGGAAGTATGCCAAGATAAGGAAATACTTCCTAGACAAGGTAATATTCCTTGAATGGGAAATATACCTAGAAAAGGAATTATTCCTAGATAAGGAATTATTCTTAGAAAAAGAATTATTCCTAGATAAGGAAATGGATTCCTATAAGGTTTGGGAAACCGTTAAAGCTATAAATAGAGATGTTTAGCTCATAGCTAAGACAATATAGAGAGTGCGGTTTGACACCTAGAAAAGGAGGTTTAACACACATACCTTGAGAGAAGTTTGTGAGACGATTAATTATTGTAAAAGAAAACTTAGCAAAACAGTTTAAGGTTGATCCCCTGTTTAGCGAGATTGTGAACGTAATAAAAGAGAGAATTGTAATAGTTTTCTTGTTCATAATCTAGAGAAGATATTTTCTTCAACTGGTTTCTAGTGTGTTCTGCTTTTCTAGTTTTCGCTCTATTATTATTCGAATTCCGCTTCTATGTAATAGTCACCAAGGTACAAAGATCAATACGTATCAACTCGAGATAAAACTAACAAGATGGATACTTGAGGCCTTCCATTACGAACAAGTCTCAATTTAATTTTTCAATCTTTTTATATAATTTTATTCTTAAAGAAAACCTCAAACTTATATACATAATTAAGAACACCATAAAAATAAAAAACTTCATTTTCATATAGGAGGAAAACTTTATTTCATTTTAAGAAATCAAAAATTGTTCCAAAAAATCAATCATGCCTAGGTGTCCATGTGTAAAAAATTGCAGATATGTTAACCCTTACATATAATTTTAACATTCATATTCCATGTAAGCGTATCTCTACTAGCAAAAATTAATAAAGGATACGATATCCCAGAATACGGTGAATTCCTACGTCCTGCTCAAAGGTTTGTCCACCTCAAATTGTATGATAAGTTGGTTGGTGAACGTGGGGATGCTAATTTGGACGGATAGATAACATTTGAGATACAAACGTTAAATCTGACCATCATAGTCTTATCCCAGCCAAAGATAGCCGATGGTCATGTGATTTGTAACTCCCTATATTATGAAATTACATTGACTTTCCTTTCGTAAATTTCATCGACATATTAATAGATATGGTATTTATATAATCTGCTATCATATCAACACTCAAGGATTGAATTTTACTTTTATAAGTAAATAGTGTGGATCCCAGATAACACTTATCCATAAAAATTATTTTGACTTCCATTTTGTGCTTATATAGAATACTCCAAATTTGTGAAGTTGGGATAAGTTGCCCAGAATTAGCACTGAGAATTCCAAAAAGTTTAGGATCTACTCCCATTTTATTATCCTTGCAGAAGGTGTCTAATGAAGGGCTAGGATCTACTCCCATTCCAAAAGAATACCTATTAAGACCTATAATCTTAGCATGTATGAGAATTTTGAAAAGAGCTTTCATGCAGAAGAGAAAGAGGTAAGAGATAAATGATCCCCTTGCCTAAGATCCCTAGAAGGTCTAAATAACTCTTCTGTAACAGACTTAGTAGTAGATATACATTGATAAATTTTGTTGCACCATTTTCATTGAATCTTATTTCTTTCATGACAAAGAATTAGGAAACCCAGCTTAACCCTAACGAAACCCTTTTCCATATCAAGTTTTATGTTTATGTTGTCATTTTCACCTTTCTTACCTCTTTGGATCTTGTATTATGAATTATCTCACGAGCAATAATAACATTGTCAGCAATTTTTATTCTAGGGACGAAAGCATACTTGTAAAGGGATGTGATTTTGTTTAATGATGGTTTCACTTTGGGCTATGAGCTCAGAGATAACATTATAGGGGGTGGTGCACAAACCGATGGGCCCAAGCAGGATTGGGAATAGAGAGTTTTCAGCCTTGGGTATAAGGATATGAAGGTTGAATTCATTTCTTTGGGGAGACACCAAGAAGAGTTATTGAATCATTTTGACTAAGTCCTCACCAACTATATCCTAGTTGGCTTGGAAGAAGTTTGGGTGGGTGGGGGTGGGGTGGGGGGGTGCATTAGGTCCTGGAAGTTTGTCACAAATCATACTGAAGAGAGTGCATTTGATTTCCAGGGGGGTCAGAAGTCTTATTTAGATAGTTATTTTCTTGCTGGGGAATATTAATTATTATGAGATTGATTCTGTCAGGGTTTAAGATGCCAGTTTTAGTTGTCAGGGTTTAAGGTAAAGTGGTTGGTAAAGCAACAAGCAACTCCTTGATATTAGTAATACAATTACCATTGTCATCCTTGATGATCTTTATCATATTTATGGAAGGATTTTGTGTTTCTATCTCCAAGCTTGATAGGTTTGGTTACTGCTTTTAATTTTCGAGAACTTCTCTTCAACACCATACCACTCACTGACCTTTTTCCTATCATTGTTAAGAACTACGCCTATAATTTTTTAAGTAGTTCTTGGACAACCAATTTAAGTGATTATTGCATTCTCCGATATTAGTTTCGGTGTTTCCATACACCTATTTATCACAGACCCTGATATAAAGTTTGATTTTCTTTTTAACCATTTAAGGCAAACAAATTGAGTATCCAATTGTCTCATATTTCTGGAAATTCTTTACCACTTTTTCTTGGAATTTCCAAGGACTTGGTGCAAATTAGAGGGTTACTTGAAGGGGTGCTGCCACTTTTCCAATGAGGATTGGTGTTCAGAAGAATGGGATGGTGTTCAAAAGAATGGGATGGTGATCAGAGCCAATATTTATCGTATTGGAGATGCTGGTATTTGGAAGTAACAAAGTCAAGACTCAGACGCCAAGCCTCTATGAAGCTTTTGTTAAGTGAGAGTTGGTCATGTTCTTTTGTCTGGCCAAATGAAACGGCAGCGCGTAAAGCCAATGTTTATGAGCTCCAGGTCATTGATTCTTTCAGTAAAAGATTTTGATTCAGAGGTGTCAATAGAGTATGCACTGAACTTTTATGAGTCATGGATGAAGATATTGAAGTTTCCAATTACCATCCAAAGGAAATTATTAGATTTACCGATATTTTCTACCATTTTCCATGACTCATCCTACTTTTCCAACTCATAAGGACTACCATTTTAACTAGTGAGGATCCAAGGGGAGCTATGAGCAGGGGAGACAATATCATTAATATATTTTAGAGAAAGTATGATTATCTACAAAAAGGTATTGTTTTTCTGTATCAAAGCTAGTCCTCCTTCTATGCCAACAACCCCACCTAGTTCCACAAACTAGTAATTGTTGACATGATCACCTATTTATAATTTTAATTAAGCCATCTTTTTTCTATTTTGATTCAGATAGAAACATGATCTGGGTTTATTTTGTTAAGCATGCCATTTAAGTATCTCTTATTATTGACTACTCATACTTCAAGTAACCCTCTTGAAAATGCGGGGGTACAACGACCTCACCCAATATTTCGATTAGCAATCTGTATGGACTAACTCTAATATACTTTTAGGAGAATCAACTAGACGGTCAGACTCAATCTTAATAAAAAGTATATCAAGGAGTTAATATCTCTATCTCTCGATTTGATCTATACTCAAACAAATAGAAATCTGTGAGTCTTTATCAAATACAAGACATATAAACTTGTATGGTACCAAATACCAATATCCAAGGATTAATCAATTCCAATCAACAACCAAAGGTTGGATTTCACAATTGATCGATACAACGCACAACCTGTGATATTTCAATTATATAACAAAATATAATGCAGAATAGAAATAGATACGAGAAGAATTGTTAACGAGGAAACCGCAAATGCAGAAAAACCCCGGGACCTAGTCTAGATTGAACACCACACTGTCTTAAGCAGCTATAAACACTAGCCTACTACAAACTAACTTCGGTATGGACTGTAGTTGAACCCTAATCAATCTCACACTGATTCAAGGTACAGTTGTGCTCCATACGTCTCTGATCCCAGCAGGATACACGCACTTGATTCCCTTAGTGATCTCACCCACAACTAAGAGTTGCTACACCCAAAGTCGAAGACTTTAATAAAAAAAATTGTATCACACGTAAAAGTCTATGATAATAGATAACTGTCTCTCTCACGAGATAAACCTATGAGTTTTGTTCCGTCTTTTGATAAATCAAGGTGAACAGGAACTAATTGATAACCCGGACTTATATTCCCGAAGAACAACCTAGTATTATCAATCACCTCACAATAATCTTAATCATATGGTAGTGAAACAAGATATTGCGGAATCACAAACGATGAGACAAGATGTCTGTGATTTCTTTTTATCTTGCCCTATCGGAGATATAATCTCAAGTCAATTATTCAATTGAACTCGTACGATAGAAAATGGCAAGATCGGATCGCTCAACTACAAGAGAAGTAGTTTCACGGCTTTACAATCCCAATGAAGTCTTTGATCGTTAACCTACTGGGTCTCGAGAAGAAACCTAAGGTTAAAGGAGAATCGACTCTAGCAAAACTAACTAGTATCACACAGAGGTGTGGGGATTAGTTTTTCCAGTTGTTAGAGTTCAAATCGTGGTTTGCAATCTAAGTTACCTTGGTAACAAAGCATTCAATATTCACCATTAGATGAAAAACACGATTAGATACAAGCTAATATCTTTCAATCTGTTAGATCGAAACTTAGCTTGTCACACACAAATGAAATGTATTTCATTTAGGTTTGAGTAACCGTACCTAAACGTGTACACTTAGTTGGTTCACAAATAGTTAACCAATGGTTAGCCATATGAGCACTTCCATATTAACCGTATTCATCTTTCTCATAAATAATTCAAATGACTCTTAAGAACTAGTTGAAGAGTTGTTCAATTGCTTAAGTCTTTATTCATAGACACAACTGAAACAAAATCGGTTTGATTCATTTGAATCAATTCATGAACAATATATCCACGGTTTGCAAAGATTGCATTCTTTATAATTTATTGTTTTAAGTTCATGAACTACCGATTTGATAAATAACCAAACTTTGGTACGCGTACGGGTATGCGTACCTTAGATACCGGATTTTGAGTTGGTTTTGTTTTCCAAACTCAGCAGAACTTTTTTTTGGGTAGAAAAGTTTCGCCAGTACGCGTACCTAAGGTGACTGGTTTATGAGTTCGTAAACTCTAAACTCAGCAGAAATTTTCGGAAGGAAAAGTTCAGCCGACGCATACCTAACTCGTCTCCTACACCAATACCGCATGCACACATATGCAAGCACTTGGTTTCCGGTACATGGATTTATACACTAATGTGCGAACACACTATATATGCTTATATCCATAGATGGTAATCTCAACTCTATATTTCAATCATTGAAACATTCTTCTATAATGTCATAAAAATCGTTATTCACGACTATCGTCATCAAAGCTATTTTCAAGATTGAAACGTCATCATGACTTTCGTCACGGGTAAAGATAAAATTAGTTAAAGCGAAAGCTTACCAACACATATTTCGAGAAAAAGATAGGCGAGTAAACTCGGCTCGAAATAGCAAATGTGTATGTATGAAAACTATCATACTTATACGACTTTTGTCTCAAGAGCAGGAGATAGAGTGGATAGACTTTTGAGTGACAGATGAGTTCAAGTCTCCACAGACCTTTTAGTCGGATGAAGTTTTACTGGTTCCTCGAGTAGTACTTCGTCTTCGTAAGATGATCGCCATGGAGTCTGGAGCTCAACTATACTTAACTATCCTAGACCGAGACTTAGTCATAAGTAAACTAGAAATCAAGACATATAGTTTTGATCACTAATATTGACAAACATGCTTTAGATAGCAACGCATGCGAGTTCGATCGAGCAATGTTCTAACAATCTCCCCCTTTGTCAATTTTAGTAACAAAACTATCAATACATATGGATTACAAAAGAGATAAAACTTTGTAGCTTCTCTTCCACATGCTTGATCTCCTTGGTGCTTCAACATTACTCGAAAACTTCATCTTTTCCAAGTAGTCCCATGATTCCATAGATGTTCAGTTCAGCATCATAGTTGTTGAAGTTCCGTAGCCATAACAATGAGAAAACAAAAGCTCTCGATCATTGTTATACAGTGTCATAGTATTATTACACAGCATGTATCACAACTTTGACAACAATACTATGGTGATATGTATCACTCCCCCTTAGTCAATACTTCGTATCAACACGAAAACCACTTCCCCTTACATAATGATCCGAAAACCATATGTATTTGTAGTGTGAACTACATATTAAATTTCCCCCTTTTTGTCAATAAAATTGGCAAAGGTACGAAAACGGAATCCTAATGAAATTTTCATGGAGACACTTCAAGACCAAAGAATAGTACATATCAACTTTGTTTAGATGCAATCATAAAGCCGAATCTAAATGCATTCATCAAGGAGTTTATTAAGATACAAGATAACCCCTAAAATATTCCACAGCCGCACTTCCCACAAAGATATGGAAATTAAGCGCAAGTTCAAAAGAACCCTCCCCCATTTGATGTCATTTCCGAAAGAACAACAAGAGCGACCTTACTTTTACAAATAAAGAAGGATTTCTTTGGACACCAACAACCACAAAATGATTTTCTATCCAAAATTCTCAATTAAACTAACCACAAGAGAACCCATGATTAATTTACTCGGAATACACAACCAAAATAACCACAAACGAATCTATGATTAGTCTAGTTGGAAATGCTCACACAAGAATACTTATGGAGCCACCCAGTATATACATAAAATATGGATCAGGGAAGATCAATACTGCGGCATATACAAGGATTCATTCTATTTTCCATCACTATTTGCACAATGACATAGAATAGACATAATCCTCGTAAACAAAATATTTTAACCTATCTTCCATCAATAAATGACATAATAGGCTTAACTTTTTTTTGTCAAAAGTTCGTCGATCTTGTATCAATACATGCATATCTACATATGAAAGAGATAAATTTTGACATCGTATGGGACAACAATAGTTCACGGACGCAAACACACATATCCCATAACATATTGCAATATATAAAACCATAAAGATTAATACGTAAACATCATCTTCCAAATCAACTTTAGAATTTAAATAAATAAATCTAAAAACATTGCAAGATGAAAACGTTGGACATAGCTATGTGTACTCACAATAATGGCTATTCCAAACCCTAGTTATCCTTCTTAAACAAAAACAAGAATAAAAATTCTTTTAAGAAGTTTCCTAGACATTAAGATCTTTGAAAATTCCTTGTCGTCCCCGAACTCCTTGTCGTCAATAGTCATTGGAACATATGGTTCAAAGAGGAAGGAGTCAATACCAATAAACCTTCTTGGCTGATGATGTCGAACCAGGGCCTTCTAAATCTCTTTTCTTGCCAGCTTCAACTCTTCAAGAACATCAGAAAACTTCTGAGAGTTTGAAGGAACAACTCTTGGCTTCCTCACATTCCTTCTTTTTCTTTTTAAAGTTGGAGACAATGGAGATTTCTATTTTTCCTTAGTGATTGATGACTTAACAATCATATTGATATCTTTCCCATCAGAAGACATGGTGCTTGGAGTATCCATGAAAGCACGGTTTTGTGAGAGGAGTTCACGTACAATCAAATCTCAACAAGCAGTCTTAAGATGTAAAGAGTATCGGAGAAGGAAAAAGGAATGTAGGGTTTCTAAACCTTTAAACGGTTTGTGTACGCACAGCTCACAACCCTATAAAGAGTGGAGTTATCGCAAATAACCCTCTTCTTTTGGCAAACAGGTCCTTTTCAATATCAATAGTGATATGAAGGAATTCCAAAACCAAACAACACAAAGCTAGAAAACAAAAGAATTTTTATTTAATTTAATTTTAAAGCCTGAGGTGTGCAAGATCTTGTCTCTTTTTAACAGGCACATAAGACAAGATGCACAAAGACAACACAAGCAAGTTGTGCTGTGGTGAACAACTATCTGTCCACCATGACCCTTTTGGACGAAATTCATGGAACCCTGCCTTTCTTTATGTTTAGACCAAGTTTTCTTCTCTAATGGCCTATATTTATGTTTGGAAACTAATCTCTTCGAGGAAGATAAGATCTTACATACCTTAGTTGTTTTCTCCGCGAGTTTAACCTTGGTGGCTAGACGATCTGCTCTTCGTTGAAGTTTGTTGACATATCTCATCTTGTGTTTGTATTTGAAACACTTTGAAAACGCATGTCCCTTTAGAGAACAATAGGAGCATGTCAACGTAAAATATTATTCAGGTGCCTTTGAAACGCAAGCTGCTAGGCACAAGGTAGATCCTGAAACATTAAACAAGGGGTTTCCAAAAGAAGGGTCAATTGATTCTTCCATCTTGATTGGGCTCTCTTCTAAAAGATTATCAAGATTGATGTATGTATTGCTACAATTATCAAAATCAATATTTTCGCATAAAAGAGCAACACTTGATTTTTTATCTTCATCAGAATCATAATTGTCAGACATCTCATCAAGTGTCGCAGTAAGACCTTTGTTCCCAGTGTATTTTCTACGATTTGGGCACTCGTTTGCAAAATGACCAAATACCTTACACTTAAAGCACCGAGGCATATCCTCGTCATCAGTTTCATCTGTGTCCCTGTTTTTAGGAGGAATACGATTATGAGGTTTGACTGATGCTTTAGGCTTATCTCTGGAGAACCGTTTACTTCTCTTCAACAAAAGATCCCTAAACTTTCTTGTGATCATCGAGACCGATTTGTCAAGATCTTTATATGATGAATCAATCTCAGAGTGATCGTCTTCAGAGATATACATATTTTTATTTTTATCAAGTAATTTTGTGTCTATTAGTGCTTTGAAAGCAACATCCTTAGATTTGGATGAATGCTCGTGAACAAAGATCTTAAGCTTCCCAACCAGCGTATTTCTGGAGAGATTATCAAGGTTATTTCCCTCAACATTGGCATGCTTCTTAGAGTCATATCTAGATAGCAGCGATCTGAGAATTTTCATCACAATGTCCTTTTCAGGAATAGTCTTACCCAATGCAAAAGATGCATTAACAATTTCAGACACTTTCTGATTAAACTCATCAAATGAATCTTCATCCGCCATAAGAAGGTTTTCCCAATCGGAATTAAGGTTTTGAAGCCTAGCTTCCTTTTCACTGGTATTTCCTTCGAATACGGTTTCTAAGATGTCCACACATCTTTAGACCTAGTGCAATTTGACACATGTTCTTTCAAGATTTGGGGTAATGGCATGTATGATGGCATTCAAACCATCGAGTTTTGCTTTGCAAAAGAAGTATCTCGGCTTGAAAGATCGTATTCGCCAATATTCTTTGGAACAAGCGTTACCTATTGCCACAACGGAGCATCATAGTCATTAACAACATATACCCATGATTGAAAATCACGTGCTTGAAAAAAGCTCGCATAGCAATTTTCCACCATAAGTAGTTTGAGCCATCGAAGACCGGTGGTACGTTAATAGAGATAACACCTCTGTCCAATGTGTTTGCCTGCTCTGATACTAATTAAAAATGCGGGGGTACACAACCTCACCGAATATTTCGATTAGCAATCTATATGGACTAACTCTAATATACTTTTAAGAGAATCAACTAGACAGTCAGACTCAATCTTAATAAAAAGTACATCAAGGAGTTAATATCTCTATCTCTCGATTTGATCTATACTCAAACAAATAGAAATCCGTTCGTCTTTATCAAATACAAGAGATATAAACTTGGATGGTACCAAAGACCAATATCCAAGGATCAATCAATTTCCAATCAACAACCAAAGGTTAGATTTCACAATTGATCGATACAACGCACAACCCGTGATTTTTCAATTATATAACAAAATATAATGCGGAATAGAAATAACATGAGACAGGAAGTTTTGTTAACGAGGAAACCGCAAATGCAGAAAAACCCCGAGACCTAGTCTAGATTGAACACCACACTGTATTAAGCAGCTACAAACACTAGCCTACTACAAACTAACTTCGGTATGGACTGTAGTTGAACCCTAATCAATCTCACACTGATTCAAGGTACAGTTGCGCTCCTTACGTCTATGATCCCAGCAGGATACTACGCACTTGATTCCCTTAGCTGATCTCACCCACAACTAAGAGTTGCTACGACCCAAAGTCGAAGACTTTAATAAACAAATCATCGTCACGTAAAAGTCAACGATAATAGATAAATCTGTCTCCCACATATAAACCTATGAGTTTTGTTCCGTCTTTTGATAAATCAAGGTGAACAAGAACTAATTGATAACCCGGACTTATATTCCCGAAGAACAGCCTAGTATTATCAATCACCTCACAATAATCTTAATCGTATGGTAGTGAAACAAGATATTGCGGAATCACAAGCGATGAGACGAAGATTGTTGTGATTTCTTTTTATATTGCCCTAACGAAGATATAATCTCAAGTCAATTATTCAATTGAACTCGTACGATAGAAAATGGCAAGATCAGATCACTCAACTACAGGAGAAGTAGTTTCGCCTGGCTTCACAATCCCAATGAAGTCTTTCAGTCGTTAACCTACAGGGTCTTAAGAAGAAACCTAAGGTTAAAGGAGAATCGACTCTAGCAAAACCAACTAATATCACACAGGAGGTGTGGGGATTAGTTTTTCCAGATGCTAGAGTTCCCCTTATATAGTTTTCAAATTAGGGTTTGCAATCTAAGTTACCTTGGTAACAAAGCATTCAATATTCATAGTTAGATGATAAACTCGATTAGATACAAGCTAATATCTTTCAATTTGTTAGATCGAAATTTAGCTTGTCACACACAAATGAAATGTATTTCATTTAGGTTTGAGTAACCATACCTAAACGTGTACACTTAGTTGGTTCACAAATAGTTAACCAATGGTTATCCATATGAGCACTTACATATTAATTGTATCCATCTTTCTCATAACTAGTTCAAATGACTCATAAGAACTAGTTGAAGAGTTATTCAATTGCTAGCTTAGGTCTTTATTCATAGACACAATTGAAACAAAATCGGTTGATTCATTTGAATCAATTCATGAACAATATAGCCACGGTTTGCAAAGATTGCATTCCATAATTTATTCTTTTAAGTTCATGAACTACCGATTTGAGAAATAACCAGCTTGGGTACGCGTACGGGTATGCATACCTTAGCTATCGGATTTTGAGTTGGTTTTGGTTTCCAAACTCAGCAGAACTTTTCGGGCAGAAAAGTTTCTCCAAGACTGCGCATTTGAGTAACCGTACCTAAGGTGACTGGTTTATGAGTTCGTTAACTCCAAACTCAGCAGAAATTTCTGGGAGGAAAAGTTCCGCCGATCGTGTACGAGTACGCATACCTAACCTGTCTCCTTCACCAATACCGCATGCACACATATGCACGCACTTGGTTTCCGGTACATGGATTTATACACTAATGTGCGAACAAACTATATATGCTATATCCATATATGGTAATCTCAACTCTACATTTCAATCATTGAAACATTCTTCTATAATGTTATAACAATCGTTATTCACGACTATCGTCATCAAAGCTTTTTTAAAGATTGAAACGTCATTGGTAGGCCCGAGAAGATGCTTAAATTACGGCCTACGGGTTATACCGCAAGTGCACGGCGTCTATTGGAGACGCGGCAAGTACGGGTCGATCCACAAGGACTAGGGTGTGCCTAAGTATGATCTATGGCTTTCTTAACTGAATTCTAAGGTGATTATGTAACACAATATTGGTTGTCGGCGGCGAGATTGGAATGGTGACTCTAAACTAAGGCAAAGGTATAAAATGTGACAATGGGAGTTCCCAAGGGATAATGAATCCACCTCGTGACTTTATGCTAAGGTCACTCAATTTGAAGTTGTGTTCATGTAACTACCTAAGGAAGATTCTAATGAATAATGTGTCGACTAATCATATCAATTCCCCCTAGTATCACTGTCTTTCTACAAGACAGGTTGATCACAGGATCATTGGCTAACTAGCTAAGCATCATCCCTGTCTTATTAAGCATATATCCCCTTCCATGGCAATCTCTAATGGGTAATTACTTAACTTCTTTCTCTAATTCCCCCCTAGTATTGGCTGTCTTCTTACAGTACAGCCAATCACAGGAGAAGTTGATCAATCAGCTAATAACATTTCTATTTCAATAAAGCACAGCAATCACACAACATAAAAAATGACTAACTTCACATAATATCAGGGGTTTCATCAACACCCTGGGAAATCAAACTAAAACATAATTGAAGTATGTAAAACACAAATTAACACTAAGCTTGTGCTCTGGCTAGCCCAGGCATGACCCTAACATCACACATACCACTTCAATTTATACATGCGAGTGAAAAATATCTCAAACCCTAATTCTTCTCAAAAATCAAGATAAAATAGAAAACAAATCGAGATACTCTCACCCATACTCTGAATCGTCCTCTCCACTGTCACTTTGCTTCGAAATCGCCATGCATGGGTTGCTCGAGAAAACCCTAACCCTAATTAGCTCTGACCTAGCTTCTAAGGTGAGGAGAAGCTATGAAAGAGTTAATCGAGGGAGAGAGTGGCGGAGCAGGTGGTGATAGCTTGCTTTGTCAGGGAGAGGGAGGCGGTAAGGCTCTGGTTTGGTGTAGGAAGAGCAGAGCTCTGCTCTGATGGAGACGGGAGAGGGGAATGGTTTTTGCAGAGAAGAAAGAGAAGAAGAGAAGAGAATGGGTCTGCTCGAGTAGGGTATTAGGGTGTTGGGTGCTGTGGTGTGAGGCAGGGACAACGAAGTTTGATGGGAACGCTGCACCGAGCGTTGGATGAGTAGGAGCGAAATCTGAACGGCTGATAGAGGTAAGCGGTTTTGGAGCGATCTGGTGTTACACGGGAGCAGCAATCTTTGATGCACGTGGAAGCAGCGACCGTTGGATGAGGGAGAAAGAAATCTCAACGTCTCAGAAGAGACGGGCTCGGATCCGGGTCACGGGTAGCTTTAGCCCATGTCTTCCTTGTTGGGTTGCAACTAATTCGCGCGCGGGCTTTGGCCATCTACTCCATAGATGCTCGACTCCAATTCTTCACCCTTTTGGCTCCTCAGATTCTCCGGACTTTATTTAGTACCTAAAAACACAAAATTAATTAATACAAATATTTATTCTTGAAAACAAGGAAAACACAGAATATGGGATAATATCTGATTCTTGAGCACAAAAGATGAGTAAAATGCCAATAAAAAGGTGTATAAATATGCACTATTTGGCACTCATCAAATACCCCCAAACCTGAATTTTACTTGTCCTCAAGTGAAAAAGTAAATTAAGAAATCCTAACTATACCCCTGTCGCAGGTCTCTCGAATGCATTTAGCGTATGCACTAAGCCTTTAAACCCCTGGGTGTCCCTAGTGGACGAGTTGTAGTCTCGTGAGGGTTTACAAGAGGTGTACCCACAAAACCTGCTCCAACTTCGTAGTGTAAAAGAGTCTCAAGCATCCAAGAAGCTATGAGGACATAGAGTTTCGCATGCTAGTAACGAAGTTAGAACTATCGAAGAACGCATTCTCATCCTTAAGTGCCGAGCGAGAAGTAACCATACCATATGAAAGAATTCGGATTCGATTGTGATCATAAGCCTCGACTTCGCCCTCACCATTAGGTTTTATGATAATTGCACTCAAAAAGATCGCTTTTTAGTCTCTCATGTGTGCAGGCGGGAGTAAAGAAAGAAATCCCGCACACGTTGTAGGTAAGAAGGATAACCTTCCGAAATAAAATCTGGAGACTCCACAAAGTGTGGACAAAAAGAATCTTTTTCTAATGATCTCTAAGAAGGGAAAATCAACCATTAGTAAGGGGTGGGAGTACTCACTCACTTCTCACCCGATCGGCAATTAATATCACTCTCTCATAAGAAACCATAGAAACGTCTTCAATCTTCGGTCTTCGGTCTTCAAATGTTGATGACGAATTTCTAAACTTCACAAAACTTGACAATTTTTTAACTTTTCTACTCAAATTCCTTGTTGTTTGATTTTTCTTTTGAACTCTTCTTTACCATGGTGGTAGCAAAAATAATAAAATAAAATAAAATATTTTTTTTTTTTTTTTTTTTTTTTTTTTTTTTTAATAAGTGAAAATAAAAATACAAATACAAATAGTGAAACAACTAACTCCATGGACAAAGGACTTTATCACTCAATTTTTCCACAACTTGTATTGTCTTGATTTTATAAATTTTATTAATTCTCATCCTATTTTCTTTTCGTTTTCTTTGTTGCACGTAAACCTTGGACTATATCAATTTTTCTTTCAATATTCGAATCTGCTCCGTTGTCGACGTGATGATGTGTTTCTATGGGTCTTGCTGATTTGAGAGAGAGAATGATGCTAACTACAAATCGGTATTTAGAAGGAGTTTTCATCTTTAGACGTCACCCTCATGATTGACAAAAACTAGCACTCAAGAGATCAAAAGTAGTGCTGAAAATGGTGCGAAGTTGGGTAGCTCACCATTCCTACCCGGAATTTACGTAAGGTGACACACACTCTAACAGCTTTTCTAGAAAGTTGCAAAAATTGAAGGTTGGTGCCTCACTTGATGTAAAATGGGTAGTCTCCACTATGGTTGATCACAATTCTACTACCGAATATCTAAACAGCACCTAATTCGCCCTCCGGTATGGTTAAATCCAACTTTAACGCTCTAATCAACTAAGGAACCCGATTGCGTTTTCCGGCACTTCTAACTTTTGTTATTTCGGTCAGATTCTCTATGTAAACATAGCTAAAAGCATGCTAGTGACTCTAAAATCTCTAAAAGTTGGAGGTTTTTATTTGCAAAAAGTTTTTGAATTTTTTGAATTTTTTTTTGAATTTTTTTTTTTTTTTTTTTTTTTTTTAAGTGAAAATAAAAGATTAAAAAGACTAAAAACTCTAAATGCAAATGCACCCCCAAACCTAAATCAAACATTGTCCTCAATGTGTCTACATATAGAAAAAATTTAAACAGTCACATACCGAGAGAACTATGCTGAAAAGATAAAAGGGAAGAGATTACCGGATGTCGGCAGGAGCAAGGTTGAGCTTCATTCGTCAAGGCTAGAATCCAATATTCTCAACGGAGATCATATCGGATTAGCATAATATATGTGCAAGAAGACTCAACCGAATCAAGAAAAGAAAAATTTAACAAGTCCTACTGGATTATATACAAAAATTCACCATAAACTAACAATCTAAAGAGTTGAGGATCAACCCAATAGAAAATATATACAAACATCAACAGCCTTACACAAATATAACAAGAGAGTGCAAGTAAGACTGCGTGAGATGTGAAGGAGTTTCCCAAACCTAAATTTGTGAACTGGGTGTGTTTAGAGAACAAAATCTTGCAATTTTAAAGGTACATCATGCAAAAGGTCTAACTCAAAATGAGTTTTGCGAATTACAGGCAGACATACATATTCCAACTGTGGCTCCTTAAGAGTATTATACTTTGATGCAAAATAGTCCAAGAGGACTTGGGAAGCACAAAGTTCTAAGCCTAAGTTGGGCATTTTTAGAAAAGTTGGTTTTGCAATTTTGTGACAAACTACACCTAGGTTGGGTGGAGGAGTTTCAATTTGTGACTCAGGAGAGAGGTTAGGTACATCTAGGTTGTTTTCATTTTTAAAATCATTTGTACCATCACACACTTTCCTAAAGTCAAAAGAGGGTAAATCATGTTCATTTTCACAGGACAAGTGCACAGGTTCCACATCAACATCACATGCATGAATATCAGAAGAAGCATCATTCATAGGGTTCACAGAAGAGACGCCTAACGTCTCTGAACCAAAAGATTCTACTACATTTTCAGTGTACACATGCTCTTCTAACACATCATATTCATCCTCATCATCATCATAGCACAAATGCATTTCCCTAACATTCATTTCATCTTGAAATTCCTCCCTTTCCTCATTTAGTGCATCAAGGATTTGACTCAATTTGAGTTCTAAACTCGCAAACCTTTGGTCAGTTGACTTTTGATATTGCTCAATGTTTTGCTCAAGGTTTTGACTAAATTCAAGAATTTCATTATGTTGTTCAATGAAAGGACAGTTTTCACTAGTGGGTATGCATTCCTCATATGGATATTCATTGTATGGTTGTGCATGAGGTTCACTAGAGAAGGGAAATGAGACATGTTCTTTATATGGATGGTCATGCATTGCATTCATTTCAAGCCTAGCATTTTGCTCCATGAGTGTATCCATTATTGATTGCAAACTAGGAGTGGGGAGTATAAAATTGTTCATCTCCCCATCGTGGTGAATGATGCATGTGCGGGTTGATTATGGTCCCAATAGTCACTTCTAGACACTTCGTTCATTGGATTATCATGGTTTTCCCTAGACTGTCTAAAATCATGCAAGATATAACAGTATTTAGCAGGGTGGTCTAAGACACCACATAAGGTGCAAGCATGCATTTCATGATGATCTAAAAGTGATGACTGGGTATGAGAAAATTGTTCATTTTCAACCTGTATGTGATCATAATGATTAGGGTATGTGAGATCAGGGCCCTGAGAAGGCCCATATAATTCCCTAAAGTCACTATGGTATGTGGGGTGTTCATCCTGTGAAAGGTGCCCGTAAGCAAGCTCTCTAAGGGATTTGTTTGAATCCCCAGATGCGGACCAAAATCCTGACACGATTTAGTACTCAAATTGAACTCAAAATTTAGTTTGGTTTATGTGGGCTTTGGTTTATTGGGATTTGGTTTCAATGGGATTCATTTGGTTTTGTTGGGAGCTTTGGTTTATGTGGGAAGCCCAGTAGTTGTGGGAAGTCCAGCCCAAGTGTTTGCAAAACTTAGGTTGAGTTAGCCAAGTGAAAGTGTTCAGCCCAACAGTTAAATGGCCCAGATTGGTTGCACAGCCCAGCTAATAGGTTTAGCCTAAGCAGCCCGGATGGTCTGGCCTGAAGTAGAGGTTCTAGCCTAGATGGTTAGCCGAAATGAATTGAGTTGGGCTGCTTTTTGGTGTAAGCCCAAATTACAGTTATTGGGCTCAGTACAGTGCAAAGCCCAAGGTTGTGTTAGTTAGCTCAGCTGATGTTAAGCCCAACAGATGTGGGTTTAGCTAGCCCAGGTTGGGTTCAATGAGCCCAACCGGGTGTGGTCATCAGCCCAGATTAGGTTGAGTTGGGCTCGCCTGCACTGGATTTTCTTCTTAGCGGCCAGTTTATGACAGCCCCATAGCTTGGGTTTATTAAAAAAATTTCGATTTGTGGGCTGAGTTTTTTAGTGGAATGTCAAGCCCACAATTGGTTTTCCTTAAAAAGCGGCCGGTTGTGACAAAGACAAGGCTTTTGCAAAGCACAAGGAAACAATAATGTGCACGAGTTATTTAACAAAGCTTGGCTCAAAAGCTTATGCTCATGTTGTGTGGGATGTTGCTCAAAAGCACCCACAAGGTGATGGCAACAAGGTTTGCTACCTCTAGTTCACACAAGGTTTAAAACCAATTCACAAAGGCCACGTGGTGACGTGGTGGCTGGTGACGTGGTAGATGCTCAGAAATTTGGCTTCCAAGTTATGACCCAACACTTGCGCCTTGAGGGCTAGCAAGGTGGTTTCACACAGTGCTCACACAAGGTTCACACAAGGTGGTTTCACACAGGTGGTTTCACACAGGGGTGGTTTAAGATTAATCAGCCAAGTTGCAACAAAGCCCCAGCCTGTGGGGTGGGGGTTAGGAGGTTAATGCTCAGTCAACAAAGCTTAGCGTGGTTCGGGCAGCAAGCAAGGGTTACATGGCATTCATTCAATGAGAAGCAAGGCGATACACAATCAATGTCCCCTAACACTACAGGGCAGATTCAAGGTCTACAAAGCACAGGGCACCAACCTGAGTCTAGCACAAACTTAATAGCAAATGAAAATAGCTTTCATACACAGGTCAAGCAACTCACAGATGCAAAGGATCACTCACACACACAGACTTCAGAGTGGCAGGGTCAACAGGGCTGTGCACTCAGCCAAGACAAGGCAAGGTTTAACAGGTAAGCAATCAGAGGTGGTGACCTAGTATGGCGGCTAATCTGTCATGCGAAGCAATAGATGTTCAGCTGATGTCACAGGTCATGCTCGGGTTGCTCGAGCTAAAAGAGAGTAGCTAGCACAAGCTAATGCGCAGGGGTTGGAGTTTAGCTCAAACTTGCGGCTTGTGGGCCGCTCAAGGATTCTCAGAGGCTCACGCAAAGGTGTATGCTAGCTTAACCTAGTTTACAGGTCATGCATGGAGTTACTTACCTGAGTTGTGCTCCTTTGTAACTTAGGTTCCTTGGCCTTACTCAAGAGCTCGGCGGAGTACCTCGGGTTACGCGCCTTTTCGTTGGTTTCAATGGGCTGGTTTGGCTTCCTTGCTTTGGTTGCTCAGCAGAAGAAGCAGCCTTCAAGCACGCAAAGTAGAATGCACCCGCAGCTCAACAAAGAATTCAGTTCCCAGAGCTTCACAGTCAAAGCTACGAGTAAGAATGCTGCGTAGCTCAGGCTATGCCCGAGCCGAAGATTAAGCCACGAGAAAAACAAAATAACCGGCAAAGTGCGGAGGCACGATGCGGATGGTTAACAAAGTTAAACTAATAAAAATAATAAAGCTAAATTATACTAGAATTCCTAAGTTACATATGCAAGTTAAAAACTTAAACTAAGTTATCATGCTTATAACAGCTAAATGAAAAAAAAAAGCTAAGTAATCATGATGGTGCAAATACAGGGTGTAAAATAAAATGCAATAACAGAAAGCTATAAAAGATGCAAGTGCGTATATACAATGGTGAAAATTCAGTGAAGAACTAGCCCAAAATCAGCAGGGCACGCGCCAAGTCCCCGGCAACGGCGCCAAAAACTTGGTAGGCCCGAGAAGATGCTTAAATTACGGCCTACGGGTTATACCGCAAGTGCACGGCGTCTATTGGAGACGCGGCAAGTACGGGTCGATCCACAAGGACTAGGGTGTGCCTAAGTATGATCTATGGCTTTCTTAACTGAATTCTAAGGTGATTATGTAACACAATATTGGTTGTCGAAGCGACTGAGATTGGAATGGTGACTCTAAACTAAGGCAAAGGTATAAAATGTGACAATGGGAGTTCCCAGGATAATGAATCCACCTCGTGACTTTATGCTAAGGTCACTCAATTTGAAGTTGTGTTCATGTAACTACCTAAGGAAGATTCTAATGAATAATGTGTCGACTAATCATATCAATTCCCCCCTAGTATCAGCTGTCTTTCTACAGCACAGTTGATCACAGGATCATTGGCTAACTAGCTAAGCATCATCCCTGTCTTATTAAGCATATATCCCCTTCCATGGCAATCTCTAATGGGTAATTACTTAACTTCTTTCTCTAATTCCCCCCTAGTATTGGCTGTCTTCTTACAGTCTGTACCCAATCACAGAGAGAAGTTGATCAATCGCCTAATAACATTTCTATTTCAATAAAGCACGGCAATCACACAACATAAAAATGACTAACTTCACATAATATCGGGGGTTTCATCAACACCTGGGAAATCAAACTAAAACATAATTGAAGTATGTAAAACACAAATTAACACTAAGCTTGTGCTACGCTAGCCTGTGCATGACCCTAACATCACACATACCACTTCAATTTATACATGCGAGTGAAAAATATCTCAAACCCTAATTCTTCTCAAAATCAAGATAAAATAGAAAACAAATCGAGATACTCTCACCCATACTCAATCGTCCTCTCCTTTGTCACTTTGCTTCAAATCGCCATGCATGGGTTGCTCGAGAAACCCTAACCCTAATTATCTCGACCTAGCTTCTAAGGTGAGGAGAAGCATGAAAGAGTTAATCGAGGGAGAGAGTGGCGGAGCAGGTGGTGATAGCTTGCTTTGTCAGGGAGAGGGAGGCGGTAAGGCTCTGGTTTGGTGCAGGAAGAGCAGAGCTCTGCTCTGATGGAGACGGGAGAGGGGAATGGTTTTTGCAGAGAAGAAAGAGAAGAAGAGAAGAGAATGGGTCTGCTCGAGTAGGGTATTAGGGTGTTGGGTGATGTGGTGTGAGGCGGACAATGAAGTTTGATGGGAACGCCGCACCGAAAGGATGTTGGATGAGTAGGAGCGAAATCGAACGGGCGATAGAGGTAAGCGGTTTTGGAGCGATCTGGTGTTACACGGAGCAGCAATCTTTGATGCACGTGGGAAGAAGCGACCGTTGGATGAGGAGAAAGAAATCTCAACGTCTCGGAAGAGACGGGCTCGGATCCGGTCACGGGTAGCTTTAGCCCATGTCTTCCTTGTTGGGTTGCAACCAATTGCGCGCGGGCTTTGGCCATCTACTCCATAGATGCTCGACTCCAAGTCTTCACCCTTTTGGCTCCTCAGATTCTCCGGACTTTATTTAGTACCTAAAAACACAAAATTAATTAATACAAATATTTATTCTTGAAAACAAGGAAAACACAGAATATGGGATAATATCTGATTCTTGAGCACAAAAGATGAGTAAAATGCCAATAAAAAGGTGTATAAATATGCACTATTTGGCACTACATCTATTGCACTCCTCGGTTACGTTGATTTGAACTCTCAATCGAGAATTCGACTGAAGAAACTAGAGTTGAGTTCATATTTCCATCGAGAATTATTGTCAAGGAAAAAGGATGAACCTGCGGGGAGATTATGTGTCTCTGTGCTTTGAGACTCAAGAATGGTTCGATGATATCCGTGTTCATGGGTAAGTAATTGGTACCTGCTCGGTTAAGAAGCTCACTGGTGGTGTTGTCAGACGGTACTCAGCATGAGAGAAATGGGTGATGGGTTTATCCCGAGATGGAGTTCATTGCTATTGATAGGGTTTACAAGGAAGAAACACGATTGAACTAATGGAGTGCACGTGGAATTGATGGTGGTGTAAGATGAGAATATCGTCAACATTAATATCCTTGCGAAATCCTTGAATAACATTACTGCGAAGATATCGCTGATTGGTAATAAAAATGGCGCAGCGGATGGCGACAACCTTGAACACGAGAAAGATGCTGCAGACACTGGCGAGATTTAACATTTGAATACTTGCGAGAATGCTGCAAGCGAGATCCGAAAATAAGGACGTTAGCGTGTTGTCATCACTATGTAATGTCATATATAAAGGACCAAGTAGGAACTTAATGAAGGGGAGATCTTTTTAGAGTAGAGTAAAGTTTTGAGAGAAGAAAGTCTAGAGCGAGTAGTTGTATTCTTGATTTCATTTCCTTTGTCAAAAATTCTTTAACTCAATTAATAAAAAAGTGTGATTGTTGATCTTAAAGATGGGTTGATTATTATGAATTCTTGTGAGGGATGTATTGTAGGATTTCCTGCAACTACATAATGGCGCTAGAAACATGGATACCTCATTCTATCATTCATCAAAGCTATGTTACGCAATCA
Source organism: Papaver armeniacum (assembly GCA_023531295.1). Taxonomy (NCBI): domain Eukaryota; kingdom Viridiplantae; phylum Streptophyta; class Magnoliopsida; order Ranunculales; family Papaveraceae; genus Papaver; species Papaver armeniacum. The sequence goes on from JAJJWW010004939.1 coordinate 89,168, forward strand.
CATCTATACATTCAAATTTTCGAGTTAAGAATACGATCACAATGATCGAGTTAGCGAGAATTACAGGAGGAGTATATTGCTCTTGAGTAAAAGCAAAATGAGATGGAATCATACCTAGGTTCATGAACACAAGTTCAAAAGCGTGAATACGAAGTTTGTTACCTAAGTTGATAAATACATGATGGCAGCACTTCGCAAGGACAACAAGGGGAGGATAATGGAAGATAGTCGCGAAGCTGGTAGCTATGGGAAGTCGTGATCAAGAAGAATTTGAGAGAAAAAGAAACTTCTATAGCCGTGGTGGGAATAACAAAATTCAAAGACTTGATCAGCCACAAGAAACTTATGGAGGTTAGAGGCAAAACTATCACAGAGGACGGGGAAGTCATAAGATAATATGGGAAGAAATCAAAATGCTACCACTGAATGCTAGTGTGGAGAAAATATGGGAAGCTATAATCTTGATGGAAAACATACCCGCGCCATGGAACATGGGGAGTGAACCACCTCCAAGTGACAGAAGTCATGAATTTTGCTCTTATCACCATTTTCATGGACACTCAACAAATGATTGCAAGAATATAAAAAGAATCATCCTCAAGAATGATAGATCAAGGGAAACTAAATCATTTTCTAAAAAGCCAAACTCGTCTCAACCATTACCACCACCGCGTAAATTTGCGGGGTAGACTACAACAAATGGAGGAGAAACATTTGTAATGAGAAGTTGGAGCAAAGGCGAAGAATTTGTTTTGTCATTCTATTGTACATTCGTACAAAACGATTGAAGACTTTCCATGATAACACTCTTAGCGAGGAGTCTTCGCGAGAGATGCCGATGATAAAGAAATAATGAACATTGCGAAAGCATCGTTGCCGAAAGAATGGCAAAAGCAGATTATTTCCTTCACGTTGGAGAAGTACCCGAGGGTGGCAAGATGCCGACGATAACCCATTAGTGGTAAGATTAGAGATTAACCCAAAACCTAGTGATGATGAAGATGATGAAGCCTGAGAATACATAGGCAATCAACGGAATTTTAATCGATACATCTGGAAGTTTTGTGGATATCCTTTATCATACTTATAAAACTATGGGAGGAAAAGATGAAGATTCGATACCTTGACTTACAAGATCTATGGTTTTAATGGTACCTGCCGATAAACCAAAAGGAGAAATCGAGTATCCGAATTCCACTGAAAGGATTGTCCTCTGAAATTATGTTCGTGTAGTCGATGTGGAATCACCATACAATGCATTGATTCGAGGCGACCTTGAGTTACATGGATTTTAGGTGTAGCATCGACTTTACATCGATGTATCAAGTTCCCTCATCCTGGTGATATCGGCATAGTAAAAGGAGATTGGGTTGAAAGAAAGAAGTGTTATGAAATTGATATAGAATCTTGCGTAAGAAAGAGGCTGCGAAGAAGAAGAATTGGAAACATAACATCGGAGAAAAAAAGTGAAAGATTTATGGTAGATCGCAATAGACGTAGAGAAGAAGAATCGATGCTGAAACCAGTGCATGTTGAAGATAAGAAGCGACAAAGATTTCATAAAGGATAAGATACTAACGATGAAAATGCAGGAGGCGTAAAGTATGAAGTAAGAGACTTAAAGAGTGAATGTATTTGTTGATTTTATGACTGCAAAAGTAAGATTGAGAGAAGAAACAAAGATGTGTGACTGGATTGACAAAAAAAAAAAAAAAATTTATGAATGGCGACGATGAGATTGCGAAATTAGAAAAGTGACATACGCGAGAGAAATATATTTCATGAATGATAAAAGATGAGATTGCGAAATTACAAAAGAGCTTATATGAAGAAGAATCAACAAAATAATCGGACAGAGGCTGAACTCTACTATGGCGTACACCCTAGTTCGCGAAATCAAAATTTAGAAAGAGGAAAATGTAAGACCTAAAGTGAGTCATAGAAGGGGGTACCTATTGCATGGCTCAGTGAAAAGTTACACCGCCCTGGAACCTGAGTCATGGAGATTTGGGGTCAATAAAGCCCATCCGGAGAGGTACCTTGGATTTTGAACCTGAGATAATGACTTAGGGTTGGGCGGTCGAGGGTCTCTTCTAAGGAGTGCGACATCTAATCAAGGCGCCGATGTACACGGTTGATCCAAGAGTGCCGGGGCGTCCTGGAACTACCACAGCCATTCTTGGCAAAGTCTTGGCGTATGCTTTGCACTCGGCCCGAAGAAACCCCACTTAAGTGCGTCTAAGCGCAACCATAAGCCCTATAGGCAAAAGGGATAAGAGGTGCCAAAATAATCTAGTTGTTGTTAAGACCGGATGGGAGGATCCAACCTTGTATGGTAGAGGTACGCCTCCTTGAAGGGGCAACCAGTGGGGAAGATAAGGGCGCATCCTCCATTAGAGGAGATGATAAGTGTCTTAAGGCGCAAATGTCATGAGGCTTTATTTTACGCAGAGAAAATTTAGAGCTTGTCATATTTGTCGCGACAATCACAAAAAGTAATAATACAAAAAGACAAAGATAAGACGAGATCAATGGTTCGATCACATGAAAGTGTAAGGGCGTCTTGCGATTTACGTCAGCCAAGACGGCAATGTCATGGGGCTTTATTTTCGCAAGAATATTTAGGCCTCGTCATATTGTACGCAACAAAAATGACAAAGAGAAAAAGAGTTAAGGCAAGATCAATGTAGGTTTCGCTGATGAAAGTGCAAAGGCGTCCCGTGATTTTGTCGCAATGACAAGGAGGTGGCACAATAAGACCTTTAACTAGGAAGGCAAAATAAGACCACATAAGAGAAAAAGAAAAAGAAAATCTTGGAAGCAACCAAGAAATACCTACTTACGAAAATTCAGATAGAAATTTGCAAGAGTCGAGGCATGAATACATATCGTTATTCAAAAGTAACTTGCTTAATCTTTCATTTGAATGCAAATAACAGAGGCAAAGTATGGGAATGTATAGAATAAGAACATGTTATTTGTCTTCATATGATAGATTTACGCACTCATAAAATGAAAGGTTGATAATATGTTGATTAATTATATTGCAAAAAAGAATGGCTTTTTAACATGTGCGAAAGGAACAACAAAGGTAGAACTTGTATTTGAAGATTCAAGAAATTCGCGGCATTAAAGATTACAAAGATAGGAGGTTAAAAGAATGAATGTACAAATATTACAAAGAGAAAGAAGGAAGCAGATAACTATTTCTTGTTTGATTCATTCTTCATCATCTTCATCAAATCCTTCTTCTTCTTCATCTCCATCAGATTCCTCTTCTTCACTAGCATCACTGTCTGAGATATCCAGAGGAGGAACATTCTTGGGGATTTCTTCTAGGAGGCAAGGATATGCGAGAATAAGGGATATTGTTGTCGATCATGGATCATCTTAATAGTCTCGATTGCGAAAAGAGTAGAATCATTCTTAAAATTCCACAGCAATAATCTTTAGTTGGCTCTTCGATCTAGAATATTTATCATCCAGAGAAGAAAGATTCTTTGCTGAATCGCTCATTCTCGGACTCAAGTTCTTCGATCCTTTTGAGAAATCTCTCTTGACTCCTACGAACATGTGACAATGAATCAGCAACTTGATGACAATTTTATGAAAGACAAACAGTTAAATAAAGAAAAACAATTAACAACCTTCTCTGTCAGAAATCATATCCCTAACCAAGGTTGTGTGCTCAGCTTGAAGACTAACGTTTCACCCAAATTATTTTTGGCGTCATATAGAACTTTCGCAGCCCAAGCGAATTCATCATCACTATTTATGAGCGAGAGGAGCGAATTTGATTCTCTCTTTCGCAAAGTACAACATTTTTGCGGTTAGAATCATCTCGTTCAATTTTAACTTCAAGAAGAGTTTTTTGGAATTTCAGCTACGCTTGAGCACCTTGTTTAGCGATGCGGTCTTTATCATCTATGAGACCACTCGATCTTGGTCCTTAAAGCATTAAATTTCTCTTTAGAATTAAGATAGAAACGCTTAAATTGGTTGGCTAAGCCCAAACTGGATCTATGGCCAATTTCTAAGAGGCGAAATTTGGATTGGAGTTCATTTATGGGAAGAGATTTAATATTGTCATTTGAAAAACTATTCAAAGAATTATTGAGGTGATCAAGAAGGGTATTATTATCCATAGAATCAGGGAATGAGCGAAGGAGAATAGCTTCATCAGAAAGGTTATAGACGTCTGCGAAAATGGTAAATCAGATAAGGGAAGATAATGAGAAAACAAAACAAAGGGAAAGAGAAAAATTTCATACCATAAAGTTGCTGGTTGGCACTTTGAAGACTAGATATCTTGTCCTTCTGAGTGGAAGAATTAGCTTCTAATTGTTTATTCTTCTCGCGAAGAGCAGCAGCTTCAACTTCTAGTTCTTCATTTCTCTTGCGAAGATGAAGATTATTCTTTTCAAGAATCCCACGCCTCTTCTCAAGATCTGAGGCAACATAGAAGGAAGCTCTCCCAGTCTGTGAAAGAAATTGTCAAGATAATATAATTTTAAATCATAATTATGAAGGAATATAGAAACGAAGGAATAGCAATTCACCAAGTGAGTTCAAAAAACTGGGAGTCACTGATCTGGAGACTCCATGAAGAGAATCATCACCCTCTAGTAAAGGAGCATCGCAGATACTCGCAAGAGCTTTGCATGTACTAGAGAGACGATCATCCCCAATCCCTTGCATGGAGTCAGAGAAGATGCTAGATAGTTGTGCCATAGAAGATTCAGCTGGAAAATATTCTCTTGCGAAAGGAGTATCATCATCATCACGGAACTTTCACCAGGTCGAAGATTTGAAGGAGAAGGAGAATGAACTTTTCGCTTCTTTAAAGGTGGAGCAGCAGATTTCTCCTTGCGAAGAGAACTTTACCTTTGCCTTTGGTCTTCGCAATCTTAGAACTTTCTTCTTCTTCAATGACTACAACCCCAACCTTCGCACACACATGAAGATAAGAAACAGAGGCAACAATATTGTTAAAAATATAAAAATGTTTCTTACTTCATCCGTGATGGAGCGTAGAGCGAGATAAAGTGATAGCCTTCCTGGTCCTATTATAGCTCGATCTCGACTTTTTAATCTAAAATTTTCGCAAGAATTAGAGAACACGAAAGTAACAACAAATGAAAGATTAACTACAATAAAGATTTGAAGACATACTTCTTTCGCTTTCTCGGGCCAATTAAATACCCAAGGATGATAAGTGGCGAGATTCGCGAGAAGTACATTTGAACTCGAAATATAAAGTCCCTTCAAAACCAGAGTGGAAAGACGCACCATCCGTCGTCTTTAGAGTGACGAGGAATATTATTCTTGCCGAATTCCAATCAATGTCCTTCATAAGTATTCTATCAGCTGAAACATTTTCTTTCCTCTTCAAGCGAGCACTCTAGCGAGTTTTATCATTTTTTCATGTTTATTACTTCATAATTCTCAAAGAAACTCTCCACGGTGTATTTTTCAGCGAGTATTTCTAAATCCTCATATTCAGGATCCCTAACTTCTTTTGGGTAAAGAGATCCTTTACCAGCACCGCGGTTGGCGAATTCAAGCATTAAGCGAATACAATCCCCACTCAATTGATAGATGGCTCGCGAGAATTTCGGATGACAAGAATTTCATAAAATAAGGGAAGATTAGGATCATAGAGAGGAATGGGAAGTATAGCGAGAATCAATTAAGCAAACGGTGATTTCTTTATCATCACAATGATGACTAAACAATTTTGGCGAGAAGATAGATTTAGATTCTTGATTGGGAATGGTAGTTAACGTGAAACCCTTCTCTTCAAAATCTTTCTAACTCTTTCTAGAGAAGTTTCATATTTACGACCAACTGAGGCATTTTCGGTATGGGAATGAAGAAAAAAATTGAAGATCCAAAAGAAGTAGTAAGGAAGAAGATTTGACGACGAGAAGCGGAAGTTACGGAGAAATGTTGAAGAAAAGTTGCAGAAAAAATAAGAAGGAAAGTAAAAAAAGAAGAGAAAATGAGAAAAATATAGATAGAGAAGAATTCTCGAAAAGGTAACCACATTTAATACGAAGAGTATACATGAACAGTTGAGAACTAGCGATTGAAAAAGACGTGTCAGAAACGGATGGAAGAGAGATACGTGTAATAAATTATGCGTAAAAGTACAAAATCATGTCAATACAGAAGAATATGGAAAAATGAGCAATTATGACATTTGAAAGTACTAGTTCTCATGACATTCTCTCCTTATGCAGAGAATACATGAGAAGAGGCAAGATGTGAGATCGTAATATCACAACATTAATGATCATGCGAAATCCTTGAGCAAACATCTGCGGGGAATATCGCGGATTGGTAATAAAAATAGTAACGGATGACGACAAGCCCTAACACGAGAAATATGTGAAGACTGTGAGATTGCAGTGTTGCGAGATTTAACATTTGAATACTTGTGAGAATATCGCAAGCCGGATCCGAAAATAAAGGATGGCTTATTTTGTCATCCACTATGTAATGTCCTATATCAGACCTGAGGAAGTTTAAGAGAAGGGGGAGATATTTTAGAGTAGAGGGGGAAAGTTATGAGAGAGAGAAAGTCTAGAGCGGTAGTTGTATTCTTGATTTCATTTCCCTTTTTGTAAAAAATTCTTTAACTCATTAATAAAAAGTGTGATTGTTGATCTTAAAGATGGGTTGATTATGTAGTTCTTGTGAGGGATGTATTGTAGGATTTCTTGCAACTACAAAAGTGCTTGATGAAATTGTAAACTAGTTGTGATGTTGCTGCCATGGAATGAAATGGTTTGTTGCGTGAACTCCAAGCGGCTAATCAAGTTTTAGCCGAGCACTGTGTCATAGGTGACATGACCAAAGTTAACCACAGAGACACCGGACGCCTTGTCACCGGAATGAAATGTGTCTGCAGGTATGAAAGAGCAGTGTTAGTGTTGTTTCCTTGAACCGAAGGGGAGTCCGAGCGTTAATGTAGCACGGTGGTGCATTCGATGATTATTAATGAGATTGTCGGGATACGGAATAAATGTGGGTCAGTATGCTTTGAACTGTCAAGTTAATCGAGTTAAGAGGTCAGGTTGAAGCTACAAGAATCAAGGGGAGGCTAAAGCAAGTGGGTTTGCTGTTGATTTGAGGTGACGTGGTGTTTGAATTGACAAGGGTTGAGGTTGTTGCTGTTAAGAAGAGCTTGAAGTTAGGGTTCCAGTTGAATAACATATATTGAAGATAAAAGTGGTTCAGGATTTGAACCGAGTTTGTTGAGTTTGTTGTCATTTTGATGATTTGAAAATAATGATATTGCAGTGGCTGAATTAGTAAGCAAACTGTTGGAGTTGAGGTTAAGAATGTGAGAGTTGGTTGTAGGTTCAAGGTCGGAATGGAGAAAGATTATCTTTGAGGTAGCTAGAGCAAGAGATGATTGTGCTCATGGTGGTTGATGGGTTTGTGTTAGTTCCTCGTTAAGCAATGAAGAAGTCCACTGCGGGGTTTGGTGGCGATAAGATTTGAACCGAGATCAAGAAGGGAGAATTTAGGAAGACGAGTTTGAATTGAGAGAAGAATAGGCGAGATTGGGTTTGAGCTTATTCCTTGAGTTCAACTAGATTAAGGAATCCGTGGAGGAGAAATTGGTGTTAGCTCTGAAGTACAGTTGACCGGGTGCTAAGAAGCTGAGCTGGTGGTCGGTTGTCAATCCGCCAAATATAATTTCACTTTCTCAATCAACTAGATATAAATATAGTATGCGATAAGAAAGAGTTCGTATCCACGGAGAGGCTTTCGTTGTTATAAAATTTTAGTTTCTAAGTAACCACGGGAATGTTTGTTGTATCTAAGCAAATAAAAGTAATTAAAAGCAAAGTAAGTAATTCGGAATTATCAATAAGGAAGATATTGGTCACGGGATAGTATCATTCACAAACATGTATTATCATCAATGATTAGAATTGGTATTTTAATCTCGTATTTATTAAAAGTCTGGAATACCTTGATCGCAAGTATAACCCGTTAATTCCCTGTTTTCATCACAACCACATTAAAAGATGCATATATGTGAATTCTTCGTAGAAAGCAACCTAAAGTGTAAAAGCACAATTAAGTTTAACTCCTAAAAGCATTAAGATTTATGGAATAAGACTCATCAATGCAAATCTAATGTGTAAAAGCACTAAACGTTTTAACAAAAGTTATGATTCACTTGTGACTAGTAGGATATATGCTCTACAAGCACTAACCACAATTATGCTACTTAGAATCGTGGGATAAACAACTTTTTCGATTGAAAACCCTAATATAGCTCTAGAGATGAACACAAATCGGATTGATTCCGGACTCAACCTAACAAGTTTTCAAATCTTATAACACTATTAATTGTGAATCACAAACAATAATTGCGAGACAAACTAATTCATTGAATCAAAAGCATGTTGAGAAATCAACTTTTTATCCCATAACCAATAATATGTTTAGCTACTCATAGCTATGGAGTTCATCATAATCAATATTCAATAATATAATAATGAAGAAGAAGAACAAAAGCAAACCCTAGAAGCGTAAACAAAGTGGCTCTCCAAAATTCCAAGAATAAGATATCTCATAAGTTGTAGAAGACCTTCCTTTATAGCTTTTCTCCAACTTCTAAAATTAGGTCTAGTCTTCAAAGTCCATTAGATGAAAATCCACCAAGCCCATAAGAAGGGAGAGACCCATGTGTAAAATATGACCCAAAAGTCGTCATTTTTGAATGGTATCAGGTTTAAAATCACTAAAAAGTCATTGAATTTGCCTGTGGACCCAAGAAGTCCGGGCTTTGGCCAATGGCCAACCGGCCAAACGCGGGCTAACTGTCACCGATCTACAACTGGCTTGTGATTCTAGTCCAACCTAGCTGGGTGTGCCATGAACTACTAAGTTCGAGCAGACCTAAGTCGGATCCGCCGAGCCGAGTGACCTTACTCATTAGTCAGCACTGCGAACTTGTAGCACAATCATTGTGCTTCGCTTGTACATCCCCGCTCCGTAACAACCCTCCTAAATCTCGTGAACTTCATAGTTCACTACCTGTAATTGCACCATTACTTCCCATAACATCAATGCCTAGCTAACCACCACAATTCCTCCACCAGATCTTTTAGCTCATTACCAGTCCTAACCACAAGACCTGTAATACAAGCATTCACTCAATTCCAGTTCAGCTCATCCATCTCTTGCTGAGAAACACGAAACGATGCAACACAGTCCATCTTCAGTCTCTGCCATCTTGCAATCGCAGCGAGTCACAGCAACACGGCACAAATCTCAGTTCGCTCGCTCTTGCACAACTCGCAACTCAATCCCATTGCTACTCTCGCCTTGTTCTTCCTCATCAACTCCATTTCAAACACCAGACCATTCTTCTTCACTCGCCATCACCAGTGCCCTACTCCACCTAAAATTCAGTTCAGGCCATGATACACAGCAACACAGCCTTCATTTGAAGCTCACAGCTGCAAAATCTTTATCACGCCATACATTCCAGCCCAGAACTATTCTTAACAAAACAACCCTGAATCCGAGCACCTGCAGTTCTAGTACCCATCTCGCCAGCCACTACTAACCCCGCAATACCCATTCTTTCATGCCGCAGCCGCATTCACTATTTGGTTCTCTTCAACTCAACCAAGGCCATCTTAGCAAAGACTATTCTCTCAGAATTTGTTCACTCAACACCTCCATTCATACATTCAACACAAGTAATGGCGCATCACCCAAGCGTTGCATCCCGCTGCACTTATTTCGATTTCAGCTAGCAACAAAGAACGCTACTACCGCAAAACAACTATTCCACCACAATAAAGCAGCATCAACCTTGCTCGCAATTCCACGTACTCAGCTGCAATAAAGCTCAGCTCCGACTTACGTCTAAATTGAGCACCACCCCAACTCAGTACTTATGCACCAACAAAGACCAGCTAAACTGCCTGCAACTCCACCAGAACCCAAAGCAATATCAACCTCTCGACTCATCACGTGCTCTTTTGTAACTTCGCAACTCACTTGCTCCTTGCATTGCAGGCACCACAATCAGCTCCACCGAGACCACCGCAATAATGAGACTCAACACTAGTTCGACATAATCCCGAGCCAATTTTTGCGACTCACAACGATCGGACTCATTCATCTCCAAATGCTTCACCTTCCATTCCTATTCAAGCCAACATTGGTTCACGACATCACCAACAGAAACCCACATATAGCTATTGCACCACCATAGTGACCATTAGCTTGAATTCATCCGAGTCTCGACTTCAATTTCGAGTCACCCACCGTAAACTCGATCTTGAGACACCACATCCAA